>JAYESA010000002.1:133380010-133700010 GCA_036927795.1 Iris macrosiphon
TGTGATACCAGTTGGGACACAGTTGGGCATTCATTGCTTGGATACCAGGCGAGTACATTCTTTGATAGTTTTTATTAATTAATAATTTCTATGATTCTGGTCTATAGTATTATTTTACCTGGTTTCTCGACACACTTAAATACACGGATTAGTATTGCATGGATTCAATTTTTTGTGACACGTACATTATACTTGTCTGGTCTCTACTTCAGGACTCATTGCTGGCATCACATCAGGACTCACCTACTAGAATCACCTATTTTATTTGGCTGGACTCATATTTGATTTGTGTGTCGGGATTGGATTCATTTATAATAGTCGGGCGAGGAAATACTCAAGTAGACATGTAAATATCGCCAAAATCTGGAATTACCCCCTCTGGTCTAATCAAGAATGACAGCAGCCACACACCAAGTGTGCGGTGAGCCGTACTTACCCCCTAGCCGTTTACATGTCGAAAGCGGTATTTCAAAATATACTAGTTAGTATTTTCTTGCTGGCTTCACATTACACTTGCTGGAATCACATGATACTTGATGGACACACATCTTATCTGTCTAGTTTATTTCTCATCTATTCACAGTCTTATTTATATTATTTTTTGATTCACCATGCATATCTTGTCTTGCTTCTTATTTTAACTGTGACTGTATATATTTCTCTGACTCATTTACTTTCCTTGATAATCATGTATTACTTACTATAACTGTTTATAGTCTTTGTTAATTAATTGGAACTGCTATTGGGTTGTACTTCGCTCCAATACTGACTAGATATATTTTTCCAGATGATTGGCTTATAAGGCAGTGTCCCACATTCTATGTGCCGCAGGACGGCGTACCTTTAGAGGATACTCTTGTAGACCAAGAGGACTTAGTTGCAAAGCCGTAGAAGGTTTAGTTTATATTTTTTTTGTTGGATTGTATTAGGCTATTATATTACTGAGATTCACAGTTGTATATTATTTTAGATTGTGGATTGTATCTTTATTCTTTCCTTCGCTTTTCCATTCGTGCTTTATCTTCCTTAGTTTGTTTTGTGATTGAGATTAGTTATACTTGTGAGATACCATATTGCTCCTCCGTTTGGAGTTGAGATTATTGACATGTACCATATTATATTGTTGAGATGATAGATAGTTAGAAATGACCCAGACAGCGTTCTACCGCCGCTGTTGTGACATAGGCTGGGCGTAACCACGTACTCGTGCCCAAATATCCAAATGACACATTTTTAGTGGTAGCCCATGCAGGTCGAGATTCATAATTAGTGTGATTTCGTAGTTGTGCTCGTCTAAAGTACGGCTACGAGCCTGCTTTAGGAAATATGATTTAGGCTGAGAGTTTACTCAATCACAACTTGGAAACATTCCAAAATCTGTTTTGTAAATCCTTATCTATGGAATATTGCTTTCCTTTGAATAAAGTTCTGTCTTTCTTTGATGATATCGTATCATATTCAATATTGATTTCATATTTCAATCTATCTTCAGGATGCCGCCGAAGACACGTTCCCAGCGATCTGGTGCCGCGATAGCCCGATCAGTCACTTCATCACCCTTGAGGGTCGTATCCTCAGATAATGGTCCAGCACCTACCTTCAGGAGGACAGCTTTACCGGTCCAGGTGGGCGTATCGACAACAGTTTTTGGAGGTTCTCCACCTCCAGTACCGAGGACAGGGCAGACAGTTTTCGAGGATCATCCACCTCCACCACCTCTGCAGTTGATCAGACGCAGATATTCGCGCTCTTCCAGCAAATGATGGAGGTACAGCAGCAACATTCCGAGGTCCTATGACAGAGCGTGGAGAATGCTCACCAGATCATACTTGCAGCAGTTGAGAGAGCTACTACAGTTCAGCCACAGATGGTACCACCTTAGTTTATTTCGTATTAGCCGAGGCTGGGTACCATCATAGACTTCAAGAGGATGGGGTTGTAAGACTTCAAAGGCACGGAAGGGATCTTATATGCCGATGATTGGATCAAGGACGTGGAGAGGAACCTGCGACTAGTACAAATTCTGGAGGGTCTACGAGTGGGGGCAACAGGCAGCCAAATATTCGATATAGCATTGACATGGTTCAGAACAGACCCGAGGATCACGGCGGTAGGATTGACTTGGAAAGTTTTTAAAGAGCTTTTCAAGGATAAGTTTTTTTCGGACGTGGCTCTTGGTGTCTTAGAGAGCCAGTTTCTATACCTCGTCTAAGGGAGTATGACAGTGGACGAGTATGCTACGAGTTTTGCAGATTGAAAAGGTTTGTAGAGGGACAAAATCCCCAAGGGAAGGCCAGGAAATTCAGGAAGGGTTTGATCAGGGAGATCAAATCCCTCACTAGGGGGCACCGCACAGCTACTTTTGAGGATATCCTGATAGATGCGTAGAGAGCGGAGGATGACTTGGATCTCAAGTCCAAGGGAGGTAGAGATATTTCGGGTGGTGCTGGTAGCGGTGCGGGACCAACCAAGCGTTCCCATATCCAACAGCAGTAGTTTTAGGCACCGGTTCATGCTCCAGTTCAGCAGCAGCCCCAGAGGCAGATTCACCCAATGTCCACTTGTGTCTACTGTAGGAGGTCAGGATACACTTAGGATATTTGTAGGAGGAGACTGAAGGTGTGCCTGTTTTGTGGATCCGTAACACACTAGATGAGGGATTTCCCTACAGCACCCCCATTTGGTAGAGCTCGGGTTCAGAAAGAAGGAGTTAGACCACCTATGGCACAACATCATGTCTCACACTGACAGAGGGAGACACCCCAGCAGGACAGGGCATTTGTAATGGCAGTCGGGGATGATGATACTTCAGGTGATAAGTGAGCTTATTTTCCCTTATTCTGTTTATTTTCTTCCCATCTGTTGTTTGCATATTTAGTTAGTACCTTATAGACTGCTTGTGTGTTATTGTGTAGCTGGTATACCCTGACGGAGACTGCAAAACTATGACGGACAGAGGCCATAGTTAGTGATTTCTTTTAAATTGTATGTTGTATGTTTAGTTTAGACTGGGGTTGGCCTAGAAGGGGTTACGATCTTCTTTAATTTCGAGGACAAAATTTTTCTAAGGTGGGTAGGATTGTCATCCTCACATTTCCAATTAAGGGTAGTTTGGTAATTGATACGGGTATTTTTATTTATAGGAGTTATTGTATTTAAATATTGTGCATGTGATTTAATTATTTATTTAATTATTTGTTTAGATATAGTATTTATTTTAGACTTCTGTAATGGACCTAACCTATTTTAATTAGATGCATGAACCCAACATTTAGTTTAGTTTAGATTGAGCCCATTAATTAGGCCATTGTTTAGGAGGATGGATTAATTAGTGAAACCATTAGACTAGAACCTTTTCCCTTAATTAATTTCTTCATGAGAGGCCCCCAGGGGTATTTTGAACATTTTAATAGCTTGGGGAGGGGTATATGACCAGCCATAGTAGAGAAGGAGAGAGAAAATCATTTTACTTTTTAATTCCTAATTCATTTAGATCTAGTTCTTCCCTCTTTCAAATTTTTTTCTTACCTCACCAAATCCCTACCAATTTCTACCCAAATTTAGTCTATATTCTTTATTAGAGGATACTACAATAAGGATCTACAAGAAAAAAACAAGGATCAAGAAGGAGGAGGCCAAGATCTACAAGGAGAGGAGCTACTTTGTATTTTGGAACTTTTTATTGAGAATTCATCTCTCAATAGGTACATTTTAATTTTTCTTCTTTTGATATATTCTAAATCTGAGAATTAACCATGAGAAACCAACGCACATGCATAGGCTACCCATAGGAATTGGTTTTAGGTTCATAGAAGACCTATGGTGGAATTTATGTGCAATTTGGTGCCAATTTTGGAGGAATTCTGAGATTGGCATATGTAGTATTTGTCATATGGTCTAATAGATCAAATTGACATATGATTGCTTATTTGTGACTAGTGTCGTGTCCACAATTGGATACGTGTAGGCCGTTTCTCGTCAATTTGACAAAATACGTTAATTTTGGGGGTTTTCTCCGACATGGAAAGTTGTGCACATCAATTCTTGACACAGACACGTAGTGGATCTAATTATGGTTCGTATATTTCATAATTGGTGTAATAGACTTGCTCGTGTCATTCGGGATGCGTTTGGTTGTGTGTTGGAGCCGTATCGCAAGCATATTATAGAATTAGTGTGATATGGGTGCAGTGCACTCCACGTGCTTGATATTTTGCTCTCATTCATATACGTGCATGTGTGTGTATATATATATATATATATATATATATATATATATATATATATATATATATATATTGTATATAATAGTGTATATTGTGTTTGGGTATATGTGTGTGTCTATGTGTGTATATACTAGTATATATAGTTATGTTTTGATCTATATATATATATATATATATATATATATATATATATATATATATATATATATATATATACTTGTATATATTCATGTGGGTGTTTGTATTTGTGTGTGAGAGTGTAGGTATATATATATCTAGCTAGAGGGAGTTGTATTTGTATATACCTATATAGAGACATATATATATATATATATATATATATATATATATATATATATATATATATAGAGAGAGAGAGAGAGAGAGAGAGAGAGAGAGAGAGAGGGAGAGAGAGAGAGGTTAGTGTTGTGTTAGCATTTGTGTTTGAGTGTGTGTATGTGTATATGTAAATACATAAAAGTTTTTGTGTTATGTTTATGTGTCCATATATCTATATGTGAGTGTATATATACATATCTATAAGTGTATGTATGTTTGTGTGTATATGCAAGTTGATATCTATATGTATATATATGTGTGTGTGTGAGGATAGGTGTTTGTATATATGTATGTGTGTGTATTTATATGTTGTGTGTGTGTGCACGAGTGGTTGTGTATGTGCGTGAGCAGCGATCAGGCGCAGTGTAGTCATGGCGCAGCAACAGCAGTAGGCTACAACAGCATCAGTAGATACCAGGTTTTAGGGTATCCAATAAGCTTCACTGTGTCAGCTAGGTTCAGTAGAGATTTTAGTTATTGAGTATTCAAGGTATTAGAAGATGGTTAGTTAGTAATCAAAATTTTGGTTTCAGTTAGTTTTCAATGAGTTAGAAACAGTTACCAATTAGTTAGTTGAGATTTTGGTTTAGCTTGGTATTGTTAGTAAGATAGGTATATTAGTGCTAGTTAGTTAATGTTAAGGTGTGGGTATATAGTTAGTGAGTTATATATATATATATATATAAGTTAAGTGTTTTGGGTTACCTTGGGATACCAAGGTAATACCAAGGTATTGGACCGATACCCAAGGTGTTGAGTTTGGGTATCGGGATAGGTGAGATATGCATTGGTGCAAGACCAATGTATCATATTTTTATTATTTTGATATATTACTAAGTATATTAACTTGTTTATATATCTAAAACACTATTTTCATATAAATGAACTTGCGTATCTTAGGATACGGTATCTTATTGGTTTTCTAGTATCTTAGAATAGCTAGTGTGGTCTAGATGCATAGTGTATAGACCCAATATTCTAGAGATAAACTCATACAACCTAAAAATAGCTAGGTTGACAAACTTTGACTAGTTTGACCGATAGTTGACCTAGTTTGACTATTTTGACTTAGAAATGGCTTTATGACCTAGAATTTGACTAGTTTAACTTATTTTTATTTCAGAACATTGTATTAATATAATATTCCATATATAGGTTTGTGTGACACCAGTTGGGACACAGTTGGGCATTCATTGCTTGGACACCAGACGAATACATTCTCTGATAGTTTCCATTAATTGATAATTTCTATGATTCTAGTCTATAGTATTGTTTTACCTGGTTTCTCGACACTTAAATACACGAATTATTATTGCATGGATTCATTTTCTTGTGACACATACATTATAATTGTCTGGCCTCTACTTCAGGACTCATTACTGGCATCACATCAGGACTCACCTACTAGAATTACCTATTTTATCTGGCTGGACTCATATTTGATTTGCGTGTCAAAATTGGATTTATTTATACTAGTCGGGCGAAGAAATACTCGAGTAGACATGTAAACATCCCCAAAATCTAGAATTACCCCCCTGGTCTAATCAGGAATGATAGCAGCCGCACACCAAGTATGCGGTGAGCCGTACTTATCCCCTAGCCGTTTATATGTCGAAAGCGGTATTTCAAAATATAATAGTTAGTATTTTCTTGCTGAATTCACATTACACTTGCTGGACTCACATGATACTTGTTGGACACACATCTTATCTATTTAGTTCATTTCTCATCTATTCACAGTCTTATTTATATTATTTTTTGATTCACCATGCATATCTTGTCCAGCTTCTTATTTTAACTATGACTGTATGTATTTTTCTGACTCATTTACTTTCCTTGATCATCATGTATTACTTACTATTACTGTTTATAATATTTATTAATTAATTAGAACTGCTATTGGGTTATACTTTGCTCCAATCCTGACTGGATATATTTTTCCAGATGATTGGCTTATAATGTAGTATCCTACATTCTACGGGTCGTAGGACGGTGTACCTTTAGAGGATACTCTTGTAGACCAAGAGGACTTAGTTGCAGAGCCTGAGAAGGTTTAGTTTATATTTTTTTTGTTGCATTGTATTAGACTATTATATTGTTGAGATTCATAGTTGTATATTATTTCAGATTGTGGATTATATCTTTATTCTTTTCTTCGCTTTTCCATTCGTGCTTTATCTTTCTTAGTTTATTTTGTGATTGAGATTAGTTATACTTGTGAGATACCATATTGCTCCTCCGTTTGGAGTTAAGATGATTGACAGGTACCATATTATATTATTGAGATGATAGATAGTTAGAAATGACCCAGACAACGTTCTACCACCGATGCTGCAGCGTAGGCTGGGCGTAACCACGTACTCGTGCCCGAATATTTGGATGCGGATCGTGACACGTTAAGACTTAGACTTTTAAAGGCGCACTCAGAGTATCGCTCGGCCGAGATAAATTATCTCTAAGGTGGGTGGCTACGATAAACCTGTCTTTGCTTATCCTGCACACATAAAACATGGAAGATACATGCTATTCGCTAGGAGAATCACCTATTGCATGCTAATAATGAATACAACACACCTTGCTAAGGGAATAATTCCATCTTTTATTACTTTTCTAAAACATAAAATAGAAGTAATTAACTTGATAAATTTTCTTATGCGCCGCTCTATATGCCCCTATACGGTTTTAATACTTGCACTAACCCTTTAGGCTCGTGCTAGTATAAAGGCTTATATTTTACTATTTCAATGCTTGCCTGCTTTATATGCTAACTATTACTCGCATGTCTTATTTCAATGCTCATCACGTAATATTTATACCACGACCAAGTAACATAATCCGTGTCTTGCATTCATAAAGTTTGCCAGAAGACTATCTAATAGTCATTCTATGCAAGTATGAATCTGGAAGTATTCGGCACCATTAGGTTACCAAGGTAGTTCTTGAACTAGGGACTGCATCATGTCAAGTTCAGAAATACTCGTCCGGTACTGAATCTGACGACTCGAGGAGTCGATAAATCGTGAACAAGATCTTGCCTTGAACTTGTATCTGATAAAGATCATGCCTTGAACCTGTACCTGAAAAGAGACCTTTAAGACTAGAGACTTATATTTTGCGGACAACTTGTGCATAAGGTATTATTGTTTAGGTTCCTATGGACTTTCGTCGGGGCACCGGGGCCGATCCGATCCGGACGAAACTTCCTATAGCCTTTCATATTTCAGGCAGGATGGTATAAAATGCCTCAAGTTCCTAACAGTTCACACCATTCTCGCTCAAAAGGCTAGTAGTCTCCTGATCCAGGCAGGATGGTATGCAGTGCCTCGTGTTCTTTGCATGCACACCATTTTCACTCAAGACTACATTATGTCCTCTATGGCTATGCCAACGATCGTTTCATGTCATAGTAGTCTCAAGTACTGTACACGGGTAGCCTAGCGCCCAATAACCATACAGAAGCTAAAACTGACATGTTCATAGATTAAGTCATCTCGCTTAGTGGCTATCCGTGTGTGAGTTATTGCATCGAATCAAGTAATATGAACACCTGTAAAATCTAGTGTATCACACCTGAGTATCTTGAGTAACTAGTGCACCTAAATCAGAAACACGCTCGAAATACTTGTAATTGCTATGTGATCCTTGGATTTTATTTTATATATAAATTCGTTCTTAGTTAACTTGGTTTTACTTTGGACAGGAAAGGACGAATGGTAAGTGGGTAAGTCTCGCCGTGTTACTTTTATATCGTATGGCGTACTACAACACGAATTAGGCTTATAATATTATCATGAAACTGACACTAAGGCAAGAATAGAAAGACAACATAATAGTTGGTGCACAGAACAAATATAACATGTTTGGATTTGTTGAGCAGGTGAGAAGCCTCCCCATCGGTGTATTCAATACACTGATAACCCACTAGGTTGCTTTCAAGGTACGTGAGAGCCTCGTTCGGAGTAGAGTATCCCCTCATGCTCTCTAAGGCATGGAGTTCACTCTGGAAGCTTGGAGTGTTACGTCCGGAGTTGAAGCACATATACATGGCATAATGTTGGAACATCGCCTATGTATTATTCCATATTGTAAGCCGCTTGGCACGTCTTTATTTTTTTTCGAGAGAGAGCTTGAGCGACTTATAATCTCGATCTAGCACCGCTTGTAACCTTATTTTATTATCAATAAAGAGCTTGTTTTTGTATTATACTTGTGTTTATTCTATGCTTCTGCTATATCATCTTTGTGAACTAGTTATAAAATGACTGTTTACTAATGTCGTTCAAATATTTGCTGCATTGGAGACTATCTGTGTGACTCTATGGCTTAATTATTTCATCGCCTGTTTGGACCTTGGCCTTGCACGTGCGCAGCTTGTGCTCGTACGACATCAAGTCCTGATGAGAATGATCGTCCTGTGGGAGCGCTGGCACGACGATTCGCATTCAGCGAGGATGGCCTATCCAACGAAAGATCGAGATATGACATCCCTTGCCTAGGATAGATGACTTATTCGACCAGCTTAGTGGGGAAATAATATTTTCAAAGGTCAATTTGGGATCTAGGTATCATCAGATCAGGGTCAGAGATCAGGATATACCTAAGATGATATGGCCATTAGAAGTTTATCGTAATGCCTTTTGGAGGAACCAATGTGCCCATAGTTTTAATGGACCGCATGAACCGTATCTTCATGCCTTACTTAGATAAGTTTGTGAGAGTATTTATTGATGACATCCTGGTCTACAGTTGGAATAAAGCAGAGCATGAGCAACATCTTCGTGCGGTTCTCCAGGTTCTCAGGGAGCATTAGATTTACACAAAGTTCAGAAAGTATAAATTTTGGCTTGATCACATTTCTTAATTGGGTCATATTATTGTTAAAGGTGGTGTTGAGGTAGATCCTAAGAAAATATAGGCTATTAAGACTTTGCCGATTCCCAGAACATTGGTAGAAGTTCATAGTTTTCTTGCGTTAGTAGGCTATTACCGGTGGTTTATGGCAAATTTTGCCAGAATTTTACCACCTTTTATACATTTGACACGTAAGGATGTACATTTTGAATGGGCAGATGCTTCTCAAACTTCCTTCAAGAAACTCAAATAGAAGTTATTCACGGCTCCTATTTTGACCCTTACTGATGGGTTTAGTGGGTTCACACTTTATTGTGATGCATTAGGCAAAGGATTGGGATGTGATCTTATGCAGCATAAAAATGTTATATCTTATACATCTTGGAAGCTTCGAGACAATAAGAGGAACTATCTCACGCATAACTTAGAGTTAGCCGTAGTGTGTTCATACTCAATCTTTGGAGGCATTACCTGTATGGAGATCGAGTGAAGATTTTTACTGATCACAAGAGTCTGAAGTATGTATTCACTCAGAAGGATCTCAAAATAAGGTAATAGAGATGTCTAAATCTATTGGTGGATTACGATCTTAACATTCAATATTATCAAGGGAAGGTCAACGTCGTTGTAGACGATTTGAACAGAAGGCCAAGGGCCTACTTATTGACATCACAACGTGAAATGTTATAGGATCTTCAGGAAATGGGCATAAAAGTCATGCTTCCCTATGACACAACGTTGATGGCTAGTTTGCAAGTTTAGTCCAGTATTGTGCAAAGGATCAGAGCAACATAGTCAATAGATGTCAGGCTTCAGCGATTCAGAGCTGAGTGCGAGGCAGGACGTAGATCAGAGTTGAACATTCATAGAGATATGACTCTTCGCTTTGGGGATCGTTTTTGCGTACCAAGTGGAGATATTCGATACAAAATCATGTTAGAGGCCTACATTTCCTAGTATTATTGTCATCCAGGAGGTACAAAGATGTACCGAGATATTCGACAATATTTCTGGTGGAATGGGATGAAGAGGGTGTAATTACCACATTTTTAAAGTAGGAATGTTTTTTTATTTTATAATAATTATATATTATTTATATATATTAAATATAATGTGTATAATGTATATATTATAACTATTATATTTATTAATATTGGTTAGTGGACTAGACTTGACATGACCCATTGTGCCAACTAGTTGATCTAGTCACAACTAGACTAGATTAATTAATTTCCTTTAAGTTAGAAATTAGAACATCCCCTTTTATTAAGAGTAGACCCCCTCCACTAATTAAAATAACTCTTCATGAAAACTCATAGGGGCATTGGAGAAACTTTACATTAGCCAAACCATAAGGTTTTTCTGGCTGACCATATTTAGTAAGAGGGAGCCTCCCTCCAATTTTATTTAATAGCTCATAAATCTGAATTTAGCTATTTTCCCAAATCAACGCATTCCTCCACCAAATTCCACAAAATTGCTTCCAATCCCTTCTATATTCATCATCTAAGGAGCCTAGGAGTTTGGATTGTAAGGAGCATTGGAGAAGAAGGAGTTTGGCTAGGAGCTCGTGTCCTATTATATTTTTATTGGAAATTCATCTCCTAATAGGTAAAACCCTCAAATCCCTATCTAAATTGTTTTTTTATTATGTGTTTGACCATTAGAAGCCCACCAATGGATTAGTACTACCCATAGGAAAGAGAATGAGCTTCTATTGGTCCCTATTGTGACTTCTATATTGAGTTGTGCCCAAATTGGCAGTTTTGTGCATGTTAGTATAATTTTTCTCTATTTTCATTGTAACAAATCACATTATCTATATATTATTATATTTGATATGTATATATAGTATTAGTTGAGTATTTGAGAGTTTTGGTACTTTTTTGGTTGTATATCATGAGTATCCTAATTATGCATTTTAAGTGTTTGATAAATTGCCAATGTGTGTGTGTGTGTGTGTATATATATATATATATATATATATATATATATATATATATATATATATATATATATATTTGGTTGATAAGTGTTGATGTGGTATATAGACAATGGTGAATTTATAGACAATGATCAGTATAGGAGTTAATGCATACTATTATGGAATGGGTATTGGTTACTGGAAGTGAAAGGTATTGGGTGAATCAAGGGGTATCCGTTGTACTTGAGGTGCTCAGACTAAATCCTTATGTGTGGCCAGTTAGTTAAGAGTTGTGACAACAAGTGAGTTGGTCATAGGTATATAATATAAGTGAGGGGAGAAATTATGTTAACTAAAGTACAAGTATAAATTTATGTGTGTGACTATGATCAAGATGGGGTTGTAGAGTGATACCCGAGTGGCAGTGAGGGAAATTGACTTGGTATATGTGTGTATATATGTTGATGAGTATATAGGTTCGTGACACTGTGTCACAGTACAAGGATCGTGTGCAGATTATAGTAGGGGTGTCAGATATTGTTGTATGTGTATGTTGTGTACCTTAGGAGATAGTTGTGCCTGGTTTGGATGAGGAGTGTTGAGCTGTTGGTGATGACTTGGCTCGAGTGCATATAGCAGCAGGTATGCAGAGTGTTGGAGTTCTTTGACTTAGCTCAGTTTGTAACGAAGGATTACTGCTTGCACTCATGTGCAACTGCAATAGCAGTATAAGGTAAGGGAAGTTGATCAGGGTCAGTACATTCTCTGTAGTGTGTAGTGCACAATTCAGTCACAAGTGTAGAAGGATCTGTTCTATTACAATAGAGATGAAATAGGGTATCACCCCATTGTGTATACATTATTTGAGCTTGACTTGGGGTATGTTAGTTGAGGAGTCTAGAGTTTAGGTTTTGGTGACGAGTCTCTGTGCAAGGTCTGAACCCAGATGTGAGGATACCTTAGTGAAGGCTTATTCATGTGAGTGAACACTGATACCTATATATCAGCAAGGTATCAGTTGGAATCCTAGTGTTGTGTATTAAGGGTGTCTTCAAGGTGTAAGTTATGATATCTGTTAAGTTAGTGACTAGAGTAGCTAAGGTAAGTTATACATATTATGAGTCTTGAGTTAAGGTATGGTGTGGTCTAGATATATGTTAGGTAAGGGTATTATATAAATAGTGTCTAATATTAACTAAGTATTAGTGATAACTAGTCATTAAGGTCTTGGCATACTAAGTTATTAGAACTAAAGTAATATAAGTATTAAATTACTAGTTAGAAAACAACTAGTATAAGCTAAGTATCCTTAGTATAATCAAATTAGTTAGAATAGAACTAATATTGACTAGATTGACCTAGTATGCCTTAGCTAACCTAGTATGGGCCCAGAAATGGCCTAGAAATACCATTTTTAGCTAGTTCCACATGCTTACCATTCCAATGACCAACTAAAATTATTATTCCATATTTAGTTCTTTGTGATTCTATTTTGAACATCGATCCTCACACATTGCTCAGGACCACATGCGAGTACATTTTCTGACAGTTTTCGTTATTTTTGATGATTATTATGATTCTAGTTATGTAGTGTTATACTTTATTTCTGAAATAGTGGATACACGAGCTAGTTTCGTAGATACCTATCATGTGGAGTCATGATTGGATCCATCGTAATAGCCGGGACGGAGAAAAATTAGCAAATTATGTGATCATACCCCACCTTACATGCATTATAGCTCGCCCTACTCTCACATAGGGTATAGCCTAGCCATATTACATATTTCATAGCTTATTATATATGATTAGCCTGACTCTTACTCGTATCATAGCTAACCAGATGATTAGCCTGACCTTATATGTATCATAACTAATCATATATAACAAGCCCGATCTAGTCCCAAGTCGATCACATAGTAAACTAATATTTTAAGGCACTTAGCCAGTATTTCTATTCATTAATTTCCAGTTAATACAATACTAATATTTATATTTATATGCTTTTCTCTTCTTACCATGTATCTGTGTTATAATAATTGTCTTTCCTTATATTCCAGTATTTAATTCCATCATGTATATTCATTACTCACTACTTAATAGTCGTTATGAATATAATTGGAATTATTGTTAATGTTTGTACTTCGCTCCAATCTTGACTGAAAAAATAATATTTAGAGGATCTCGAGGACTTTTGTCCCATATACTATAGACCGAGAATAGATGAGGGTTATATCCAGGAGCTTCCGGAGAGTCTCGTTCCAGTCGAGGTTCTATTAGTAGTGGCTTAGAGCCTAGCATTCATATTGTATTTGGATTATCCCACTTTAAGATATTCTGAGTTGTACTATATTGAGACTTATGTTGTTATGGAGTTAGCTAGACTCTTAGATTTATTACTATTATTTGAGATATTTATTTCTAGACTTATGTGTTAGAACTTCTTTTATATTATTTTATATCTTTATCGTGTCGTTCATCTTCCTATAGATTATATTATGATTTGAGTATTGGTGTGACATTATATTTATATTCATCTTGTCCTCCTTATGGAGTTTAGATATCATTGATATGTTATTTATTATTGTTAGATATGATATATAGTATTTTGACCTAGAAATCATTCTATTGTCGATGCGGTGGTGTAGGCTGGACGTACCCACGACTCATGCCCAATTTTTGGGTATGGGTTGTGACACATTTTTATGGTAGCTAATACAGGTCTCTAGATCGCAACTAGTACGATATCTTAGTAGTGCTCAGACTTGAAGTACTACTACGAGCCTGCTATAGGATATATGATATAGAATAAGAGTATACTCAATCACAACTAGGAAAATTTCTAATATATTGATTTGTTATCCTTATCATTATGAATATTTGCGTTCTTTGAATATAAATGTCATTCTTTGATGATATCGTATCTTGTGCCTTATTTGACTTCTTCTTGTTTCGATCTGTCTTCAGAATATCGCTGAAGATCAGATCATAGAGATCAGGACCTGCAGCTTCAGAGAAGTCTGCCACCTCTCGACCTCCTATCCGGATAGCTGGAGTTGCTCTTTCTGTTTCCCTTATTCATATTGGAGTTTCAGCAACTTTTGGGGGTCCTCCTCCCCCACCTTTCCAAAGGGTTGCCCCAACTGTCATGCCCCAGTCCCAAAAATACTTAGGACAAGGACACGTAAGCATGCCAGCCGTATGGATATGGCAATTCCAATATATGGAAACCAAATCCATACGTACGCTGTAATATGAATATCAAATCCACAAGTGGTATAAAATGTATCACAAGTCACAGGGTATAATCTAAATCTCATCCACGAAAATCAAATATAATTAAATAACCAACATCTATGAAACTAGCTCTTAATAAGAAGTATCTAAGGATGATAGTTGGATGGAAACAAATCCACTACCAACTCGAATATAAGAGCAAATACAATATGAGTACAACACAATAAACACTATATAAGAATACCAGCTATCAATCACGGCTCAAAGAGAAGAAATCCTCGAAACATAAGTAGCCATCCGGATCTACTCTTCTGTGAATACACAAGAACAGATACACCTGACAGGGCACCAGGTCCTCAGAGGGGCATAACAAGATACTTAAACACATGCCAATAAAGTACTGAAATAAATATCCAATGGGTCTCCTAATCGTCTAAAATGGGATTGGCATAGTTCTCTTGGAGATCCAGGGGCCTACAAAGGTACGTCATCTTTCGAACGCCGGAGGCCCGCCTGATAATAATATAATATATAGTGGTCATCATGACCGTGCATCTCCGGCGGAGCGTACGGGTTACACAAGGAAAGTGCAACGGAGCCCACACGTCTTACTTGTTGTTCTTTCCACCCCATGCTCTAAGCATGTCAGATCCATGACACGATAACACCTCTAATAACTGCCAAGTCTACTAGCATGCAAAGTTTCTAACAGCAGTTATTCCTAACGCACGGCCCACACATACAGGAAGCCAAACCCTGCACGCAAGTCCGTGATCTACATGAGACTCACAACTCGTGTAACAACTGTGTCACGGCCAATGAACCTAATGATGCTATATGATAATGGGGTAGTCTAATAAATAAGGTCAATGCAAATACATAAATAAAAATATATCGCGACGACACCGTCACGCGCATTTTATATAACAGTTAAAATATATGAACTAAAGACAGAAAATAAAGATGCATGCAACATATGGAATATAAATAACAGTACAATGGCAAGGTATACTTGCTTGACAAGGAAGCTGCAATGTACCAATAACCTGCTCCAGAAATCGGGCAGAACAAATCCAATATCCTATGTACACATAATATAATGCAATAAAATTATTAGTCATTACACTAGCACATACACAACCATATTTACACTAGACTCAGGGGGTATACTAGGGGTAACACTAGTCATCTAACACGGTCAATTATGCGTTGAATTACGTGGGTGTCGCGTCTTCAAGTACTGTACGAAATCAATCAGTAAACAGACATGTGTCTATGCCAGTACGTTAATGTACGCAAGGCAGACAAATTCACAAGTTCTTAGGGTCAACATGGTCAAGGTAAGTATGGGATAGTCCACGGTGTCCTAGGGTCGTACAGTCTGAATATTTAGTCATAATTATCAATTTGCATTTACTTACATATATATTCATATTTATATAATAATATAACTAGCAATTTATTTACATAATTATTGGAATATATATAGTAATTACGTACATAAATATATATACCAAACTGAATAATATTTGCGTACATGTATATGTACGAACGCGCGTTGGGTTCTCCAACTCTGGGTCTGATATAAACTAACCATGGTGGCTAAATACTAACATCCTACTGGAACACTGTCAGAGAATGTACTCGCCTGGGGTCCTGCTGCTGGTATGAATCAGAGTCTAAGTCACAGTCCAAATAGCCTATGTATTACAAATTTATCACGTCAAAAGATAATTTATTTTAATTTATTTAATTATGGAATAATTACTCTAAAATTTTATTTTAATCTTATTATTCTGATTTTTATTTTAGTTCCAAAATTTTGTCTAAAGAAACTAAATTTTACCAACTCGAGACTCATGGCACGCAAATCGAGGCGATCTGTTAACCGAAAAGTCAACCGACACAAACTCAACTTTCATGCATGATTTCTTGTAGATTTTATCATCAAAAACATGCTGGAATTTACAGCTCATCCGAATTCAAATTTATTTCGGAATTATGGCACATACAAATTTTGTATTGTGCACCGATGGTTAAATTCTAACCTAGAAGTTCTACAGAATTAACAGTATATAAATACATCGAATTAAATTTTGGGAAAAACATATGTCAATTATCTAGACATTAGCTTTCCGAAACTTTAAACGGTTCATGATTCTGATTCCTGGTTCTCCCGAAATCGCAAAAACATCAAAACACATCTATTTTCGGATATGCTGTGCTCTATAAATTTTTCAGAATTTAATACTCAATTTTTTCGTAAAAAAATTATATAATCAGAAATATAACCTCAATATCATTCTAACACAAAAAACTAGGCCTCATTTGGAGTCCGAAGCTATGCGCAATGGCTTCTGGAAGATGAAGGAACCCTAGATGGCAATTCTCCAAAATTGGCTCAAAGAAAATCCTAAAATAAATAACTAAACTATTATATATATAGAGGAGAGAGAAAGTAGCCGCGGCTCGGAGCTTGACACGTGGCAGCCATCCGTGCTGCCCAGCCCAAATTGGACGGTCTAAATCTGACGCGGCTCGGCTCAGCTGAGTCCGAGTCGAACTCTGACTCGGCTCGGCTCGAGGTCGGCTCGGCTTCACCCGCACCCACCCAGCGGCCACTGACAGGCGGGTTTGGCCCTGTTCACTACAGGAGGCTGACAGGTGGGCCCTTGTTTGCTGACTGAACAGAAATAATTACTTTTTGGGTTTTCTTTTTCAGAAATTAGTTTTTAATTCAGTTTTTTCATAATTAACTCAAAATAAATGCTAAAAATAATCATAAAATTCCCAAAAAATTCTAGAAAATATATAATATTATTTAGAACCTAAAATAAAAGTTTAGGATATTTTTAATTAAGTTTGAACATAAAATAAATTCTTCAAAGTCCTAAAAAATTAGTGTTACTAGTTTTTAATTAACAAAAAATTACGAAAAAATTCTATGTGAAGAGGAAAACTGGGTTTCTTCATGAATTGTCCAATGGTGGGGACACCTCAATGTGTTTTTGTATAAAATCCCCCCAACAATTGGAAAATTGAACAAAGACAGTAATTATATTTAATTAATTAAATTGAACGCGCATGATGTTCTAAAATTAATTAGGAGTACATGGGATTAAATTTAGGCGGGACACAAGTGTCAGGGGCGTAAAGGGTACAGTGTAGAATATTAATAAAATCCGAGTTGTATAAAACGGTCAAGGTTGTGTCTTCAATTTCGATTGGGATGCACAAGGGTACAAAATTGGGATTTATATCGAATTAAGAAATAACGTCCGCGACGTTTATTGTGCGACTAAAATGTAGCACAAGGGAGCAATATTATAAGTTGCACAAGGGTCAGAATAGTAGGCGGGCATGTCTAGGATGAGGTTGTGAAGTTTGTTGGAAGGCAATGGCTAATGAGGTACTCCAATTATAGAAGCAACGGTAATGTGCGCTACGCGATATAAATTATTTCATAATTAAATAAATGCCGTGTTCTAATTCTAATTGGTTCAAACTAGCCCTAATTTTACTATCTAAGCAAATTAGGCCTAATTTTGGGTGAGGGGGTTTACAATCTACCCAACTTAAAATAATTTTGTCCTCAAAATTAAACTAGGGTAGGGTTTCTCTATCTAACCTCACTTGATTGCAGTCTAAAGAATTCTCCTTGAGTTAACATTGCAGTTTTTACCCGACTTAGAATTTATCCATCTATCATCTAAGGCTATACATCTAAGAAGGCTATATCCCAAATTATTTAATCATGCTATTGAATCATCAAAGTCTTTAACACCAAACATATCATCTATGATATGTCCTTAATTATTTATAATAGAGAGTCACCAAGTCATATGATTAGCCTATGGGGTGTACCTAGCACTATCAGTGTATCACTTATTTCCAAGTACGAGGTTTCGTCTTTCTGAAACAAGGGAAGACGGAAAACAATGGTAAAGAGTTCAAGGAGGGGTAATAGAATGGAAGTTTGGGAATCAAAGCGTTTAAAGGATTCAGATGAGAATTGTCAAGGCAGTTGTGGATTGAAATACTATTTAGTAATTTCTTATTCGCATTCTCACATCGGTGCAGTTATGTACTTGATATGATATACTTTGTCATATCTAGAGGGTAAGTATATTTGTCTACTGGTCAATTATACATCTCAATCCACGTAAAATAGTATTGCGAAGGGCGAATCAAGCGCACTATGTCTAGCTAGACCATAATACACTGATCCTGATTAGACAATTTGTATTAGTGTGGTTGATCAGGCCCCAATAACACATATGTCATGAACAAGCTCGATATAAGATTAAGCTTGCAAAAACTAGGCTATAATAGCAGCATAATTCAAGGTAGCACGCTGGATTATGATGAGAGAAGTTACAAAATAATTCAAGTTCGTAAAAGCAAAAACAACATAAACAATAATAATAAAAGACTCTACAATCTTCACAGTTACCATACAACCTCCTTGTCTAAGTCGTTAGTCGACCATATAGGGATAGGACCTTCCATTCCTATAGTCTAAATGTTATCTTCTTATGCAAGTCTAAAGTCGGTGTCATTTGGTTATACTTTACCAATGGGTTAAGAGGACTGTGTGATACTAGGTGGCGAGGCATATTACTCAACTTAGAATAATAAATTAATACGCTAATGCCTTAAAGAAAATATAGGAATTCCTATTAAGGTTTACAAGAAGGGGTCTTCGTGCTTATTAGAGTATCCTATTATATAGGTCATGGTCATCTTAAGTCTTAGTCATAGTGCTTATAGAACAAGTGTCAATAGTAAGGATATAAGAGTTACTGGCCGTCAAGGGGAAAGGGATCTAGCTTGTATCGAGGTGGGGGTACATGCTACGCAATTTAAACTAAGGGATAATCACCAGGTCACAATCTACAAGAATAACTTAAACCATCAAGTTCTAACTACTAAGAAGACAACTTCAAAATTTAACGTTAACAACTATAATTCTAGCAACTATATGTCCTTAACACAGAATAAAATCACCTAGCCTACAATCAGAAGTGTCAGATGGCACGAGTTGAAAGATGAAGAGAAAAAACGTAATCAGTCATCGCACACTAGCGAGCGCTATGGTCACAGGGAAACAATATATGAAATAGAGGGGCTCTAGATAGCATCATGGTTTTCCAAGGGGAGTGGTATGCTAGTTGCCATGTTCGGGGTATGATCAAGGAAAAGTGTTGATTATATTCCTCTAGGCTTCCTAGGGTGCTGTCTACTAATAACAAGACAATGACATAAGTTTTATAGTTCTCCAATACTATCCAATTATGAAGGTTAGGTTCAGTCCTAATGTTCAATATTGGTTCTCCATTGGTTCCTCAATACTAGGGTCAAATATTATGGTAAAACTTCTAACTATCTCTAGTAGTGTCTATACTACTCTCAAGTCTTCTTAATACATCAAGGGGTAATGGTATACCAATCTAAAGATAAGGAATTCTAGGGTTCACTAGATATTCTAAACTTAGTAGTGTGTCTATATTCTCATTGTATTCTTAATAGGTATGCTACTCTAATTATTATCCTAATAACAGGAGTTCCTATATTCTAGCAGAAGGCTATATATACTCAAGAAACTTATTAGGGAAGTACAAGAATCAAGCAGGATACAATTGTTCGAATAGAACAGAGAGGAGGAAGATGAATCATAGTCAATTGTGGATGAGATCCTATACTCTAGTCCTAGGTGCAGGCTTGTTCGGTACAGTAACGTAACCGAGACAATATGCTCTCGACCTGCATGGGCCACCACTAAAAACATGTCATGTCCCAGTCCCAAAAATACTTAGGACTAGGACACGTAAGCATGCCAGCCGTATGGATATGGCAACTCCAATATATGGAAACCAAATCCATACGTACGCTGTAATATGAATATCAAATCCACAAGTGGTATAAAATGTATTACAAGTCACAGGGTATAATCTAAATCTCATCCACGAAAATCAAATATAATTAAATAACCAATATCTATGAAACTAGCTCTCAATAAGAAGTATCTAAGGATGATAGTTGGATAGAAACAAATCCACTACCAACTCGAATATAAGAGCAAATATAATATGAGTACAATACAATAAATACTATATAAGAATACCAGCTATCAATCACGGCTCGAAGAGAAGACATCCTCGAAACATAAGTAGCCATCCGGATCTGCGCTCCTGCGAATACTCAAGAACAGATACACCTGGCAGGGGACCAGGTCCTCAGAGGGACATAACAAGATACTTAAATACATGCCAATAAAGTACTGAAATAAATATCCAATGGGTCGCCTAACCGTCTAAGTGAATGCAGTTAAGAATAACTTTCCCAACGCGTGGGCAATCTGGCTAAAATGGGATTGGCATGGTTCTCTTAGAGATCTAGGGGCCTACAAAGGCACGTCGTCTTTCGAACGCCGGAGGCCCGCCTGATAATAATATAATATATAGTGGTCATCATGACCGTGCATCTCCGGCGGAGCGTACGGGTTACACAAGGAAAGTGCAACGGAGCCCACACGTCTTACTTGTTGTTCTTCCCACCCTATGCTCTAAGCATGTCACATCCATGACACGATAACACCTCTAATAACTGCAAAGTCTACTAGCATGCAAAGTTTCTAACAGCAGTTATTCCTAACGCACGGCCCACACGTACAGGAGGCCAAACCCTGCACGCAAGTCCGTGATCTACATGAGACTCATAACTCGTGTAACAACTGTGTCACGGCCAATGAACCTAATGATGCTACATGATAATGGAGTAGTCTCATAAACAAGGTCAATACAAATACATAAATAAAAATATATCGCGACGATACCGTCACGCGCATTTTATATAACAGTTAAAATATATGAACTAAAGACAGAAAATAAAGATGCATGCAACATATGGAATATAAATAACAGTACAATGGCAAGGTATACTTGCTTGGCAAGGAAGCTGCAATCTACCAATAACCTGCTCCAGAAATCGCACAGAACAAATCCAATATCCTATGTACACATAATATAATGCAATAAAATCATTAGTCATTACACTAGCACATACACAACCATATTTACACTGGACTCAGGGGGTATACTAGGGGTAACACTAGTCATCTAACACGGTCAATTACGCGTTGAATTACGCGGGTGTCACGTCTTCAAGTACTGTACAAAATCAGTCAGTCAACTGACAGGTGTCTATGCCAGTACGTTAATGTACGTAACGCAGACAAATTCATAAGTTCTTAGGGTCAACATGGTCAAGGTAAGTATGGAATAGTCTACGGTGTCCTAGGGTCGTACAGTCTGAATATTTAGTCATAATTATCAATTTGCATTTACTTACATATATATTCATATTTATATAATAATATAACTAATAATTTATTTACATAATTATTGGAATACATATAGTAATTACGTACATAAATATATATACCAAACTGAATAATATTTGCGTACATGTAAATGTACGAACGCGCGTTGGGTTCTCCGACTCAGGGTCGGATGTAAACTAACCGTGGTGGCTAAATACTAACGTCCTACTGGAACACTGTCAGAGAATGTACTCGCCTGGGGTCCTGCTGCTGGTATGAATCAGAGTCCAAGTCACAGTCCAAATAGCCTATGTATTACAAATTTATCACGTCAAAGGATAATTTATTTTAATTTATTTAATTCTAGAATAATTACTCTAAAATCCTATTTTAATCTTATTATTCTGATTTTTATGTTAATTCCTAAATTTTGTCAAAAAAAACCTAAATTTTATCAACTCGAGACTCATGGCATGCAAATCAAGGCGATCTGTTAACCGAAAAGTCAACCGATACAAACTCAACTTTCATGCATGATTTCTTATAGATTTCAGCATCAAAAATATGTTGAAATTTATGGCTCATCCGAATTCAAATTCGTTTGGGAATTATGGCACATACAAATTTTATATTGTGCACCGATGGTTAAATTCTAACCTAGAAGTTCTACAGAATTAACAGTATATAAATACTTCGAATTAAATTATGGTAAAAATATAGGTCAATTATCTAGACATTAGCTTTCAGAAACTTCAAACGATTCATGATTCTGATTCCTGTTTCTCCCGAAATCGCGAAAACATCGAAACACATCTATTTTTGGACATGCTGTACTCTACGAATTTTCTAGAATTTAATATTAATTTTTTTTTGTAAAAAAATTTATATAATCAGAAAGCTAACCTCAATATCGTTCTAACATAAAAAACTAGGCCTCATTTGGAGTCCGGATCTATGCACAATGGCTTCTGGAAGATGAAGGAACCCTAGATAGCAATTCTCCAAAATTGGCTCAAAGAAAACCCTAAACTAAATAACTAAACTATTATATATATAGAGGAGAGAGAAAGCAGCCGCGGCTCGGAGCTTGACACGTGGCAGCCATCCACGCTGCCCAGCCCAAATCGGACGGTCCGAATCTGACGCGGCTCGGCTCAGCTGAGTCCGAGTCGAACTTTAACTCGGCTCGGCTTCAACCGCACCCACCCAACAGCCACTGACAGGCGGGCCCGGCCCTGTTCACTGCAGGAGGCTGACAGGTGGGCCCTTGTTTGCTGCTGGGCAGAAATAATTACTTTTTGGATTTTCTTTTTCAGAAATTAGTTTTTAATTCAATTTTTTCATAATTAACTCAAAATAAATGCTAAAAATAATCAAAAAATTCTCAAAAAATTCTAGAAAATATATAATATTATTTTGAACCTAAAATAGAAGTTTGGTATATTTTTAATTAATTTTGAACATAAAATAAATTCTTCAAAGTTCTAGAAAATTAGTGTTACTAGTTTTTAATTAACAAAAAATTATGAAAAAATTCTATGTGAAGGGAAAAACTGGGTTTCTTCATGAATTATCCAATGGTGGGGACACCTCAATGTGTTTTTGCATAAAAGTCCCCAATAATTGGAAAATTGTACAAAGAAGGTAATTAGATTTAATTAATTAAATCGAACGCGCACGATGTTCTATAATTAATTAGGAGTACATGGGATTAAATTTAGGCGGGACACAAGTGTCAGGGGCGTAAAGGGTACAGTGTAGAATATTAATAAAATCCGGGTTGTACAAAACGGTCAAGGTTGTGTCTTTAATTTCGATTGGGACGCACAAAGGTACAAAATTGAGATTTATATCGAATTAAGAAATAACGTCCGCGACGTTTATTGTGCGACTAAAATATAGCACAAGGGAGCAATATTATAAGTTGCACAAGGGTCAGAATAGTAGGCGGGCATGTCTAAGATGAGGTTGTGAAGTTTGTTGGAAGACAATGGCTAGTGAGGTGCTCCAATTATAGAAGCAACGGTAATGTGCGCTACGCGATATAAATTATTTCATAATTAAATAAATGTCGTATTCTAATTCTAATTGGTTCAAACTAGCCCTAATTTTACTATCTAAGCAAATTAGGCCTAATTTTGGGTGAGGGTGTTTACACCAACCGTTAGGGAGGACCTTCCTCCACCGCCACAGTTTTCTTTTCCTGGAGGTGTGCCTGCTATCGGGGCACAGGTTTTTTGCTTTAATCTAGGGCATGGTAGAGGACCAAAGGGTATCGACGGAGGCCCAGCGTATTCAGGCTGAGGCACAGATGATGCAGACAAAGGTGCACCAAGCGTAGACTAAGCTGATGAGAGAGAGCATGGAGAATGCTCACCAGGCGGCCCTATAGGCAGTGGAGATATTTTTCCAGCAGCATCCTAACCAGCCGTAACAGCGAAGGCCAGGCACTATAGTAGACTTCAAGAAGATGGCATCTCGAGAGTTCAAGTGTACCGAGAGTATACTCTATGCTGATGACTAGTTAGAGGATATAGAAAAGAACCTGCGATTGGCCAAGATCCCAGAGGGCTTGCAGATCAAGGCAGTCGATAGTCAGATGTTTGATATTACACTCAATTGGTATCGCACGAAGACCAGGCTTACCATATGAGGACTTACTTGTGGGGCTTTTAAGGAGCTTTCCAAGGAAACGTTCTTCCTCGATGTGGCCCTGGGAGCTTTGGAGAGTCAGTTTTATCACTTAGGCTAGAGGAATATGTCAGTTGATGAGTATGCCGCAGAGTTCTGCCGTTTGAGCCATTTTGCACCATTTCGGGACCCTAGAGATTGAGCCCAGAAGTTCAAGAAGGGACTGATGAGAGAGATCAAGTAGCACACTTCTGGTCGTCGTACTGCTACCTTTGAGGAGATCTTGATAGATGCCTAGATTGATGAGGATGATCTGGAACTCAGGCCCAATAGGGGTCACGATATTTCTGGAGGTACGAGTAGCAGTGCAGGACCGGCCAAGTGTACCATTTTCAGGAATAGCAGAGAGTATTTCAGCATCAGCACCAACAACACTAGATACCTATTCATGGACATGTTCAGCAGCAATCGCGTAGGCCAACCCAACCAGATGTTTAGTGTGTGTATTATGGAAAGACGGGACACACGAGGGTCATCTGCATAAAGTGGTTGGTACCTGTTTGTCTTACGGATCATCATCTATCAGTTGAGGGATTGCCCATCGATTCAAACTCGTCCAGCTCAGGATGGAGCATGTTCCCAGAGAGGACCAATCAGAGCACCTACAACACCTGGAGGCCAGTAGAGGGGACCTCTACTTCCACCACAACATCAGATATTTTTTTAGCACCAACAGTAGAAGAGAGGTGCACCCCAGGGGCGAGCA
This sequence comes from Iris macrosiphon, assembly GCA_036927795.1. Lineage (NCBI taxonomy): Eukaryota > Viridiplantae > Streptophyta > Magnoliopsida > Asparagales > Iridaceae > Iris > Iris macrosiphon. The sequence goes on from JAYESA010000002.1 coordinate 133,405,303, forward strand.
TTCGCCATGATGGTCGAGGAGACCGAGCCAGTGGGAGACATGATTTCAGGGTCAGTTCTTCTCGATTCTATTCTAATATTTGCTTTATTTGATTTTGGTACTTCCCATAGTTTTGTATCTTTATCTTTTGCTCTTAAGCATCATTTAGAGGCTGAAGCCTTGTCTAGGACTTGAAAGATTATGACTGGGGATGGCATTATCCTAGTCAGTAATTTTTGCAAGAATCAAAAAATTATATTGGGACGCCGGGAGTTGAGTGCGTGCTTACTCTTAATACCTCTTTCGAGCTACGATATTATACTCGGGATAGATTGGTTGAGTAGGCACCATGTTAGTATAGATTATTATGGAGGCAGGGTGTTATTTTGACCGCCAAGAAAGCCAGAGTTCGAGATTATAAGAGGAGCAGATAGCAGAGCGAAGGTATCACTGTGGAGCCATGGTGGAAGAGAAGGAGCTGCCACATCCTTTGTTAGATGAGTTCCTGGATGTCTTTCCAAAGGAGTTGCCAGAATTATCACCAGACAGAGATGTTGAGTTCTCTATAGATTTGGTGCCAAGCGCAGATCTGATTTCATAGCATGGCTATAAGGTCAACAACAATAAACTGGCAGAGTTGAAGAAGTGGGTAGTTGAATTATAGGATAAGAGCTTCATCAGATCCAGTTCATCACCATGGGGTACTCCGGTATTGTTTGTACTAAAGAAGGATGTGTTGGTACGCATGTGTATCGATTATAAGACTCTGGACAACCTCACTATCAAGAATAAATATCCTCTACCGAGGATAAATGATCTGTTTGATTAGTTAAGCAGAGCGAATATAATTTTAAAGATAGACTTGAAGTCAGACTACCACCAGGTAAAAGTGAAGAAGGAGAATATTTCAAAAATAGCTTTTCGGACTCAATATGGCCAGTTTGAGTTCATGGTAATGCTGTTTGGGTTGACCAATGCTCCGGCGGTATTTATGAACCTGATGAACAAGGTATTCTACTAGTACCTTGACATATTTGTGGTGGTGTTCATTGATGACATTCTTGTCTTTTCGATGACACCAGAGGAGCACCTGAGGGTAGTTCTAGAGACTATTAGGAAGGAAGAGCTTTATAGAAAGATTTTGAAGTCCGAGTTCTACCTTGACATAGTTGAATTCCTTGGTCATGTGGTGAAAGATGGCGGAATCCTAGTTGACCCGGGGAAGATCATGGCAGTGGAGTCGTTGGCTACTCCAAGTTCAGTGGCAGAGATTAGGAGTTTTCTGGGGCTGACAGGGTATTATAATAGATTTGTACATGACTTCTCTAGGATTACATAACCGATGACTAGGCTGACCAGGAAAGATATAGATTTGTATGGACAGAGGATTGTTAGGCCGCTTTTAATAAGCTGAAAAAGAGATTGACGACAACTCCAGTGTTGACGTCACACCATCTAGGACAGGTGGATTCACTATCTATAGTGATGCTTCAGGGAAGGGTTTGGACTGCGTTCTTCTGCAGTACGGGAAGATGATTGCCTATGCTTCCAAGCAATTACGTTCTCATGAGAAGAACTACCCCACCTACGATTTAGAGTTGGCAACGATCATTTTTGCTCTAAAGTTGTGAAAACAATATCTGTACGGAGAGCGTGTACAGATCTTCACAGACCATATGAGCTTGATGTACGTATTTACACAGAAAGAGCTAAACATGAGACACGGGTGGTGGTTGGAGTTGATGAAGTACTTTGACATATCATTGTAGTGTCACCCAGGGAAAGCTAACATAGACGCCGATGCCTTGAGCAGGTATCCGATAGCTATGTACCTGATAACGGACAGACACTTATTGGTCGATCTTGAGAGCTTGGGCATTGAGCTACTCATTAAGATGTGGGGATTATAGATACAGTCTGAGGTGATAAACAAGATCAGGGCTACGCAGTATGATGTAGCTCTGAGGAGAGCACATATTTATGCTGGATTATTGGAGGACTTTACCATTGCTGATGATGGATCATTACGGCATGGTATGAGATTGTATGTGCCGAGTGGAGAGTTACGTGAGGAAATTCTTCAAGAGATGCATCGTTCTTATTACTCTATGTATCCAGGTGCCAACAAGTTTTATAGGGACCTAAGGGAGCACGTAAGGTGGTATGGTATGAAGCGGGAGGTGACGTGCTTCTTATGTAGGTGTTTAGTGTTCCATCAGGTAAAGGCAGAGAGACAGAGGCTAGGTGGTTTACTTCAGCCTTTATCTATTCCAAAGTAAAAGTGGGAGCATATGACCATGGATTTTGTTTTGGGGCTTCCGCGTTCTCCATGAGGGAAAGACGCAATTTTGGTCATCATAGACAGGTTGACCATATCATCCCACTTCTTACCATTTAAAGTGGGTACGTCTACGGAGAAGCTAGTGGAGATGTATGCGTGACATATTTTTAGATTGTATGGAGTTCCTGTGAGCATCGTCTCAGATCAGAATAGTCATTTTACTTTCTACTTCAGGAGAAGTTTGTAGGCTAGCTTGGACACCAAACTTAAGTTTAGTACCGTATATCACCTCCAGACAGTCGAACAGTCAGAGAGGAGTATTCAGAATCTCGAGGATATGCTCCACACTTATGTTTTAGATCTTGGAGGTTCTTGGAAGAATTATCTTCAGCTGGAAGAGTTTTGTTACAACACAGTTACCGGGCCAGCATTGAGATTTTACCATTTGATGCTTTATATGGATAGAGATATCGTACTCCTTTATCTTAGGATAATATTGGTAAGAGAGCCTTGTTGGGGCCAGAGATAATTATGGATACAACTGAGAAGGTAAACCTTATTAGAGATAGACTTTGGGTGGCGCAAGACAGATAACGCCATTGGGTCGACAGCCACTGGAGACCTTTGGAGTTTGAGATATATGTTTTATTTATGTTTTCTTGTGATTTCTTATTTTTGATTGTGTGTTAAGGCCGTATTTTGTTCTAGGTTGGGGATCTGGTGTTCTTGCGAATTTCTCTGACATTGGACATAATTTGCTTTGGTAGAGGTAGAAAGCTTTGTCCACGGTTCATCGGACCTTTCGATGTTCTTACGAGGGTCGGTACAATGGCCTATAGATTAGACTGGTCGTATGCACTAGAGGGAGTACATGACGTGTTCCATGTGTCACAGCTGAGATGATATATGAAAGATCCTAGTCACGTACTAGATCACTCGAAGATCTAAGTTGGTTCGACTCTCAGCTATCCAGAGCAGCTAATAGAGATTTTGGATCAAAGAAAGAAGGTATTATAGAACCAGACGATTTCTCTGGTTTATGTCGCGTGGAGACATCACTCTCTGGGTCAGTCAACCGAGAAGAGGGAGGATAAAATGCGCGAGTAGTATCCTTATCTTTTCAAGCCTTAAGGTATTATTCTTCTTGTTCTGTTGTGTTCTTGTGCAAGTTTAGTTCTTAATTTTGAGGACAATTATATTTAAGGAGGGTAGACTTATCAGTACCACATTTTTAGAGTAGGGTTTTTTTTGTCCTTTTGCAATAATTATATATTATATTTATATATTAAATATAATAGGTATAATGTATATATTGTAACTATTATATTTATTAATATTGGTTAGTGGACTAGACTTGACATACCCATGGTGCCAACTAGTTGAGCTAGTCGCAACTAGACTAGATTAATTAATTTCCTTCAAGTTAGAAATTAGATTATCTTCTTTCATTAAGAGTAGAACCCTCCACTAATTAAAATAACTCTTCATGATAAACCATAGGGGCATTGGGGATAATTTACATTAGCCAAACCCTAAGGTTTATGTGGCCGGCCCTATTTAGTAAGAGGGAGCCTCCCTCCACTTTTATTTAATAGCTCATAAACTCGAATTTAGCTATTTTTCCTAAATTAATCAATTCCTCCACCAAATTCTACCAAATTACTTTTATTCCCTTCTATATTCATCATCTAAGGAGACTAGGAACTTGGATTGTAAGGAGCATTGAAGAAGAATGAGTTTGGCTAGGAGCTCGTGTCCTATTGAGTTTTCATTGAAAATCTATCTTCCAATAGGTAAAATCTCCAAATCTCTCCTTAAATTTAGTTTTTATTATATATTTGACCATTATGAGCACACCCATGGATTAGGACTACCCATAGGAAGAAGAAGAGCTTCTATTGGTCCCTATTGTGACTTCTACATTTAGTTGTGCCCAAATTAAAGGTTTTGTGCATGTTTGTGTAATTTGCCTCTATTCTTTATTGTAACAAATCATATTAGCTATATATATTTATATTTGATATGTATATATAGTATTAGTTAAGTATTTGAGAGTTTTTGTACTTTCTTGGTTGTGTATCATGAGTATCCTAATTGTGCATTTCAAGTGTTTGAGAAATTGCCAATGTGTATATATAAATTTGGTTGATAAGTGTTGATGTGGCATATAGACACTGGTGAAGTTTTATACATTGATCAGTATAGGAGTTAATCCATACTGTTATGGAATGGGTATTGGTCTCAAGGAGTGATGGGTATTGGGTGATTCAAGGGGTATCCGTTGCAATTGAGGTGCTCAGACTAAATTCTTAAGTGTAGCCAGTTGGTTAAGAGTTGTGACATTAATTGAGTTGGTCATAGGTATATAACATAAGTGAGGAGGGATTATGTTAATTGAAGTACAAGTATAAATGTATGTGTGTGACAGTGATCGAGATAGGGTTGTAGAGTGATACTCGAGTGGCAGTGAGGGAAATTGACTGGGTGTATGTGTCTATATATGTTGATGAGTATATAGGTATTATAAAACTGTGTCACAGTGTGCGAATTAGGTGTAGATTATAGTGGGGGTGTCAGATTTTGTTGTGTGTGTATGTTGTGTACCCTATGGAGATAGGAGTACCAGGTTTGGATGTAGGGTGTTGAGCTATTGGTGGTGACTTGGATCGAGTGCATATAGCAGCAGGTATGTAGAGTGTTGGGGTTCTTTGACTTAGCTCAGTTTGCAACGAAGGATTACTACTTGCACTCATGTGCAACTGCAATAGCAGTATAAGGTAAGGAAAGTTGATCAAGGTCAGTGTAGTCCTTGTAGTATGCATTGAATAATTTAGGCATATGTGCATAAGGATCTGTTCTGTTACAGTGGAGATGAAATGAGGTATCACCCCGGTGCTGGTACAACATCTGATCTTGACTTGGGGTATGTTAGTTGAGGAGTCTAGAGTTTAGATTTTGGTGATGAGTCTATGTTCAAGGTCTAACCCAGATGTGAGGATACCTGAGTGAAGGCTTATTAATGTGAGTAAACACTGATACCTATATATCAGCAAGGTATCAGTTGGAATCCTAGTTCTGTCCATTAAGGGTGTCTACAAGGTATAAATTATGATATCAGTTAAGTTAGTCACTAGAGTTGCTAAGGTAAGTTATACATATTATGAGTCTTGAGTTAAGGTATGGTGTGCTCTAGATATATGTTAGGTACCAAGTTATTAGTTTGGGTATTATATAAGTGGTGTCTAATATTAACTAAGTATTAGTGATAACTAGTCACTAAGGTCTTGGCATACTAAGTTATTTGAAGTAAAGTAATATAAGGATAAATTACTAGTTAGGATATCAACTAGTATAAGCTAAGTATCCTTAGTATAATCAAATTAGTTAGAATAGAATTAATATTGATTAGATTGATCTAGTATGCCTTAGCTAACCTAGTATGGACTGAAAAATTGCCTAGAAACACCATTTTTAGCTAGTTCCACATGCTTACCATTCCAATCACCAACTGATATTATTATTATTCCATATTTAGGTCTTTGTGACTCTATTTTGGACATCGATCCTTACACATTATTGAGGACCACAGCCGAGTAAATTCTCTGACAGTTTTTATTATTTTTAATGAATACTATGATTCTAGTTCTGTAATGTTATACTTGATTTTTGATACAGTGGATACATGGGCTAGTATTATAGATAAATATCATGAGGAGTCATTATTGGATCCAGCGTACTAGCCATGGACAAGAAAATATTAGCAAGTTATGTGATCATACCCTACCTTACATGCATCAAACTCACCCTATATCTCATGTAGGGTGTAGCTTGGCCATATTACATGCCTCATAACATGTTATATATGATTAGCCTGACTCTTGCTCGCATCATAGCTAGCCAAATGGTTGGCCTAACCTTACATATATCATAGCTAATCATATATAACAAGCCCGATCTAGTCCTAAGCTGATCACATAACAAATAATATTTCAAGCCACTTCGCCAGTATTTTTATTCCTTTATTTTTAGTTCATACATTGCTAGTATTTATATTTATCTGCTTTTCTCTGTTTACCATGTATTTGTGATATGATGATTGACTCTCTAGTTTTTCTTATATTTTACTATTTTATTCCATCATGTATATTCATTACTCACTGCTTTATAGTTTTTATTAATATAATTGGAATTGCTGTTAGTGGTTGTACTTCGCTGCAATCCTGACTGAATAATATTTTTTATAGGATCTCGAAGACTTTTGTCCCACATACTATGAACCGGGAGTAGATGAGGGTTACATCCAGGAGCTTCAAGAGCATCATGTTCTAGTCGAGGATCCATTAGAAGTGGCTTAGAGCCTAGCATTCTTATTGTATTTGGATTATTCTAGTTTGAGATATTCTGAGTTATACTATATTTGTGACTTATGTTGTTAAGGAGTTTGCTAGACTCTTAAATTTATTGCTATTATTTGAGATATTTATTTCTAGACTTATGTGTTGGAACTTCTTTTATCTTATTTTCTATCTTTATCGTGACGTTCATCTTCCTATAGATTATATGTGATTGAGTATTGGTATGAGATTATATTTATATTCATCGTATTCTTCTTATGGAGTTGAGATATCATTGACATGTTATATATTATTGTGAGATATGTTAATAGTATTATGACCTACACAATATTCTACCACCGATACAGCGGCATAGGATGGACGTACCCACGACTCATGCCCAATTTTCGAGTACGTGTCGTGAAAGAGGGAGATAGCCCGGTTTCTCTCGATATTGAGTTTGCCAATAGATTAAGGCTGAGCATAAGAGACAGGATAGACTTTTTCAACCTTTACCGATTCCGAAATAGAAGTATGATAATATTACCATGGATTTCGTGACCGGTCTTCATAGATCTCCAACTATTAGAGATGCTATTTAGGTAGTAGATCGACTCATGAAGGTTGCACACTTTCTTCTTTTCAGAGTAAGCCAATCTGGCCAATCTACAGAGCATTTGGTTCAGATGTACATGAGATCGGTGGTCAAATTATATGAAGTGCCAGTTAGTATTGTGATAGACAGGGATTCCAAATTCATATCTCACTTTTGGTAGAGCCTTCAGCAGAGTTTAGGCACCCGGTTGAAGTTCAGTTCAGCTTACCACCCATAGACAGATGTTCAGTCAAAGCGTATAATTCAGACTCTCGAGTATTTGCTTTGGTCGTGTACCGTTGACTTTGGTGGTTCATGGGATGATCACTTGCACTTGGTAGAGTTTTACAATAACAACTTCCAGGCGAGTATTCAGATATCCCCTTTTGAAGCATTATATGGAAGAATATGTATATCGGTGTTAGCTTGGGATGATATTAGCGAGACACAAATGCTTGGCCCGGATATGATAGCACAGACGGTCGAGGTAGTCAGGAAGATCAGAGAGCATCTTAGAGTGGCACAGGATCGACAATATCATTGGACAGATTCACATCGGCAACCTCTTGAGTTCTCCATTAGCGACTATGTATTCCTTCAAATTTTGCCTACCCGAGGAGTTATCAGATTTGGGGTATGGGGAAAGCTTAGCCTGAGGTATATAGGTTCGTTCGATATTCTTGAGCTATTTGGAGTTGTTTCCTATTTCTTGCTCTTCTGTCATCGCTTTGCGAGATACATAATGTATTCCACGTGTCTCAGTTATGACAATATATTATAGATCCAAGCCATATCCTAAATTATTCATAGTTAGTCATTGATATCGACCTTTTGTATGAGGAGAGGCCCATTTTCATTTTGGACCAGAGAGAGAGATAGAGAGTTCTTAAGAACCGGACTATCCGCTTAGTCCGTGTTGCTTGGGATTAACACTCAGCGGGCGAGTCGACTTGGGAGCGCGAGTTTGATATCCGAGTTTGTTACTTGTTTCTGTTTAACTTGTGAGGTATACTTATTTGTATATATTATATCCTGATCCTGTCTTGTGCTTGGTTTTATTTGCTATAAGCTTTTCCTAGATTGTGATGTTTTGCTTATTCTTGATAGTATAATTTCTTGGATTTTTTTGCTTGCTTTATGTTTTATTAAAATTTCGAGAACAAAATTTTTCTAAGGAGGAAAAAGTTGTGAGACTTGTCTCCTAGATTTTGTATTCGTATCTGGGATACACAAATATTTTAATATGATTTATTTTCCTGTATTTTTCCTGATTTTTTATGCACTTTTGGGTCAATCCCCCTTTTTGGATATTTGTCATGGATAAATGTTTTGATATTTCCATAAATAGGGTTTAATGCATGCTTTGGACCATTTCTCCCTTGGTTTTCCTTTGTGAGGCTTATATGTCACATCCCAGAACTAGAATACTGGAGAGCGTGGGCAGACAAAGCCAGCTACGCATACCAGAGTATACTAATACCCCGATAATACGCTCACTGATGTCTAAGTCATGTGAGGGTTCACTCTACAAACCATAAGGCAATCTCAGGTCATGACGATCCTAGGTGTCTTAATCACAGATAAGCAACATCTTACAAGATTTATCATCATCACACATATAATAGTAAGGCATCATAAACTATACATACATAATTGATCTTGAATCTAGTTATACAAAAAAGGAGAACTAGCAAAAGAAAAGTTATACATGATTAACTTTAGCTATAGTCTAGAATATGCCAATCATGTCCGGCCCTTTAGGCTAGATAACAAGTTTAGTAGAATATGGGCTAAAATACGTGCTCGGTGGCTAAACGTCTTAAAAGAATAATTTACAATAATAAGTGGACGAATGAAGAAGAAACCACTCAATTCCTCTAGTGCTCTAGGTGTTCACCATCTAGAGGAAGGTCCGGGAGATCTTTGGGTCCTGCTCCAAAATTTGCCATACGAAACCAGTGGAGTCAGACCCCAAACAACAAAAAACTAGCATAAAAAAAATAAGAATCAAGTACTAAAGCAGTTTAAACATGAATAGAGTGGGTATAAGTAAACTTGTAGGTAAATAAACGAGAATGTGCAAGAACATGACATGACTAGCAATCAACCAATCACTACCAAGCATGTCTTATGACTTACTAATCCTTAACTAACTAGGATTATCACAGTCCTAATTACTATAATATATAATTTGGAAACTCCATACAGCTACATACCCTGCAGTCCATTCGGATTATCCAGACGTAAGGGTTACATAATATAATTAACCTATATAGATATTTTTACTTGTAATGCAACATACGACGATGTGCTGGAAGTGTGTCCCTGACGATGGAGAGCTCCAAATCCACATGTGTCTCTGGGATGTCGAAATTGCATCTAGCCAGAAAATTTTCCTAAATGATTATAGGTATCAAATCTAGTTCATTAACCTGATCAGTTTAGTCAAGATTTTCGACCGTGCTACTTGAGAATCTAACTTAGACATGATACAAGACTAGACAATAGCTTGATAAGAATAATCAGGAAATCAACCACGAAAATAACAGGTTATGCAATACATGTGCTACTAATAGCCTTGATCAGGACAGTACAAAAATCTTGAGACATGAATGAACTGCGTCGAGCCACTATCAAGAATATCAGTGTAGTATTTACATAAACATGGGCTTAAAATACTAAACTTTATTACAAGCACTAACACAGTTTAAAGGCAGAAAAACACCACGTACACTATCCCAAGGTTAAGTAAAGAAAGCAAAACAATTGAAGAATATAGCAACATTGGACAAAATAATCAAACTTGTAAAATTGCACAAAACTAGATTTTGACACATTATAGGAAACTGGGCATAACTCTCTCATTAGAACTCCAATGAGACAATTCTAAAAAAATTGGAAAGGCAAGACAAAGCTCTACAACTTTTATGTTTTGAGCTTTACGAGATTCTCGCTACAAAAATAGCTTAAATATGCAAAAATAATTTTTATGCGTGCAAAACTGTCAAAAGTAGGAAATTCGTGCATTTTTTGATAAAAATAGCTTTTCCATGCATGAAACAGTCAAAAATGGCTAAAAATATGCTTCTCGCGAATTATTGGCTCAAAAATAGCTCATCCACGTATTTTTGGCTCAAAAATGGTTCATTGGCGTACTTTTAAAGATTAATCCAGGTGTGGCATGGATTGCAATCTAACGGTCACAATTTAATCCCTTTGGCTATATAAGCCAACCCTTTCTCTTTCCTTCAATTTTCTTTTCTTCTCTTCTTATTCGTCTTCTTCCTTAGTTGGACTGAGAGTTTGGCTTGGCTTGGCCGTGGGTTTAAGACCTTAGTAATAGTTAATAGTTAGCCTTAACCTTAGGCAAGTACATCTTCCCAATCGAGTGATCATAGTTATTATTTCATGAATTTCATAGCTTAGTTTTATATGTTGTTCTTGAGATTTCATGGGCTTGATCGAGTATAACTTAGGATTTTTGTGAACTGGTTCCATTAGGTTGTATAGAACTGAGTTTCATGTATTTTTTTTTTGGTATCACTTGATTGGGAGTTTAACTATAGTTTTGGAGAAGCAACAAAGTCAGGGTGCAAATGAGTGATGATCGGAGAAGAAAATTAACAGTCTAACAAAAAGTGCGCATGAGAACCCCTTGGCATATAAATATTGGGTTCATATCTAGAGCGCACTGTGTGAAGACTTTTATATACGTACTTTTAGTAAAACATTTACTTTCTTTACAAAAAGTATGCCAGAGACTCTGGGCGCACTTTTCTCTCATGCGTACATTTTGTTTTGCCATAATTCTTTCCTTGAGAAAGTACATCGAGGGCTATTTATACTCTTAGGTGAACTTTTCATCAATTGATGCTTAAATGTACTTTTAGTGTGTTTCTTGCAGCCTTTCCTTCATCAAGGAAAGTGTACCAAGATTATGGTTGGCGTATATCTTGACCTGTGATTTCATTGATGGACGATCCTTGACTTTTGGTGCTTTTCAATTTACTTGTTTCTCAACTGATGTATTTTCTCGACTGTTGGGCAACTCTCGATTTAGTAGACCTTCCCTCGTGTACTTTTGGTATGCCAGTTCGTCCAAGGAAATTCTTGTATAATATACGCCAATCTCTTCCTGTACAAGAGTGTGCCCTGTTTTGATCTCGCGTACTTTTACATCCTGACCCATTTTGCATGCGTATTTCTTGCCGACATTTTCTTATGTGTGTTTTTATTCGTTTTGAAGGACCATGATGGAAACTCTAGAAGGGGGTGAATAGAGTTTGTATATGCAGCGGAATAAAATTATCAACTAAAAATATATGACATGCAGATAGTGATCAACTATACTAACATTTAAGTAAAATAATTTGTTACTAGCAATTATATAAGTAAGATAAATATGTATGCAGTTGACTTAAGAAGATAACAAATGCAAATACCAAGATTTTATCTTGGTTTCTCTCTGAGAGGACTAGTCCAGGCCCAAGAACTCTTGCTCGGGGTCTTATCTACTATAATCACCAATAGTGAATCATAAACTTTGATCCGAAGGCTTGCCACTTCTTACAAACACAAACTTTGAATCGAAGGCTTGCTAACTTCCTCAAGCTTTTGATTCGAAGATCTTGATGACTTCACAACAAAAGAGAGACTTGATAAACCAAGCTATTACAACTCAAGTAGACTTCTAACCGAGATCACACTTGGCACTTAGAAGGCCACGGAGTTGAACTTGGAGATGGAAAAGTTTAAGGCTCAGGGATATAGCCCACTATAGGATAGAAAGATGAATAGAGAAGAGTGAGTTTGACTGATTTAAAATATGATAAATCTATGCCTATTTATAGGTTATTACCAGACAGAATTCGGTATAGGATATTCAAATTTTTGAACATTGGAGACCCCAAAATCATGGATATGACAATTTTCTATGATTCTAAATTAGCCTGACCGAGTTCGATCAGAATTGGATCAAAATTCTGTCTGAGTTTGGTCTGCCTGTTTTAGATAGGTCCAGGTTTGATTCGATTTGTGATTGGTCTAATTTTTGGTGGATCGGTTTAGGGTTCATTTGAGTAGACTAGATAATCTTTTTGTAAGTGGACTGGGGTAGGTTTCAGGTAGTTCTAGTTACAATGTGACTCAACTCACATCTGTCCTAGACTCAATAAGATATAAAATTACATTACTGAAATATAAGACAAAATAACAAGATATACAGAAGCTGATACAGATGTCTGTCTTTGGTAGCAATGAGGCTTGACTTCAGTAGGCATATTTTGCATCTAGTAGCTGTACTTTTGATTTGGTGTTTGTCAAATATCAGAATCATGTTGACTATGACTAACAATTTGTACAACTTGACAATAGTCTGTACTTTTGTGTCAATAATGTCCCCCATTATGATAATTGACAAACCATGCTAAATACAAATTAGATACTGGGATGCAATTTTGAAAAGAGCCCCCCCCCCCCCCCCCCCCCCCGTAAGAAAATATTTCTTTTGAAATGTACTGAGAGCTGAGAGAATTGATCTGTAAACCTGAAAAAGTTGTTTGATATTGAAAAAATATAAATTTTTATCAGAATCATATTCATTTTTCAGCAATAAATCTAGTATTTTATTTATTCTCAAAAATAAATCTAGTATCTCATGTATTTGTCATTTCTTCTCCTTTGTCATTTTATCATAAGGAGGTAAAGAATGCTCCCACGAAGTAAATGACGAAGTGAAAGAAATAACCAAATATTAATATGATGTGTGTGAAAAAGAACAAATCATAATAGTGAAGAAATTAATATATCTATATCCTGAGTGCGAGTACAAATAAGCCTAATATTCTTAGATTAAGATTAATATTTAGCAAATTTTTACTAGACAAAATGTCATAAATGGAGTAAAGAGCTTTCTAGTACAACCATAAAACTGAAATAATATAGATCCATACAATAACAAAAATGATATAAAAATGCATAAAATATGATATCAGCATAACAACAATCACAGATCATCTTCATCTACAAGGTCATCAACAGGTGGGTGGTCGTCGAAGTAAGTTCCCATCGGGTCGAAGTACTGTTGCACGAAAGGATCGTCGACTCGGTAGCCTGGAAGAGAAGGATCACGAACCACTGAGGATGGAGTGACTGGATTATGAGCCTAATGGTAGTGCAGGTCTTCTATGGAGTTGGCTAGGGAGTGGGCCTGAATAATGGTATGGTAGTGCTGATCGCGGATACAAGTGATATATATATATATATATAGTTATGCTCCCAAAACTGATCAACTATGAAGGCATTTTGCTCACAGTTTTAAGCTGTCATTAACTCATTATGCAGTCAAAATTGTTCGCAAAACATCTCCTGGATGGAGTCCAAGGTGGTAGAAGATGCAGGTGCTAGAGTTGATGTAGTATGAGGTGCAAATGAGGATGATGCAGATGCTGTAGGAGGTGTGGGTTCAACAGGGAGAGTCGTGTCATCAGAATCAGATGTAGAATCATTATAAGGAAAAGTTGGCTCAGTTCTACGTACCTTGGAGAGGTAGGCTGGCTCAGAGAGATAAGTCGGCTTATCCATAGGAATATGGAAGTGCTCGAAGATGATGTATAGGTACAAAGCATAAGGATGTTGGCGCTTGGCCGCACAATAATTTATCATCTGTCTGATGATGGTCTTGGGTAGACTGAAGGGAGTGGAGGTATAAAAATGATACATGACTGCCATCTCTCGATAAGAGACTTCCTCTTTGGAGGATTGCTTGGGTACGATGGTAGAGTAGATAATCCGATGAAGTTCATAGAAGTATTGGTTAAGGTAATGGACAAGAAACTTTTCGGTGGGACAATGATATGGGTGACACAAAATATCCTTAAAGGAATTGATGGTCATGTCATCCACAAAGTTAAGTTTATCGATGCTAACTATGGCGTGTCACACCCAGTCCCAAAATACGTAGGACTAAAAATAGGTAACATACCAGCTACGCATTCAACCAGACTCTTGTCCGACTGAAATACGTATAAGCTATACTATAATGGTCACGATCTAGATAGCATAGTATATATATATATATATATATATATATATATATATATATATCAATCCATAATGAAACAAGCACAAGAATAATCTCTATGTGCTAAAGTTGGCTGCCCAATGACACACAAGCTCTCGAATAGACTCGAGAAAGAAATAAGAGTATATAAAAACTAGGTTATATTAGCAGATGAATAAATAACAAGAATAAATAAACATAACTTCGGTAGAAATAATATAAGTACCCTGTACCAATGCCCACATGACGTGGCGATAAGCACCAACAACTCCAGAGAACTCCACGTCCGTCTATGTTGCAAAACTGGCAAGGAACCAGGTCCTCAAAGAGATATAACAAGCTACATGAAATAGTGTGCCAGAAGTAAAACAGTAATATAATATAGAGCTTAGGGGTAAACTACTGTAACCATCTAAGTGCTATGCAAGTGAGAGAATCACTCATACTCAGGCAGAAGACTCTCAAGGCTTTGTGTATGTGAATCCCAAGCAGTATAATAATAATAATAATAATAATAATAATAATAATAATAATAATAATAATAATAATAATAATAATAATAATAATAATCACTCAGGGCTCGGTGTCACGAACCGAAAGTAGGTAAGTATATCACTCAAGGTTCCTGATCAGGGAACCTAGAGTACGCATGTAAATATTACCAAAGCTCTACTATAGAGAATAAGTTACGCATGTATATAAAATTTTGCCCAAAGTACAATATAGACTCTCCCCCTCCAATGTAATCTCATGTATCATGTCATAAGCTGGTGAGATCAAGACCTCAACTATCACAACGAGTCATAGTACTATATAAATAAGTATCCTGTGACGAGTCATAGAATCCATATACAGAATCTATATATCAAGAATATATCATGAAAGATTCTATAACACGAGGTAGTGTCGTGTGTCCTACGGTATTTCTGCTAAGTATACAAGCACGTATCATCGGTTCGAGGTAATGACTCTCTATCTACGATACTCGACTCCACTGGTGGACGTTGGCACCCGAATCTGGTTTATACACAAATTATCGTATATCGGCCCTAGGGTAACCACATATACATCATAAATAAAAAGTAATATTAATAAATAATTAGGTAAATAAATAATAAATTATTATATATCGTAAGGTAAACTTGCCTGAATTTTGGATGATGGTATGGCGATGTCTAGGTAACGAGCTCGATACACCAACGGCTCCCAAAAATATGGGGTTCGCACGTACGTCTCTAGATGATGCAATATATATCACCAAGGTTTCCAAAATATGAGAAATAGCTATAATTGACTAGCCATATGTTCAATTTGAACATATGGATAAATTTAACAGTTTCAGGTCAAAGCGGTATCCAAATATGATCCACTTTGCACCATAAAATGTGCCAGAGACAAAGTTCTTCAAATTTTTTATAATTCTTGGGCTACCGCTTTGTATTTAACAAACTTATTGTTTATGAGTCCAAAATAATGATATAAATCCAATGGAATGTCCAAAATTTAATTCCGATGAGCCAGTCAAGAAAATGCCTGTCAAGTAGGACCATGGAGCCCACAAAATGGTGTTCTGATCAACGTTCTCAGAATTACACCAAACTTGGGTCACAGGACAAGCGTAAAGTTGCGAATCCAATGGCATAAGTATTGTTACGAAATGATAAGTACACACAAATTAATTATACAGATTCAAAAAGACTGATATAGAGTTTTTTGATAGATATAGGTTGATTCCGGCGTGCACATACGTGCAAATCATATTTCTCAAAATCCTACACGTCTGCATTTATGATACGCACCTTTCGATGCAATCTGCACGCGACAAAGTTGTTGCGTTTGGTGGGACGTATCTTGTATCAAAAAAATTTAGGTTTTTGAAAACAAGTTTGTCTTGGTTTTGGAACTTGATTTTATAGAAATTGGAGGCAAACAAAAATAAACTAAAAGAAGGGTTTTAAACTTGGTTATATTGTCTAAAAGTATGTTCAGTTAGATTTTTAAAATCTTGCATGGTTTGGAAGAAAACATGGGTAATTGGACTGATTTATGGACTGTTAAAAAAACTAGTTTTTGACCTAATTTTTGTTGAATTTTATCTTAATAAAATCAGTTTAAAATCAAACTACTTGAAGAGAATTAAATAGGGTAGGGTTGTGAGTATACTAGTAAAAATAGATCTCAATTTGGTCAAAGAAGAAAAATGCGTATCGAATGAGGGGTGTTCGCCTTGTTGCTATTGTGCAATGATGTTGCTGTTGCGTGGTGTTGCTACTGCCATCCACACGGCTAAGCGAAAGCCAAAATGGGGTGGCCTGGCGGTGCACATGCATGTGGCAGGGTGGCTAAGGCACCAGTGGTGATGGATTTTAGGTTAGGGTTAGGTTTTATGCATTATATATATATATATATATATATATATATATATATAAAATCCTAATCTACCCAACCCCCCACTCGTGCAAGAACCCGCCCGCCACCCCCCCCCCCCCCCGGCTCGAGCAAGACCCCCCCCATGTAATCAAGCCTTACCACTAGGCTAACACTAGGTTATTAGCCTAGTGGTAAGGCTTGATTTCATGGGGGGGGGGGGGGGGGGGGGGGGCTTGCTCGAGCCGGGGGGTGGCGGGTGGGTTCTTGCACGAGTGAGGGGTTGGGTAGATTAGGATTAGAGTATATATATATATATATATATATATATATATATATATATATATATATATATATATATATAGAGAGAGAGAGAGAGAGAGAGAGAGAGAGAGAGAGACACACACACACACTAAGAGTAAGGGAAAGGGAACGTTGGTGAGGTCTTTGGGCTCGGGCTTGGGTCTGCAAGGGGGGGGGGGGGGTAGTTTGGTTTTCTTTTCTTTTTCTTTTCTTTCTTTTCTTGTCTTTTGTTTTCTTTTTCTTTCTTTCTTTCTTTTCTTTTATTATTATTATTATTATTATTATAATTATTATTATTATTATTATTATATATATATATATATATATATATATATATATATATATATGAAAAAAATTGTTTTTTTCTTTTTATAAAATTTTGAAAAAAAATATATTACTATATAACAACTAATGTTACACAAAATATATTCTTGTCCAATATTTTAATTTATAAATATTAATAAATATTTATATAAGTGAAAATCAAAGAATTGTATATCTATTTTTAAATTAGCTAAAAATAACCAAAATTTTCTATAATTTAAAATAATAATTTCTAAAATTTAAAATTTTTGGCTGCTTACATGGCGTCACCCTCGTTTGTGATTTCCATTTTTTTTGCCTAAAGTTATATCATTAAACTCAATGTCTATACCACCAACCCTTGAGAATATATTGCCCCTATCATGAAAAAGATTGCAATAGAACATTCTAATTGCATTAAGGTATATGGATTTTCTAATGGTAACTAGACGGTCAAGATAAAATTCAACAAGTTTTGGTTTTTGTTCATGAAAAGTAGTGAGGTTGATAGGGCTAACTTTGCAAATATTTCTTCCAATAAATTCACTAAACCAAGAGTTGGAAGCTTCAATGGATGTGAAAAATAAATTCATCAAATTCATCGGGGGTTGGACATATTGAAAGAAAATATGGAGTGTTGAACATCCACATGAATAGGACGAAAAGAGGAAGATTCACTAGCTTTTCTCTTATTTTTTCCAAATTTAGGTACCATAAAAATATAGGATAAAAGGAAAATATATACCTCAAATAGATGGATTAGGATGATAGAGAACCAAGAGGAGAGATCTAAGGATTTGAGAGGAGAGAGCATTTAGGGATAAAGAACACCAATATAGGGTTAGGGTTTATGAAGAGAGGAGGCTGTTCGGATGGGGAAGAAGAGAGGTTTGAAGGATTTATATTAAAATCGAGAGCTGCTGCTAGCTGCTGGAAATACCTAGACCAAGTTTGGCCCGAACTCGGTCCGAGTTCTTTCCCTCCCTAGGTTCTAAAAACATGGTATAATATATTATAGATTTAAAGAAATTTAATAGTAGTAATGATATCTCATTAATTCACAATTTAAAAGGTAAATAACGGATATGAATCATCGGAGGTGTTAATAAAAGTCATAAACAAATAGGAGACAAGATTTAATGTATACAGGAATGTAAAAGAAAATTTTCTTAGCAATTATAAAGGGTATTGAATTCCTGATAGAGTATGAAACAGATTATTTACAGGAGTTCAAATTAAATAACTGTAAATCCTTTTAAAGGTGTAATAATTTTAGAATGAATCCAAAAGAATTTAATAATAATATTTGTATTTCAGAAACGTTTATAAATAATTCTTTGTTCATCGTTGCTCAGTAAGGTCTCAAATATCATGTAGTAGCTATAGGGGCCGGATCCCAGCTAGTGGTGATCCGAAGCCACTTAAGTACCGTGTCGCTTAAGGTTGTTTATACCTTGTTGACAGAAGGGCCCTTTCGACTTGTATCCAAAATAATTTTGACATTTAGAGAGCTTACATTTGAAAGAATTTTGACAAAGTATTTCTTTATACAATATCAGAATCTAAGCAAGATATTTATGCATCTATATCAAAATAGTTAATTTCTAGATGATAAAGTAATGTAAATAGAAACTATTTCAGCATATTACCGAATGACTTTATTAGTCATATTTATGTTGGTGTAATTGCCATAAAGATGCCCTTTGTAGATTTTTGTAATCACCAACATCTTCCTTAGTATTATGTCGTGACGCAGAGCGTTCCACCTATACGATTAGAAAAAGACTTTGTTATCCAAAATTTGGATTCATAGTGATCAGTTTTAGGAACCCAAATAAACATGTTCATATTTACCAATTTTTGAGCCTTACAAAAATGTGAGGTATGTCCTTTCAAATCACAATAATGACATATATTATGACTATTTGTATTTGAAACATGTGTGTACTTGTGCTGTGTCACATGAACATTTTTCTGTAGTTTTGGGTATATAAAAACGTGATTGTGTGACTTTCTATCTTTCTTTTGAAAAATTCCTGTGTTGGTAATTTTTTGTTGAGTCACGTGTCAGACGTGTTTGGTGCTTGATTGATTATGATGTTGAACAATCTACTTACCCAGTCTGATCTCTAAATTTTTATATCTAGTGCATAAATAATAATATTTAGTATTAATATCATCAATTCTAAGTGGGGAATTAGATTACTTCTCCTTTTCCTATTTTAGCTCCTCTATAAGTTTATCATTTTCTTGATTGCTTTCATCAAAGTAGTCAAGAGCTTCTTGTGAACTAAGCTTAAGTTTAGAGATTTCAACAGAGTCATCAGAAGTGGAGTTATCTCTAGCTTCCTTAAGTAAACAAACAAGCTGCTAATTCATAAGCTGATAGGACTTGATTTCCTTTCGAGCTAGCTTATAATTATTTCTAAGCTTTTTGAAATCTTCGAATAAATCATTAAAATCATCAGATAATTCGTCATAAGAAAATACTTTAAATGATGAATCATCATTTACCTCGCTTACCATTAAGCATAGATTTGTAGTATATTGAGGGGGTTTTTTTCTTCGAGTTGCTTGCTTCATTCTCGCATAAAATGCTTGCATCTTTCTCCCTGCTTATTTCTTTCTCATCTAGGTATTGTCTTGCAGTGTCATGTGGTTCTTCTCCTTTTTTGAATTTTCTTTCTTCAACTTCTTCATCGCTCGCATAAATTACTTCCAGTAGTTTCCATATTTCATGTGATGTGCTGTATGTGGAATTATGTTGGAACTCATCTTTGCCTAGAGCACAGTAAAGAGCATACATTGCCTTTATATTATAGCTTGTTGCTTTCTTTTCTTTTTCAGTGTAATCATCATCTGCCTTGTCAATATTTTTGTAACCATTAATAACACGAGACCATAAATCAAAGCCAAAAGATTTTAGAAAAATACTTATATGTGCTTTCCAGAAAGTATAGTCAATGCCATCAAATAGGGGTGGTCTATCTAGATGTTGACTTTCTTTGTTGAAGCAAAAGTGTGATCATGTTGTTGCCATGTGTATAATCTTAGGATGTTAATCCGGTGTCAAGAGAATTTGCTCTGATATCAATTGTAGGACCGTGATGGTAACTCGGGAGGTCAATAGAGTTTGTATATGTAGCGGAATAAAATTACCAGCTAAAAATATGTGACGTGCAGATAGTGATCAACTACTAACAGTTAAGTAAAGCAGTTTGTTACTAGCAATTATATAAGTAAGACCGATATGTATGTAGTTGAGTTAAGAAGAGAGGAAACACAAATACCGAGATTATATCCTAGTTTTCCTCTGAGAGGACTAGTCCAGGCCCGAGAACTCATGCTCGGAGTTGTATCCACTATAATTACTAATAGTGAATTACACGCTTTGATCTGAAGGCTTTCCACTTCATACAACTACAAGCTTTGATCCAAAGGCTTGCAAACTTTCTCAAGATTTTGATAGGTGATGACTTCACAACAAAAGAGAGAATTGATGAACCAAGCTATTAAAACTCAAGTAGACTTCTAACCGAGATCACACTTGGCACTTAGAAGGCTAGGAAGTTGATCTTAGCGATGGAAAAGTTTAAGGCTTAGGGATATTACTCAATATAGGATAGAAGAAGAGTAAGTTTGATTGATTTAAAATGTGAGAAATTTATGCCTATTTATAGGTTATTATCGACATAATTTGGCCAGAATTCGGTATAGGATATTCAAAATTTCGAACATTGGAGACCACAAAATCAGAAATATTACAACTGGCTATGATTCTAAATTAGCCTGACAGAGTTCGGTCAGAATTTGAACAGAATTCTGTCCGAGTTCGGTTTGCCAAGATAGGTCCATGTTTGGTTCAAGTTGAGTTTTGTCTGATTTTTGGTGGATAGGTTTAGGGTTCATTTGAGTAGACTAGATAAACTTTTTGTAAGTGAATTGAGGTAGGTTTCAGATACTTCTAGTTGCCAGTGTGACTCGACTCACATCAATCCTAGAATTAATAAAATATAAAATTATATTATTGAAATATAAAAGACTAGACATGTAATCCCCCTCACCCAAAATAGGTATTTTGTGTATATTTTATATTATTATATTTATTATAGATTATTTTAAATATTAAATTTCTTTAGAGTATTCTCTTAGTTAATTAGAAAATAATTTTTTTGTATATTTACTTATGTAAATATTTATTTAGAATTATTTTAAGGCTATTTTAGATTTTTGGAAAATTTTCTAGAATTTTTGGGTAATTAAAACATAGGAAACATAAATTTCTAGGACTTCCCTTATTTACTATGATACCATACTTGCATATTGTTCCTACAAAATATTTACTTTAGGTTAAAATATTTAATTATATTTTTTATAATTTATTTAGAATTTAAGAAATTTATTTGGATTTTTTAAAATTATTTAGGATTTATTTGGATATATATAGTCTTAATTAGATAGATGCTAATTTAGTGTTAATAGATACTAATAAGATTATATATAAATTATTTGTATTATCTTTAATTATATTTAAGGTTATAAATTATTGAGATAAACTCAAACTCTATTTTAAATTAATTCAAATTCTGAGCCTACTTGGAAAGCAACTTCATGCATATCATATTTTTATTTAAACTGATCCTAATCATATCCAAATTAGTCAATCCTAGTCGTATTCAATTAAGTAGTCTCAACCATTATAAATACCTATTAGACTTATGGAATAAACTCATCCTTCATACTTTTTTCCCATAATTCCCCTCTTTTTCGTCCAAAAAGAGTCAAAATTTGTCATAAATTCAGCCTTATTTTCTAGTAGTTATGACGACTTAAAAAGACGATATCTCCTAGCTCCGGACTCCAAACACGCTCAAGTTTTTTTTGTTGGAACCATATCAAGGTTAGTTTTTTGAATATATAAATTATTTTAATAATTTATGAACCTATGTTTTCAAAAAAATCTAAAAGTGTCAGTTGTCCAAAATCAGACGTGTTTTCGTGTTTTTGAGATTTAGTGAGATTCCAAACTCGGAATTATGAGCCGTTTAAAGTTTCAAAAATTTGACATGATGAACTTCCATAAAATTATTTTTCCAGAATTTAATATGTAAGTTTATCTACTATAAAATTTATGCAACGTAAACATAAATAGGAAACCACTGAAAATTGTCTTCTGTGCGCCCTTATGGATATAACTATTTACCGACTTGTGATTTTATGAAACCATTGATTCCAATATTTATGTAGCATTGAAATCTACAGAATTTCATATACAAATCCTAGATTTGAGTTGGTTGACTTTTTGATCAACGGATTGCCTCGATTTGCGTGTCACGGATCACAAATTCATAAAGTTAACTTTCTTTGGACCAAAATTAGGGTTTAACAATCAAATCAGATTAAAATAAGATTAAAATATTATTTTAGGTTATTTTATTCATAGTTAAAATAGATTAAAATGGCGAAAACTATTTACCCACTTTTGTAACCTAACTTTTTTAATTTATGTGATGGGTAGATCGGACGACGCCTTGAGTTGGGACTTCATCCTTTTTTCAGACCAAGCAAGATACCTTGCCAAATTGCTTACAGTACTTTTGCATGCTTATTATATTTTATATATTCATTGCATGTGTGTTTTCTTTCAGTCATAATTATATACTATATATGTTGACACACACTTGACACATAGTATCATAAGAGGGGAGGACAATCAGTAGGCTTATGGGCTATAACCACTCTGGTAAACCGTAGTAACTAGCACGCACTACGGTAGTTATGTCGCGCTGGTCGCTACCCTCGAGGTATGTCGATTTCTGGTGTCGCGCTGGTCACTACCCTTGAGGTATGTCAATTTCTGATGTTCCTGACGTGTGTGTTTGTTGTGAGATTAGATAGAGTAGCCTACCCATGCCCATATGTTAAAATATTGTCCTCATTATGCATTTTATATAGATTGTCTAGTACAACATACTATATATTTTTTGTCTATTATGCATGTTTACTGTATTCAATTGGCATGCTTTTATGTATCTTGTTACGTCCCTCTGAGGACCTGGTCCTGTCACGCCCCAGTCCTAAAATGCGTAGGACTAGGACACGTAAGCATGTCAGCCGTATGAATATGACACTCTAATATATGGAAACTATAACACATGTACGCTGCAATATGAATAATAATTCACAAGTGGTATACATATATGTGATAGGGCACAACTAAATCTCATCCACAGAAATCAAATATAATTAAATAACCAATATCTATGAAACTAGATCACAATATAAGGTATCTAAAGATGACAATCGGATGGAAACAAATACACTGCCGAACTAGAATATAAGAGCAAACTCAACAATATAAGTACAACAACCCATAATCTCTGAGCTCGAAGAGAGAACTCAGCGGAACATAAGTAACCAGTCCGGATCTGCGCTCCTGCGAATACTCATAAACATCTACACATAAAAAGGGATCAGGTTCTCAGAGGGACATAACAAGATATATAGAAGCATGCCATAAAGTAAATACTAAATAAATAAAAGGGGTGTGCTAACCAGCTAAGTGAAATATAATTTGAGGACAACTTTTAGTGTATGAGAAAGTGTAGGCTAGACATATGCTGACGTAATTCATCAATCGTGACAACTGGCTAGTATATGCCACATATGCCCCCATAAAGGGCACTGTAATATAATAACGTCCATACCGCCCCGAAAAACGGGAAATCTGTATAGTATAACGTCCATACCGCTCCAAAGAACGGAGAATCTGAATAATATAACGTCCATACCGCTCTGAAGAACAGGGAATCTGCATAGTATAACGTCCATACCATTCTATCAAACTGGGAATCTGCATAGTATAACGTCCATACCGTTCCATCGAACGGGGAATCTGAATAAAAGAAGTGGGTGTCCCATACGCCTACTAGTTGTCCTTCCCGCCCAATGATCTATGCATGTTGTATCCACAACACGCTTCAGCCACTACGCTGAGGCATCGTAACTCTGGCTCATAGTCTATCGTTAGAACAATAGCCCAACTTTACAACCAAACAAGGACAAGGATTGGACCATCGTACCACGATAGTCTATGATCCGACTACTAATAACTGCTAAGTCTTCTAACATGCATTGCTAATAGAAGTTATTTCCTATCCATCGCACCCCTACACGTACAGGTGGCCAACCACATACGTAAGTTTGTGCCCTACATGAGACTCACAATACGTGTAAGAAATGTGTCAAGGCCTGGGGAGTCATACCAATAGCTCCACAACTTTAGGTGGGTCTACTAGACAATAGGTCAGACACAAGTCCTAACATCAACGCATTCGCTGACTGCACCCGAATCTCTTTCGGATGTGCACAGTTATATAATATAAACATACAACTAATAATACAGAATTTAAATAGTACAATAAGACAAGGTATACTTGCCTGGCAAGAAGCTGCGTAGTGCCAATAACCTGCTCCAGAAGTCACGAAAAATAATCCGATATCCTTGGGGTACGTGTATGGGAATGACGGTGACGAAGATGAGATTGACGACGATGATGGTGGTGGTGCTCATGGTGAAGATGATGGTAATGATCATGATGGTGATTACATGATGGTGATGTGGACGATGGTAATGACGAAGATTTGGGTTTTGATGATTGGTTTAAGGATTAGGGTGAGATAACGATGGTGAGGTGATGATATAGATGATGATGGGGTGATGATGATGAGGATAATGATGGGGTGATAACGATGAGTATAATAGTTATGATGATATGGTAATGGTGGTAATTATGGTCATAGATGATGGTGATGATATGGATGGCGACTGGGACGAGGATGATAATATGGACAATGGTGATGACGATGATAACGACGATGGCGATAATGATGGTGAAGGTGAGGACGATGACGATGACGATGATTGGGATGATACTGATGGGGATAATGATGATGATGGTGATGGGTTAATGATGGCCGAAAGTTTGCCGGAGTCCGGCCATGCTCAGGCGGCCGAGGGGGAGCAGGAAGGAATGAGGACAGGGAAGAGGAAGAGGCTCGGCTGGCTGGCTGGGGTGATGAACCAGAGAAAGAGATGGTGCAGGGTGGAGAAAGAGATGCTGGTGGTGGTTCTGGGTGGTAAACGGTGGTGTTCAGGGGAGAGGTGGTCGTGCTCGGTGGACGGGGGAAGGAGAAAGGCCGGTGGAGATGAAGGAAAGTCGGGATGGCGGAGGTGCTAGTTGGGTTCAGGTCTGCGAGGGGTGTCATAGTGTAGATGATGATGGAAAGAGGGGGTGGTCGACTGTATTCAGGCGAGGAGGTGAACGGTGGGCAGTGGTGGAGGCTGACCGGAGGTAGAGGTCGGCTCGGGGAAGTTTGGAGATGGCAATGGTGGTGGTGTTGTTAATGGCGAATCGAGGGGGGTCGTGACAGCGAGGGAAGGCTGTTGCCCTGCTGGTGGATGGCTTGGAGAGGGGGAGGTCCGGTGAGTCGTGTCAAGGGTGAAGGACGACGGCGGGGGTCATAGCCAGGCTGGGGGGGGGAGTCGACTGCTGCTCATCGACGACTCCGGTTGGGGAGAAAGGAGATGAGTGCAATCAAGGACCGAAGGAGAAGCTCGTGCGGGTGGTAGCCGTGCTGCACGGAGGTGGTGGCTTGGTGGCCGGCCAGGCCAGGCGGAGCTCCGGCGAGGTCGACGGCTCGTGGTGCGGGCAGGAGGAAGAAGGAGATGAATAGGGGTTGGGGGTCGGCTGAGCATTGGGTTAGGTATTAGGAAAAAAAGGAAAAAGGAGAAAAAGAATATTTATATAGGTGGGGTTGGGTTGACCTAGAGCTATTTGACTTTGGTCAACATCCTCTTGGGTTGGGCCTTGGGCTCACATGAGGATGTTTGGAGCTCCATAATTGCATTGTTTAAATGCAAGAATAGGTTTAAAATAAAGGGGGCGATGTTGCGCATTGCACATTCCGAAAATTATGAGAAAAAATTCTATGAAGGGGAAAGTTGGATTTTTTCATGTATTATCCGATGGTGTGGACACCTAAATGCACTTTTGCATAAAAGCTCCAAAAAATTGGAAAATTGCACAAAGATAAAAATTAGATTTAAATTAATTAAAATTAGTGCGTAAGATGTTCTGGAATTAATTAGAAGTATATGGGGATAAAATTAGGTGGGGCGCAAGTATCATGGACGTAGAGGGCTCAGAGTAAAAGATTAACAAAATTTGGGTTGCACAAAATGGGTCAAGCTTGTGTCTCCAAATTTGATTGGAACGCATAGGGGTACAAAGTCATATTTTTTTAGAATTTATTATAAACGTCCGCGACGAATATTGTGTGACTAAAATGTAGCACAAGAGAGCATAATTATAAGTTACACCAAGGTCAGAATGGGAGACAGCCATGTCTAGGACAAGGGTGTGAAATTTGTAGATAGGCAATGGCTAGTGTAGTGCTCCAATTATCGAAGCAACGGTAAGGTGCGCTAAGCGATATAAATATTGTATAGTTAAATCAAATATCGTGTTCTATTTCTAATTTGGTTCAACTAGCCCTAATTTCACTATCTAAGCCAAGTAGGCCTAATTTTGGGTGAGGGGGTTTACAATCTATCCAACTTAAAATAATTTCATCCTCAAAATTAAAATAAGACATAGTCTGTTATTCCTTCACGTACACAAGGCAAGTCAATCGCAATCTCTTTGCGATAAATAAAATTCTAATCAAATCTATTGTAATCACTTCAAAATTAAGTTAATCACTATTCAATTCAAAATTCAACCTATTGTAATCTCTTCTCATTTTTTCAAATCATCAATATCTAAATTTAAATTGAATCCATATAACATCTTCGTATATCAAATTTTATATCAGGATCTCCAACTAACATAATCTCTTTTAGAAAAAATTCTAATCAAATTTTCCTCCTATTTTTTAACTTATGAACTTTTGTACTCTTCAAGT
This sequence comes from Iris macrosiphon, assembly GCA_036927795.1. Taxonomy (NCBI): domain Eukaryota; kingdom Viridiplantae; phylum Streptophyta; class Magnoliopsida; order Asparagales; family Iridaceae; genus Iris; species Iris macrosiphon. The sequence continues at coordinate 133,432,491 of JAYESA010000002.1, forward strand.
TTAAATTCAATTTACATCCTCAATATTTTAAATAGGTAATCCCGCAATAAACATTTAACTTTTAATTTAAGGCCTCAAATTATGAAATTTGGAATCTAATTCACGAATTTCTCAAGTCTAGATTTCTATATTTATCCTCAAAGTTTAAATTGGTGATTCAACCTTCAATATTCAAAATTTAAATCATATTCTCAAGCTTAATTATTTGGTTCGCCATATCACGGTTTTAAAATTCATTAATCCTCATCATATTAATCATTATTCTAAAATTCTTAAATTTAAAATGACTTGAACCTCTCAATCTTATTTTACTCGATCACAAAAAAAGATTCCTCTCAAGTTGACAATGCAACTTCTACCCAACTTAGAACTTACCCATCTATTACATAAGGCTCTTACATTTAAAAAACTTATTCCTCAAATTTACTAAATCATGTTACTCAATCCTCAAAAAAATTTAATACCAAATATATCATATATGATGTGCTCTTAATCAATTATAAAAGATAGTCATCAAGCAATATGATTGGCCTATGGGTATATCTAGTACTCTCTGTATATCATACTTATACTAAGCACGAGGTTTCGTCTTTCCGAAATAAGGGAAGACGGAAAACAATATTAAAGAGTTCAAGGGGGAGGTAATAGAATAGAAGTGTGGGGATCAAGGCGTTTAAAGAATTCAAATAGGAATTATCATGGCAGTTGTGGATTAAAATCCAATTTTGGTAATTTCTATTCACATGCTCATATTAGTACAGTTATGTAACTGATACAATATGCTCAGACATATCTAGAGGGCAAGTACATTCGTCTACTAGTCACTATATATCTCAATCCACGTAAAGTAGTTATGCGAAGGGCGAACTAAGTGTACTAAGGTTGTCCAGACCATAATACACTGATTCTGATTAGACAATTGTATCATTGTGTGGTTGATCAGGCCCCAATAACACATATGTCATGAACAAGCTCGATAAAAGAGTAAGCTTGCAAAACTAGGCTATAATAGCGGCATCAGTCAAGGTAGTACATAAAATATAACTACGCTGGATCATGATGAAAGAAGGTACATAGTAATTCAGTTCACAAAAAGATAATACTCTACAGTCTCTACTGTTATACTAATTGTCACGACCCGCACCCGGTATAGGGATACGAGAGCGTGGGTACGTCCAGCCTACGCCGCAGCATCGGCGGTAGAACGCTGTCTAGGTCACAATACTATCTAAACAATCTCTCACGAATATCCAACTCTATAAGGAGACACAGATATCATAATATAATATGGAATACTCAATCATATAAACTAGAGCACGATGAGATATCGAAGCAAGCAATAAAATATAAGACAAGTCTAAACAACAATAAATAGTCTAACCTGCAATCAATAACATCCAATCTCCAGGTACGCTGGAAACAAGTCCTCTATGTCACAGTGTGGAAAAAATATCCAGTCAGGATTGGAATAAAATACACCTCTAACAACAGTTCCATGCATATTGACAAAAACTATAACACAGTGTAAAGAAATACAAGACAGATAGAAAATATGGGCAATAAGAAATACTGGAATAAGGGAATGCTGGAAATAGAAATATTAGAATAAATGGAATACTGGAATAAAGAATACTGGAGCATGTCATCATCAATGTACATCTAGCCATGAAATAGAAATACAAGTACACGCAAGAACAATGAACTGGTATATAAGTGTGTACAAGAACAATAACTAGAACATGTGGAGATGCTAGATCAATATACTAGAGATGCATGTCAAGAATCATCTAACTAAGGGTGTGAAATATCAACATATCATGTGATCGGCTTGGGACTATATGACTCATTACATTGATTAGCGTTCATCCCCAACAAGTCCGGCTAACCATATGTAACACTGATGAGGCATGTAAGGGTCAGGCTGCATCGACGTGAGGTGTGGGTGAGCTATGATGCATGTAAGGTTTGGGTATGATCACATAAGCTACTAATATTTCCCCTTTTTCCCCAGCTAGCAAGACGGATTCCAATCACGACTCCTCGTGACAGGTCTCAATGATGCCAACTCGTGTAAACAATAGTGTCAGAGTCATGTAAGCTATACAACAAGAATTATAGAGATAATCAATATAATGGAAACTGTCAGAAAATGTACTCGCCTGGGGTCCTGCTGCTGGTATGAATCAGAGTCCAAGTCACAGTCCAAATAGCTATGTATTACAAACTTACCATGTCAAAAGATAATTTATTTTAATTTATTTAATTCTGAAATAATTACTCAAAAATCCTATTTTAATCTTATTATTCTGATTTTTAGGTTAATTCCTAAATTTTTATCCAAAAGAACTAAATTTTATCGACTCGAGACTCATGGCACACAAATCGAGGCAATCTGTTGACCGAAAAGTCAACTGACATAAACTCAACTTTTATGCATTAATTCCTATAGATTTCAGCATCAAAAACATGCTAGAACTTACGGCTCATTCGAATTTAAATTCGTTTGGGAATTATGGCACATACAAATTTTGTATCGTGCACCGATGGTTAAATTCTAACATAAAAGTTCTACAGAATTAACAATATAAAAATACTTCAAAATAAATTCTGGGAAAAATATTTTCAATGATCTCAACATTAGCTTTCTGAAACTTTAAACGGTTCATGATTCTGACTCCTGGTTCTCCCGGAATCACGAAAATATCAAAACACATCTATTTTTGGACATGCTGTGCTCTACGAATTTTCCAGAATTTAATAATCATAATTTTGTAAAACAAATTATATAATCAGAAAGCTAACCTCAATATCGTTCTAACACAAAAAACTAGGCCTTGTTTGGAGTCCGGAGCTATGCGCAATGGCTTCTGGAAGATGAAAGAACACTAGATGGCAATTCTCCAAAATTCGGCTGAAGAAAAACCCTAAAAATAAATAACTAAACTAATACATATATAGAGGAGAGAGAAAGCAGCCACGGCTCACAGGGCGCCACGTGGCAGCAATCCAGGGCTGCCCGCTCAGATCGGACGGTCACAGCTCGCTGCGGCTCGGCTCAGCTGAGTCCGAGTCGAACTCTGACTCGGCTCGGCTCGAGGTCGGCTCGGCTCGCACCCACCCCACGGTCACTGACAGGCGGGCCCGGCACTGTTAGCTGCTGGAGGCTGACAGGTGGGCCACCTATTTGCTGACTGGGCAGAATTAATTACTTTTTGGGTTTTCTTTTTCAGAAATTAGTTTTTAATTCAGTTTTTTATAATTAACTCAAAATAAATGCTAAAAATAATCAGAAAATTCCCAAAAAATTCTAGAAAATATATTTTATTATTTAGAACCTAAAATAAAAGTTTGGGATATTTTTAATTATATTTGACCCTAAAATATATTCTTGAAAGTCCTAGGAAATTAGGGTTACTAGTTTTTAATTAACAAAAAATTATGGAAAAATCCCGCTAGCCCCAAATTAACCTAAAAATAATATTTAAGCACGAATTTCAGGATACGGAGGTTACAAGTCTACCCACCTTAAAAAAATTTCGTTCTCAAAATTTAAAATCCTCAATTATTTCATTTATTACCATCAAAATTAAATTTATTAAACCATATAATCATGAAGCAAATCTATATTGTTATTTCACAATTTTTTTTTCAAATTCTATAAGTATCATATTTCTGAAAAATCCTCAAATTTAAAAATCGAATTCCATTCATATCACAATCTCCTCATAATTTGGTGTTAATAATTAAATACTCAAAAATTTAATATTCAATCCTCTAATTTAAATGTAATCAATGCACATTTATAAAAGTTAAAATCTCATCCAAAAAGTTTGTATTCAAACACTAACCCATTAATCATCTTACTCCTCAAATCTTGAGTAATTCACTAAATACAAAATTTACTATCCAATCCTTTAATTGAAATCCCGTCAATGCATATTTATAAAATTTTAAAAAATCCCATCCGAAAACACTATTCCATTAATCATCTTACTCCTCTAATTTAAGTCCAATCGATGCGTATTTATAGAATTTAAATCCTCATCCTAAAATTTGAATTCAAACACTAATCCATTAGTGATCTTATTCCTCGATTCTTTTTCCACACAATACTCAAATAATATAATACTCGCAAAATCTTCAATTGCAATATTCAAAATAAATCAATATCTTGCAGTCAAATAAATATAATGATAATCTTCTTCATTCCTCAAAATTTAATGACAATTTCAATCATATTGTAATCTTCATAAAAATTAATGTTTTAACGAATCGTCAATTCTGCCATATTGAGTTCTCAACTCTTCATTTAAATTAATGTTTATCCTCAAAATTTAAGGCACATTGTCTCTCTCTGTCAAACCATAACCTTTTCATTAATCTTTACTACGGTCAAACCCCCAACAATAAAGGTCTAAGAAAATTCTACCTACCGTCATACAATATACAATCTAGAAAAATATACATGGTTATGGTCTCCTTTGTCATGGTATTGCAGTCTCTGCTAGGGTGTACTACTAACTATATTCTAACAAGAAAATTATTGATACAAGCTATGGTACTAAGGAATCAATCAATCAAACAAATAGATAGAAAAAGAATATAAGGAAAGAACAGAACATAGCCTTCTAACCCATTACTTGGACATCTTAATCCTCTAATATACACTTAAATCTGGCATATTCACTCACTAATTTCTTGTCCCTATACACTGATACCCATATCAAATAGTCACTAGTCCACAACATCCATGAATACATCCTCATTGCATACACCTGTCTATTGATACCTAGATATGATACCAAGAATCTCTAACACAACCATATTTAATAATGCATCCAAAGTTTGATACCTCTATCCCTTGGTACTACTGTTTCTACTACAAGCACACTCACTACTAGCTCTCTTACCTACTGCAATTGTTTATACTAGTCGTTCTTATCACTCAATTGCACACCAAGTGCAACACACCATACTAAGTACTGCTCCTTCTAATGCAACTCTAGATGGATACCCAAGTCTGTTTGCAGTGCCATCTCAAGCATTCTCAAGCCAATAGATCCTTACACATGCACATCAACCACTCATATACTGTTATATATTTCTTACCCACCATAAAATTTTATCCTCAAAATAAAATTATCAAAATTTAACTTCTCGAACAATTTAAAATAAAATGCATATACCTTCCTCAAAAGTCAAATACTCAAATATCGAAATAAAATTTTTTAATCACTTCCAAAAATTTTATAGCTTTGACTATGTTTATTGAATTGAATTCGAATCCTCAAAGATTTAATGACATAAATCTCAACTCCTTAATAATCTTTAAAAATTAAAATTTATTTCCACCCTTCAAATTATAAATTTAAATCCACAAGTACACGTATAAATACTCACAGTCTCTAATACTCAAGGTGCACACAATATACCAATTTTCTACAATCCTCAACTTTGTACTGAAATTTGCACTGTCCGAATTACTTGCAATATTAATTCTAATAATCAAAGTTATCATCACACGTATTTTCTCTAATAATTTTTTGTCTATATTAACTGATACACCAATCTAATTATCATCACATAAAGTACTTATTGTTATTAGCACCTTGCTCAACAAATCCTTGATATAGAAACATTAGCACTATTGATATGGTAACACTAGCTTCATCATTAGATCATCTTATCACTTATTAGAACTCACGATCATTCGTACTAGTTATAACTTATATAATACACATGTTTCACTTCGCTCTCATGGGCGGCATATGATTTCATATCTCGATTGATGTATAAGCATATCTCTTAATCCTTTTACAGCATGTTAAACTAATCTGTGATACACTTTACAACTTTCATTACCAATTCTGATATTTCTCTACTCATGGCACACTCATTATTACCCTTTATGCCTAAATATTTTGTTACTCTTGTCACACCCAAGTAATTAACCATCAAACTGAATATCATGCTCCATTAATTTCCAATACGATTTCCTCGATACTTAATTGTTTACAAAGATCATCCAATTACATAATTTAATGACTATCCAGGACTGGCATGCTGATTCTGATACTTACTCTTGGAACCTTCACTGATACTCTTACTCTTCTTTCTATAATACCAATACTAATTATAATAACACCTATCATAGAACTATTGCTACAAGGTACTATGCTATGGGTATCTCTACATTAATGCCTACTGCTCACATGTCCAACTAAGAAATACTTACAACTAACAAGTCACACTCAGTCAAACTAATACAAGACACAACCAAAATTGCAAGTCACTAATTATCATACTAACAAGGAATCCTCAAAGAAGCTCAAAAAGGAACGAGATTAAGGACTGAAGGTATCTTACTGCTAGTAAAGAAAAGAAGCAATGGAACAAAGTCATGTAATAACGGAAATAGATAAGTCTTGAGATGATACTTTAAGAACCATTTTAAGATACAACTTGATAATCATACACGTCTGTCAGAAATCATGACACTCAGAATCCTCGCCACGCCAGTAAGCATAGATGCGATAAACGACAGGTTCCGTAACTAAGGTATGCAATTCTGTAGTCATGTCATCTAGAATCTTCGCCACGCCAACCAGTATGGATGCGAGAGACTCCAAGTTTCATAACTAAAGTATGTACATCCAAGCCAGGTTCCTACGTTCTCGTTATGACAGCTAATATGACTGCGATAAACTCTAGGTTCCATAACCAAAGTAGATGTTTTACCTTTCTCACTGTTCTCATCAACATATGTCATCAGATGATACCGTAAAGTTTAGTCCGTAAAATTCATCTCGATAAGAAATCAAACATCAACAACGATACCAAGAATTAAATTGATAACTGATCAACAAGAATCAAACTCAATATCAACAAGTGAGAATGGACGAAAACAAGGGGAAAGGATTTAAATTGGAATTTATAATAAGATTCTCAAGGGGTCGTCCCAGGAATCTCTCAAGAATTTTTGTGATTGAGTATCCTCTCTCATCCTAGTATCCTATGTCCTATATTCTATAGCAGGCACGCAGTAGTACAACTAAGACGTCGCACTACCATGACATCGCATAACTTGCGAAGTCTGAACTGCATGGGCCGCCACTAAAAACATGTCACGACCCGCACCCGGTATAGGGGCACGAGAGCGTGGGTACGTCCAGCCTACGCCGCAGCATCGGCGGTAGAACGCTGTCTAGGTCATAATACTATCTAAACAATCTTTCACGAATATCCAACTCCATAAGGAGACACAGATATCACAATATAATATGGAATACTCAATCATATAAACTAGAGCACGATGAGATATCGAAGCAAGTAATAAAATATAAGACAAGTCTAAACAACAATAAATAGTCTAACCTGCAATCAATAACATCCAATCTCCAGGTATGCTGGAAATAAGTCCTCTATGTCACAGTCTGGAAAAAATATCCAGTCAGGATTGGAACAAAATACACCTCTAACAGCAGTTCCATGCATATTGACAAAAACTATAACACAGTGTAAAGAAATACAAGACAGATAGAAAATACTGGCAATAAAAAATACTGGAATAAGGGAATGCTGGAAATAGAAATATTAGAATAAATGGAATACTGGAATAAAGAATACTGGAGCATGTCATCATCAATATATATCTAGCCATGAAATAGAAATACAAGTACACGCAAGAACAATGAACTGGTATATAAGTGTGTACAAGAACAATAACTAGAACATGTGGAGATGCTAGATCAATATACTAGAGATGCATGTCAAGAATCATCTAACTAAGGGTGTGAAACATCAGCATATCATGTGATCGGCTTGGGACTATATAACTCATTACATTGATTAGCGTTCATCCCCAACAAGTCCGGCTAACCATGTGTAACAGTGATGAGGCATGTAAGGGTCAGGCTGCACCGATGTGAGGTGTGGGTGAGCTATGATGCATGTAAGGTTTGGGTATGATCACATAAGCTACTAATATTTCCCCTTTTTCCCCAGCTAGCACGACGGATTCCAATTACGACTCCTCGTGACAGGTCTCAATGATGCCAACTCGTGTAAACAATAGTGTCAGAGTCATCTATGCTATACAATAAAAATTATAGAGATAATCAATATAATGGAAACTGTCAGAGAATGTACTCGCCTGGGGTCCTGCTGCTGGTATGAATCAGAGTCCAAGTCACAGTCCAAATAGCCTATGTATTACAAACTTACCATGTCAAAAGATAATTTATTTTAATTTATTTAATTCAGAAATAATTACTCTAAAATCCTATTTTAATCTTATTATTCTGATTTTTAGGTTAATTCCTAAATTTTTATCCAAAAGAACTAAATTTTATCGACTCGAGACTCATGGCACGCAAATCGAGGCGATCTGTTGACCGAAAAGTCAACCGACACAAACTCGACTTTCATGCATGAATTCCTGTAGATTTCAGTGTCAAAAACATGCTGGAACTTACGGCTCATCCGAATTCAAATTCGTTTGGGAATTATGGCACATACAAATTTTGTATCGTGCACCGATGGTTAAATTCTAACCTAGAAGTTCTACAGAATTAACAATATAAAAATACTTTGATATAAATTCTAAAAAAAACATATTTCAATGATCTTGACATTAGCTTTCCAAAACTTTAAACGGTTCATGATTCTGACTCCTGGTTCTCCCGAAATCACGAAAACATCGAAACACATCTATTTTTGGACATGCTGTGCTCTACGAATTTTCCAGAATTTAATAATCATAATTTTGTAAAACAAATTATATAATCAGAAAGATAACCTAAATATCGTTCTAACACAAAAAACTAGGCCTCGTTTGGAGTTCGGAGCTATGCGCAATGGCTTCTGGAAGATGAAGGAACCCTAGATGGCAATTCTCCAAAATTCGGCTGAAGAAAAACCCTAAAAATAAATAACTAAACTAATATATATATAGAGGAGAGAGAAAGCAGCTGCGGCTCACAGGGCGCCACATGGCAGCAATCCAGGCTGCACGCTCAGATCGGACGGTCACAGTTCGATGCGGCTCGGCTCAGCTGAGTCCGAGTCGAACTCTGACTCGGCTCGGCTCGAGGTCGGCTCGGCTCGCACCCACCCCGCGGTCACTGACAGGCGGGCCCGGCACTGTTAGCTGCTGGAGGCTGACAGGTGGGCCACCTATTTGCTGACTGGACAGAATTAATTACTTTTTGGGTTTTCTTTTTCAGAAATTAGTTTTTAATTCAGTTTTTCATAATTAACTCAAAATAAATGCTAAAAATAATCAAAAAATTCCCAAAAAATTCTAGAAAATATATTTTATTATTTAGAACCTAAAATAAAAGTTTGGGATATTTTTAATTATATTTGATCCTAAAATATATTCTTGAAATTCTAGGAAATTAGGGTTACTTGTTTTTAATTAACAAAAATTTATGGAAAAATCCCACTAGCCCCAAATTAACCTAAAAATAATATTTAAGCACGAATTTCAGGATACGGAGGTTACACTAATTCCTTGTCTAAGTTGCTAGTCGACCAAATAGGGGCATGGACCTCTAAGTCCTACAGTCTGAATTAACATTATTGTCTCATGCTAGTATACAATTAATGTCATCCAGTTATACTTCATCAATGGGTCAAGAGGACTATATATCACTAGGTTATGAGGCATACTATCCAACTTAGAAGTATAAACTAACATTGTAACTGTCTTAAAGGAAATTCCACAAAATAACCTTGCACTTGTAAATAAAGTAGAACTCTTATTAGGGTACACGAGGAAAAGATCTTGGTATTTATTTGGGTCTCCTATTACATTATATAGGTAATGGTCATCTTAAGTCTTAATCATAGTGCTCATAGAACATGTGTCAATAGTAAGAATAGAAAAGTTACTGGCCTCAAGTAAAATAGGATATAACTTGTATGGAGATATGTGGAACATGTTACTTGATTTGAAGCAAAAGGGTAATCATAAAATCATAATCTAAATAAACAACTCAAACCATCAGCTCTAACTATTAAGCACATAAATTCAAAATTTTAATATTACAACTATAATCCTAGCAACTATATGTCCTTAACACAGAATAAAATCACTTGGCCTACGATCAGAAGTGTCAGGTGGCACGAGTTGAAAGATAAAGAGATGAAAACATAATTAGTCGTCGCACAATAGCAGCGCTAAGTTTTCAGAGGAACAAGATTGAATTTAAATAGAAAGTCTCTAGATAATATCATGGATTTTCTAAGGAAAATATGGCATGCTAGTCTCTATGTTCGAGGTATGATCGAGGATAATGTTATATCCATTCCTCTTGGCTTCCTAAGATATTGTTCGGCTACTATAAGACAAGGAGCTAAAGTTGTAGTTCTCTAGTACTATCTCACCATGAAAAGCTAGGCTTAGTCCTAATATTCAACCTTGGATTGCTATTGGTTCCTCAATGCTAGGGTCAAACAATGTGGTTAAAATTCAAACTAATTCTAGTAGTATTTATACTACTCTCAAGTCATACATAAGCACATCAAGGGATAATGGTAAATTAATCTATAGGTAAAGGACGCTAGGGTTCGTTAGGTAGTAAGGAAGGCTAGGGTTCATTAAGTATTCTAACTCAGTGAAGTGCCATTATCCTAGTTACACTTTTAATAGGAAGGTTACCCTACTTATTATCTAACAACAGGGACTTCTATATTCTAAGAGAAGGCTATACTCAAGGAACTAATAGGGAAGCACATGAATCAAGTAGGATACAATTATTCAAATAGAATGGATTGGAAGGAAGATGAGTCATAATTAGATGTGGATGAGATCCTATACTCTAATCCTTTGCTCGGTACAGTAACGTAACCGAGACAATATGCTCTTGACCTACATGGGCCACCACAAAAATATGTCACGCCCCAGTCCCAAATACGTAGGACTAGGACACGTAAGCATGCCAGCCGTATGAATATGGCACTCCAATATATGGAAACTATAACACACGTACGCTATAATATGAATAATAATTCACAAGTGATATATATATATGTGACAGGGTATAACTAAATCTCATCCACAGAAATCAAATATAATTAAAAAACCAATATCTATGAAACTAGATCACAATATAAGGTATATAAAGATGACAGTCAGATGGAAATAAATCCACTGCTGAACTAGAATATAAGAGCAAACTCAACAAAATAAGTACAACAACCCACAATCTATGAGACTCGAAGAGAGAACTCCATGGAACATAAATAACCAGTCCGGATCTGTGCTTCTGCGAATACTCATGAACATCTACATCTGGAAAGGGACCAGGTTCTCAGAGGGACATAACAAGATACATAGAAGTATGCCATAAAGTAAATACTAAATAAATAAAAGGGGGTGTGCTAACCAGCTAAGTGAAATATAATTTGAGGATAACTTTGAGTGTATAGAAAATTATAGGCTAGACATATGCTGACGTAATTCACCAAATGTGACAACTGTCTAGTATATGCCACATATGTCCCCATACAAGGGCACTATAATATAATAATTCCCATACCGCTCCAAACAACGGGGAATCTGCATAGTATAACGTCCATACCATTCCGTCGAACGAGGAATCTGTATAGTATAACGTCCATACCGTTCTGTCGAACGGAGAATCTGAATAAAGGAAGTTGGTGTCCCATACGCCTACTAGTTGTCCTTCCCACCCAATGATCTATGTATATTGTATCCACAACATGCTTCAGCCACTACGCCGAGACGTCGTAACTCTGGATCATAGTCTTTCGTTAGAACAATAGCCCAACCTTACAAGCAAATAAGGATAAGGATTGGACCATCGTACCACGATAGTCTATGCTCCGACTACTAATAACTGCTAAGTCTAATAACATGCATTGCTAATAGTAGTTATTCCCTATCCATCGTACACCTACACGTACAGGTGGCCAACCACAAACGCAAGTTCGTGCCCTACATGAGACTCACAACACGTGTAAGAAATATGTCAAGGCCTGGGGAGTCATACCAATAACTCTACAACTTTAGGTGGGTCTACTAGACAATAGGTCAGACACAAGTCCTAACATTGACGTATTCGTTGACTGCACCCGAGTCTCTCTCGGATGCGCACAGTTATATAATATAAACATGCAACTAATAATACAGAATTTAAATGGTACAATAAGGCAAGATATACTTGCCTGGCAAGAAGCCACATAGAACAATCTGATATCCTCGGGGTACGTGCACCAGAATGATGGTGACGACGATGAGGTTGACGACGATGATGATGGTGGTGCTCATGGTGAAGATGATGGTGATGATCATGATGGTAATTATATGATGGAGATGTGGACGATGGTAATAACGAAGATTGGGGTTTTGATGATTGGTTTAAGGATTAGGGTGAGATGACGATGGTGAGGTAATGATATGGATGATGATGGGGTAATACTGATGAGAATAATAATGGGGTAATGATGATGAGTATAATGGTGATTATGATATGGTAATGGTGGTGATGATAGTCATGGATGATGGTGATGATGTGGATGGCAACTGGGACGAGGATGATGATGTGGATGGCGACTGGGACGAGGATGATGATGTGGACAATGTTGATGACGATGATAACGATGATGGCGATAATTATGGTGAAGGTGAGGACGATGACGATGATTGGGATGGTGCTGATGGGGATAATAATGGTGATGGGTTGATGATAGCCGAAAGTTTGCCGGAGTCCGGCCATGCTCAGACGGCCGAGGGGGAGCATGGAGGAAGGAGGACAGGAAAGAGGAGGAGGCTCGGCTGGATGGATGTGGTGATGAACCAGAGAAGGAGATGGTGCAGGGTGGAGAAGGAGACGCTGGTGGTGGTTCTGGGTGGTGAACGGTGGTGTTCAGGGGAGAGGTGGTCGTGCTCGACGGACGGGGGAAGGAGGCATGCCGGTGGGGATGAAGGAAAGTCCAGATGGCGGAGGTGCTGGTCGGGTTCAGGTCTGCGAGGGGTGTCGTAGTGTAGATGATGATGGGAAGTGGGGGTGGTCGACTGCATTCAGGCAGGGAGGTGAACGGTGGGTAGTGGTGGAGGCTGACCAGTGGTAGAGGTTGGCTCAAGAAAGTTTGGAAATGGCAATGGTGGTGGTGTTAATGGCGAGTCGAGGGGGGTCATGACAGCGAGGGAAGGCTGATGTGCTGCTGGTGGATGGCAGGAAGTGGGGGAGGTTCGGCGAGTCATTTCGAGGGTGGAGGACGACGGCGGGGGTCGTGGCTGGGCTGAGGGGGGGGAGTCGACTGCTGCTCGTTGACTACTCCGGCGGGGGAGAAAGGAGATGAGTGCAGTCGGGGACCGGAGGAGAAGCTCATGCGGTTGCGGTTGGTAGCCGTGCAGCACGGAGGTGGTGGCTTGGTGGTCGGCCAGGCCAGGCGGAGCTCCAGCGAGGTCGGTAGCTTGTGGTGCGGGCAGGAGAAAGAAAGAGATGAATAGGGGTTGGGGGTCGGCTGAGCATTGGGTTAGGTATTAGGAAAAAAAGGAAAAATGAGAAAAGGAATATTTATATAGGTGGGGTTGGGTTGACCTAGAGCTATTTGACTTTGGTCAACATCCTCTTGGGTTGGGCCTTGGGCTCACATGAGGATGTTTGGAGGGCCGTAATTGCATTGTTTAAATGCAAGAATAGGTTTAAAATAAAGGGGGTGAGGTTGCGCATTGCATATTCCAAAAATTATGGAAAAAATTCCAATGAAGGGGAAAGTTGGATTCTTTCATGTATTGTCCGATGGTGTGGATACCTCAATGCACTTTTGCATAAAAGCGCCTAAAAATTGGAAATTTGCACAAAGACGAAAATTGAATTTAAATTAATTAAAATTAGTGCGCACGATATTCTGGAATTAATTAGAAGTACATGGGGATAAAATTAGGTGGGACGTAAGTGTCAAGGATGTAGTGGGCTCAGAGTAGAGTATTAACAAAGTTATATTTAACTAGAATTTATTATAAACGTCCACGGCGAATATTGTGCGACTAAAATGTAGCACAAAAGATCATAATTATAAGTTACACCAAGGTCAGAATGGAAGATAGCCATGTCTAGGACAAGGGTATAAAATTTGTAGATAGACAATGGCTAGTGTAGTACTCCAATTATCGAAGCAACGGTAAGGTGCGCTAAGCGATATAAATATTGTATAGTTAAATCAAATGTCGTGTTCTATTTCTAATTGGGTTCAACTAGCCATAATTTCACTATCTAAGCCAAGTAGGCCTAATTTTGGGTGAGGGGGTTTACAGGTCCCTTTCCAGGTGTAGACGATCTTGACTATTCGCAGGAGCACTGTCACGCCCTAGTCCCAAAATACGTAGGACTAGGACACATAATCATGCCAACCGCATGGATATGGCAACTCCAATATATGGAAACAAAAACCCAAACCTATGATGTAATATGAATATCAAATACACAAGTGGTATAAATCTCTTACAAGTCATAGGGTATAATCTAAATCTCATCCACGAAAATCAAATATAAATAACCAATATGTATGAAACTAGATCTCAATACAAAGTATCTAAAGATGATAGTTGGATAGAAACAAATCCACTACCAACTCGAACATAAAATAAACACAACAACCACAATATATGAATATCAACTAGCAATCATAAGGCTCGAAGAGAAGACCTCCTCGGAATATAGGTAACCAGTCCGGATTTGTGCTCCTGCGAATACTCATAAACATCTGTAGTACCCCGCTCTGCGTAGGCACTATGTACAAGTGAGATCGCCTTGCTTGCTCGAACGGAAGTCTTCTCGGAGAGTTCTCGACCGATTAATCAATGTGAGTGGGCAGAACTGCATTCTCTGATTCTTGCACGACTTAATAATGAATCTGAGTTTTTGAATGCTTGTTTGCTTAAGAAGAATGTTTTCATAAGAAGAATAATAGAACTGACTCAGCATGCTAATAAGAGAACTCACATAGCTTGTCATTGAAACGAATATGTTGCCTAACTAAGAGAACATGAATACTTGTCCGAAAAGAGATAGATCCACTGCCATGCCAAAAGAGAAAGATAGAATGTTGCAAGCTTAGAAATACCGACACTGTTATCAAACGAACCTTTGCCATGCTAAGAAAGATAAGTAAATAAATCGTTTGAATATGTCCCTTAGTAATATGCTAAGAAAGAGATAGTTTTGCATGTTAATATGAATCAATCGTGCTTGTCAATATATGTTTCGTTTGCCTGTCTGCTGTCAATCTGCTATATGTTACATGTGTAAAAGTGAGAGTCTAATAGTCCGCCCTGACGTCCGATCCTTCGGGATCTTGGGGGGTGTGCTATTAGATTGTTGGAAAGATGTGTTGCAAGAGTATAGTCTATTAGTCCACCCTGATGTTCCATTCCTTCGGGTTCTAGGGGGTGTGGCTATTAGATTGTTGTGTGCTTGTGAATGTGATAAGAATGTTGCTTGTCATTGCATTGGTCTCGGAAAACTTGTGCACAAGGTAATAGTCTCTCGATCGGTTCCTGGGGCACTGGGAATCGGTCGGTCCGGAAGGGATTATGAGAGCACCCTGACGTCCGGTCCTACGGGATCTTGGGGGGTATTGTTATCCAATAATGGAGAAACTCATGGACCGTCATATAGATAGGGCGCATGCTAGGTTTACCTTCTTGCATACCTATCATTTGTGACACCAGAAGATGGATTCATAAGTTTATGCATATAAGCAAAATGTGGCTAATTTGTGTGTCTGCTGTAGGGATAACCGTTCGGCTGTGGGGTAAAAAATATGAGTTATGCATAAGCATGCATGTTCATTGTCACCCCCACTTTTTGGATTAGGGGTATTTTCTTCTTTTCGTAATTAATGTGTAAACAAATTGCATGATAATAACTTATATCTAAATAATCGTGATATAGTCTGATTATTGTAATTTATCGTTATTCAATAATTAGAATGTTACGCTAACCTTTGTCTTCCAATAGACTCACACCGTGTCCTAGACATGCCAGACCATTAATTGATGCTTGTATCCCACTTAAACCCGGCCCTTTGTACTTCTATTAAATTGTAGAACGCCTTCCTGCATTCTATTTAATTAGTTAAACAATAAAACCCATTGTTCCTTTTTTTTCATGAATACTTTTTCAATAACTTCCAGGAATGCGTAATTTAACCTCAACTCCTGGAAACCATGACCTCCAAACCCTTAAACCGATGTATCATGGCCATTCATTTCAGTTTATTTGAGTCCTAACCATTGAAGTATCCATGAGAAGACTTTTGTCCAAGGAATTGACCAAGTCAACCCTTTCTAGGTCAAACCAAAGTTTCCTTTATATATAAACTCTTTACTTCTTCACTTTTATTTTTCCTATCCCGAACTCAAGTACAGCCGACCCCCCCTTGCGTTACTATTCATCTTTTCCTTTTTCCTTCCCATTCGCCTTTTCCCGACCATGTTCCCCTGCACCGCTGCGTTCGCTGAGCCGGAGACCCACCGGAGTATCGGCTGAGACCGCGCCGCAGTTGCTGTCGACTTCTTCCCCACACGTTTCCCGCCGCTCTTCCTTGTCCAACACGCCGAGCGTCGATCGGAGCATCCCGCCGTCTGCCGACTCGCCTCTCGCGGCTAACCCGGACCCATCTGACTGAAGCACCGAGCGCCGGCTGCTGTCGACCGGAGCAACAGCGACTCGACCCACAACTCAGACGACCCGACGCCTGGAGCTTGATTCCGTCGGACCGAACGCTGCACCGCTGTACCCAGAACTCGCCATCCTGACTGTGCACCACCCCCGCGACGATCAGCCCCGCCTCATCGCCTTTACCCTGTCCACGCGCGCAGGTTCGACATAAACCTAATCTCGAATGCGTACACCTACGTATATCATGCATAAGTATGTGTAGAGATCGGTATACGCACGTATATACATAATTGCACACACATAGGTACATAGACATTGTATGCCCTCAACTAAGATATATACGTACATGTATATGTATCATAGGTATCCTTTAGTATATATGTTATTGTGTATATACATGGTATAGGTTTTGCTAAGTATATATATATATCTATATATATGGGTATTATAATGATAACTGATGAATACTTATATATATACATGCGAACCATATAATTCTCCATTAGCATAATACATACGTGTATGTACATATGTGCATCATAATAATTGGATTAAGTATGAACATAGGAAAATCTATTATTGTAGTACTATGAGATACGTTAGTCGTAGTATGAACTACGTATTATATTTCTAGATGTCTTGAATATGACCACGGATACCCGTGGTTACATCGACATGGGACCCCCTAGCATAGCCTGTTGAGATTATTATATTGATTGTGTGCTGGAGAAATGCCTGAAGTAGTATTGTGTTATATGATATATCTATAGGACCGTTGGATTACTCAGACGCCACCTTGGAACCCGGACAGTGGTATTGCCAGCTAAGGACCACAGGCGAGTACATTCTCTGACAGTTTCTATTATGTTGATTATCTCTATAATTCTTGTTGTATAGCGTACATGACTCTGACACTGTTCTTTACACGAGTTGGCATCATTGAGACCTGTCACGAGGAGTCATGATTGGAATCCATCGTGCTAGCTGGGGAGAAACAAAAAAGTATTAGTAGTTATGTGATCATACCCCTTACATGCAGCATTAGCTCACCCATATTTTACGTCGGTGTAGCCTTACCCTTACATGCCTCATCACTGTTACATTCCGGTTAGCCTGACCTGTTAGGGATGATCGCTAATCCATGTAATGAGTCATATAACCCAAGCCGATCACATGATATACTGATGTTTCACACACTTAGATAGATGATTCTTGACATGTATCTTGATAGACTGATCTTGTATTTTCACATATTCTAGTTATTGTTCTTATACACACATACATACCAGTTCTTTGTACTTGCGTACACTTGTAGTTCCATTGCTTGTCTGATGCATATTGATGATGATGTTCCAGTATTTCTTATTCCAGCATTCTTTATTCCAGTATTTCTTATTTCCAGT
Source organism: Iris macrosiphon (assembly GCA_036927795.1). NCBI lineage: Eukaryota > Viridiplantae > Streptophyta > Magnoliopsida > Asparagales > Iridaceae > Iris > Iris macrosiphon. The sequence continues at coordinate 133,450,549 of JAYESA010000002.1, forward strand.
TATTTCATATCTGTCTTGTATTTCTTTACACTGTGTTATAATTTTTGTCAATATATGTGGAACTGCTGTTAGAGGTATATTTTTGTTCCAATCCTGACTGGATATTTTTTCCAGAGAACCTTGAGGATTTCTGTACCACGCACTACGGACCAGGTATAGATGCAGACTATGTACCAGAGATCCTAGAGGAGACTATGCTTCTAGATGAGACTTTGCCTACAGCTACCTAGATAGTATTTATTTTATGCTTGAGACTCATGTAGGTTATTTCAGTTTATGTTTAGACTCATGTTAAGTTTAATTGGAGACTTGTGTTGGACAGCTAGACTGTGAGTTATCTTTATGTTTGAGACATGGTGTTTAACTATGTCATTTCTTTTTATCTTTTATCGTGCCTTATAGTTGTTGTGATTGAGTTATATTGTGATATTATGGAAATGTATATCATTGACAGGTGTTTAGTTATCTAGTATTACTGAGACCTAGACAGCGTACTACCGCCGATGCTGCGACGTAGGCTAGACGTACCCACGCTCTCGTGCCCCTATACTGGGTGCGGGTCGTGACACGTTTTTAGTGGTGGCCCATGCAGGTCTAGTCTCACAAGTTATGCGATACCGTAGTAGTGCGACAACTTAGTTGTACTGCTGCGAGCCTGTGCTAGGATATAGGGAATAGGATCTAGGATGAGAATATGCTCAATCACACTAGGAAATTCAGAACTTCATATTGCTATTCTAATGGATTGCTTCCTTTAGCGCTTTAGTGTCCTTTCTTGATAATATCATATCTATCACCTTAATTGATTCTTTGATCTATATTCAGGATGTCACCGAATACTAGATCCATGAGAATGGGAGCAGCCAATTCAGAGAGGACTGCCACCTCTCAACCTGACGAACAGATACCTGGAGATTCTCCTACATCTCCTGTTCGTGTGGGAGTGTCTACAACTAACGGGATTCCTCCTCCACCTATACAGAGGATTGCCCCAACTATGACAGACAACCTTCCACCACCACCGACACCGATTCCCGGAGGAGTGCCCGCTGACGGGGCACAGATGTTCGCACTGATACAGGGCATGCTAGAGGCCCAGAGAGTAACAGCAAAGGCTCAGCATGTTCAAGCTGAGGCTCAGAGAATGCAAGCAGAAGCACACCAGGCGCAGACCGAACTGATGAGAGAGAGCATGGAGAATGCCCATCAGATGACTCTCCAGGCTGTGGAGAGAGTAGCACGACAACCGCAACATCAAGGTCAGCAACAACAGAGGCCCGGTACCATAGTGGACTTTAAGAGGATGATGCCTCGAGAGTTCAAAGGCACAGAAGGAATACTATATGCTGACGAATGGTTAGAAGACATAGAAAGGAATTTGCGCTTATCACAGATTCCAGGGATTCTTCAGATAGAGGCCGCTGGTAGTCAGATGTTTGATATCGCACTGACATGGTATCGTACAGAGCCGAGACTCGCTGCTGAAGGACTTACTTGGGAGGAATTTAAGAAACTCTTCAAAGAGAAATTCTTTCCTGACGTAGCCTTGGGAGCTTTAGAAAGTCAGTTTTATGACTTAGTCCAAGGAGGCATGTCAGTCGACGAGTATGCTGGAGAGTTTTGCCGATTGAGTCGATTTGCGCCATCAATGATTCGAGACCCAGGAGACAGAGCTCGAAAATTCAGAAAAGGATTGAATAGGGAGATCAAGTCTCGTACTTCGGGGCGACGTACTGCTACATTTGAGGGTATTATGATGGATGTCCAGATTGCCAAAGACGACTTGGACCTCAGGCCCAAGAGAGGACGCGACACATCTGGAGCAACAGAAGGTAACACAGGACCGACCAAGCGCCCACACTTTCAACAACAATATAGGCCGTACCAGCAGCAACAGCAACACCAGCAACAGGCACCAGTTCGAGGACATGCTCAACATCAGCAACCACAGAGGCATAACCAACTCGCTACCCCATGTTCGTATTGCAGGAAGATGGGACATACAAGAGACATCTGCAAAAAAAGGTTGGGCACTTGCTTATCATGTGGATCAGCAGCACATCAGCTGAGGGACTGCCCGACCATTCAGAATCGCCAAGGAGGAGGAGCTGCTCAGAGAGGACCAGCCAGAGCACCTATCGTACTAGGAGGCCAGCAGAGAGGACCTCCACTTCCATCACAACAGGAGAGGTTTGCGCAGCAGCAGCAGCAACAGAGAGGAGCACCACAAGGACGAGCTTACGCCATGACCACTGAGGAGGCCGAGCCAGTTGGAGACGTGATTTCAGGTTCAGTTTTACTCGATTTTATTCCAGCACTTGCATTATTTGATTCTGGCGCTTCCTATAGTTTCGTATCTGTATCTTATGCCCTCAAACATCATTTAGAAATGGGACCAATAGATAGGACTTGCAAGATCACGACAGGAGGAGGTATTATCCTAGTCCATGATTATTGCAAGGATCGGAGAGTGTCATTGGAAGGTCGAGAGTTGAGCGTGAGTTTACTCGTTATGCCACTTCCGGATTACGATATTGTACTCGTAATGGACTGGCTGAGTAAACACCATGCTTCTATAGATTGTCACGGAGGTAGAGTAGTATTTCGACCACCAGGAGAGCCAGAGTTTGAGATTGTCAGAGGAACAGAGGAGCGGAGCAGAGGCACTTTTTGCGGAGCCAGGGTGGAAGAAGAAGAGTTACCACATCCACTTATAGCAGAATTCCTGGATGTATTTCCAGAGGAGTTGCCAGGTTTGCCACCAGACAGAGACATTGAGTTCTCTATAGACTTGATACCAGGAGCAGAGCCTATTTCACAACATGTCTATAGAGTTAACAACAACGAATTGGTAGAACTAAAGAAACAAGTTGAGGAGCTGCAAGACAAAGGTTTTATTAGATCCAGTTCATCGCCATGGGGAGCACCGGTATTATTTGTACCAAAGAAGGATGGCACGGTACGTATGTGTATCGATTATAGAGCTTTGAATAACCTCACTATTAAAAATAAATACCCGCTGCCGAGGATAGATAATTTATTCGATCAATTGAGCGGAGCGAAGGTGTTTTCAAAAATAGACTTGAGGTCAGGCTATCACCAGGTGAAGGTGAAGAAAGAAGACATACCGAAGACTGTCTTTCGAACCAGATATGGCCAGTTTAAATTTACAGTAATATCGTTTGGTTTAACCAATGCACCAGCAGTATTTATGAACTTGATGAACAAGGTGTTCCACCAGTACCTTGACAAGTTCGTAGTGGTGTTTATTGACGACATTCTAGTATATTCAAAAACCCCAGAAGAGCATGAAGAGCACTTGAGAATAGTCTTAGAAACACTCAGGAAAGAAAAATTATACGGAAAGCTTTCAAAGTGTGAGTTCTTTCTTTAAGAGGTTGAATTTCTTGGACACATGGTGACCGGTGACGGAATTTCAGTTAACCCAAAGAAGATAGAGGCAGTGAAGTCATGGACTACCTCCAGCATGGTAGCTGAAATCAGGAGCTTTCTCGGACTAGCAGGATACTACAGAAGATTTGTACAAGACTTCTCCAAGATTGCAGAGCCAATGACTAGGCTGACCAAGAAAGATGTGGAATTTGTCTGGACAGAAGAATGCCAAGCCGCATTCGATGAGCTGAAGAGGAGATTGACGACAGCACCAGTTTTGACATTGCCCTCAGGGACAGGTGGATTTACTATCTACAGTGATGCTTCGGGAAAAGGGTTGGGATTCGTTCTTCAACAACACGGGAAAGTAATTACCTATGCTTCAAGACAATTACGCCCTCATGAAAAGAACTATCCCACTCACGATCTGGAGTTAGCAGCAGTTATCTTTGCCCTAAAGCTGTGGAAGCACTATCTGTACGGAGAGCGTGTGGAGATCTTCACAGACCACAAAAGCTTAAAGTACGTGTTTACACAAAAGGAGCTGAATATGAGACAGAGAAGGTGGTTAGAATTGATGAAAGACTTTGATATCTCATTACAGTATCATCCAGGGAAAGCCAACGTAGTCGCGGATGCCTTGAGCAGGTACCCAATGGCTATGTGTTTGACTTCGGATAGACACTTATTAGCTGATCTTGAAAGCTTGGAAATTGAGGTATTAGTTCCAGGAGCTGAGATTCAGATGTGGGGACTGCAGATTCAATCAGAACTGATGGACAAAATTAGAGCTGCACAGTATGATGATGAGACTCTAAGGAGTATTAGAGCACAAGTTCAGGCAGGATTGATAGACGATTTCACTATTGCGGATGATGGATCCTTACGACATGGCACGAGGATGTGTGTGCCAAGTGGAGATCTGCACGAAGAAGTTTTACAGGAGGCACACCGCTCTCAGTACTCGATGCATCCCGGAGCCAACAAGATGTATCAAGATTTGAGGAAGCATGTATGGTGGTATGGTATGAAGCACGAAGTAGCACGCTTCGTATCCCGATGTTTAGTGTGCCAACAGGTGAAAGCAGATCAACAGAGGCCAGGAGGATTGCTTCAACCTTTACCCATTCCAGAATAGAAGTGGGAGCACGTGACCATGGACTTCGTTTCGGGACTTCCTCGTTCTCCAGGAGGAAAGGACGCAATTTGGGTCATCGTGGATAGGTTGACCAAATCCGCCCACTTCTTACCTTTCAAAGTGGGTACCTCGACGGAGAGACTAGCAGAGATGTACGTACAACAGATTATCAGATTACATGGAGTTCCTGTGAGTATTGTCTCAGATCGGGATAGTCGTTTCACTTCCTATTTCTGGAGGAGCCTGCAGTCTAGCTTGGGCACTCAGCTCAAGTTCAGTACCGAATGTCACCCTCAGACAGACGGGCAGTCTGAAAGGACTATTCAGACTCTAGAAGATATGTTACGCACTTGCGTATTGGATCTCGGAGGTTCTTGGGAGGATCATCTACACTTGGTAGAGTTTGCTTACAACAACAGCTACCAGGCCAGCATTGAGATGTCGCCATTCGAGGCCTTATATGGACGGAGGTGTCGTACCCCTTTATCTTGGGATGACGTTGGAGAAAGAGCCTTGTTAGGACCAGAAATGGTCGTGGATGCAGCAGAAAAGGTAAAACTTATCAGAGACAGACTGCGAGTGACGCAGGACAGACAGCGGCATTGGGCAGATAGTCACCGTAGACCCCTAGAGTTTCAGGTATTGTTTTGATTTGTTTGGTTTGATTATGATTATTTTGTTTAGATTGCGTGTTAAGATCATTGTTCTAGATTGGCGATTTGGTGTTCCTACGAATTTCTCCGACACGGGGTACGATTCGTTTCGGCAGAGGAGGAAAGCTTAGTCCATGATACATCGGGCCCTTCAGTATTCTTGCAAGGGTCGGTGCAGTGGCCTATAGACTAGACTTGCCGCCTACTCTAGATGGAGTGCATAACGTATTCCACGTGTCACAGCTGAGACGGTACGTGGCAGATCCTAGTCACGTATTAGATCACTCGGAGATCGAAGATGGACCGACACTCAGCTATCCTGAACAACCGGTGGAGAACTTGGATCGTAGAGAGAAGATATTGCGTAACCAGACTATTTCCTTGGTTCGTGTTGCATGGAGAAATCACTCTCCAGGAGAATCAACTTGGGAGAGAGAGGACGAAATACGCGAGCGGTATCCATATCTCTTCGAGACTTGAGGTATAATTCATTAATTGATTGCTTGTTCTTGTGATAGTTATTTACAATTTCGAGGACAAAATTCTTTTAAGGAGGGTAGACTTGTCACCCCCACTTTTTGGATTAGGGGTATTTTTATTTTTTCATAATTAATGTGTAAACGAATTGCATGATAATAACTTATATCTAAATAATCGTGATATAGTCTGATTATTGTAATTTATTGTTATTCAATAATTAGAATGCTACGCTAACCTTTGTCTTCCAACAGACTCACACCGTGTCCTGGACATGCCAGACCGTTAATTGATGCTTGTATCCCACTTAAACCCAGCCCTTTGTACTTCTATTAAATTGTAGAACGCCTTCCTGCATTCTATTTAATTGGTTAAATAATAAAACCCATTGTTCCTTTTTTTCATGAATACTTTTTCCATAACTTCCAGGAATGCGTAATTTAACCTCAACTCCTGGAAACCATGACCTCCAAACCCTTAAACCGATGCATCATGGCCATTCATTTCAGTTTATTTGAGTCCTAACCATTGAAGTATCCATGAGAAGACTTTTGTCCAAGGAATTAACCAAGTCAACCCTTTCTAGGTCAAACCAAAGTTCCCTTTATATATAAACTCTTTACTTCTTCACTTTTATTTTTCCTATCCCTAACTCAAGTACAGCCGACCCCCCCCCTTGCGTTACTATTCATCTTTTCCTTTTTCCTTCCCATCCGCCTCTTCCCGACCACGTTCCCCTGCACCGCTGCGTTCGCCTGAGCCGGAGACCCACCGGAGTATCGGCTGAGACCGCGCCGCAGTTGTTGTCGACTTCTTCCCCACACGTTTCCTGCCGCTCTTCCCTGTCCAACCCGCCGAGCATCGACCGGAGCATCCCGTCGTCCGCCGACTCGCTTCCCGCGGCTAACCCGGACCCATCTGACTGAAGCACTGAACGCCGACTGTTGTCGACCGGAGCAACAGCGACTCGACCCACAACTCAGACGACCCGACACCTGGAGCTTGATTCCGTCGGAACGAACGCTGCACCGCTGCACCCAGAACTCGCCATCCCGACTGTGCACCACCCCCGTGACGTTCAGCCCTGCCTCGTCGCCTCTACCCTGTCCACGCGCGCAGGTTCGACATAAACCTAATCTCGAATTCGTACACCTACGTATATCATGCATAAGTATGTGTAGAGATCGGTATACGCACGTATATACATAATTGCACACGCATAGGTACATAGACATTGTATGCCCTCAACTAAGATATATACGTACATGTATATGTATTATAGGCATCCTCTAGTATATATGTTATTGTGTATATACATGGTATAGGTTTTGCTAAATATATATATATATATATATATATATCTATACATATGGGTATTATAATGATAACTGATGAATACTTATATATATACATGCGAACAATATAATTCTCCATTAGCATAATACATACGTGTATGTATATATGTGCATCATAATAATTGGATTAAGTATGAACATAGGAAAATCTATTATTGTAGTACTATGAGATACGTTCGTCATAGTATCAACTACGTATTATATTTCTAGATGTCTTGAATATGACCACGGATACCCGTGGTTACATCGACATGGGACCCCCTAGCATAGCCTGTTGAGATTATTATATTGATTGTGTGCTGGAGAAATGCCTGAAGTAGTATTGTGTTATATGATATATCTATAGGACTGTTGGATCACTCAGACGCCACCTTGGAACCCGGACAGTGGTATTGCCAGCTAAGGACCACAGGCGAGTACATTCTCTGACAGTTTCTATTATGTTGATTATCTCTATAATTCTTGTTGTATAGCGTACATGACTCTGACACTGTTCTTTACACGAGTTGGCATCATTGAGACCTGTCACGAGGAGTCGTGATTGGAATCCATCGTGCTAGCTGGGGAGAAACGGGGAAGTATTAGTAGTTATGTGATCATACCCCTTATATGCAGCATTAGCTCACCCACATTTCACGTCGGTGTAGCCTTACCCTTACATGACTCATCACTATTACATTCCAGTTAGCCTGACCTGTTGGGGATGATCGCTAATCCATGTAATGAGTCATATAACCCAAGCCGATTATATGATAAACTGATATTTCACACACTTAGATAGATGATTCTTGACATGTATCTTGATAGACTGATCTTGTATTTTCACATGTTCTAGTTGTTGTTCTTATACACACTTACATACCAGTTCTTTGTACTTGCGTACACTTGTAGTTCCATTCCTTGTCTGATGTATATTGATGATGATGTTCCAGTATTTCTTATTCCAGCATTCTTTATTCCAGTATTTCTTATTTCCAGTTATTTCATATCTGTCTTGTATTTCTTTACACTGTGTTATAGTTTTTGTCAATATATGTGGAACTGCTGTTAGAGGTATATTTTCGTTCCAATCCTGACTGGATAATTTTTCCAGAGAACCTTGAGGATTTCTGTACCACGCACTACGGACCAGGTATAGATGCAGACTATGTACCAGAGATCCTAGAGGAGACTATGCTTCTAGATGAGACTTTGCCTACAGCTACCTAGATAGTATTTATTTTATGCTTGAGACTCATGTAGGTTATTTCAGTTTATGTTTAAACTCATGTTAAGTTTAATTGGAGACTTGTGTTGGACAGCTAGACTGTGAGTTATCTTTATGTTTGAGACATGGTGTTTAACTATGTCATTTCTTTTTATCTTTTATCGTGCCTTATAGTTGTTGTGATTGAGTTATATTGTGAGATTATGGAAATGTATATCATTGACAGGTATTTAGTTATCTAGTATTACTGAGACCTAGACAGCGTACTACCGCCGATGCTGCAGCGTAGTCTGGACGTACCCACGCTCTCGTGCCCCTATACTGGGTGCGGGTCGTGACACGTTTTTAGTGGTGGCCCATGCAGGTCTAGTCTCACAAGTTATGCGATACCGTAGTAGTGCGACAACTTAGTTGTACTGCTGCGAGCCTGTGCTAGGATATAGGGAATAGGATCTAGGATGAGAATATGCTCAATCACACTAGGAAATTCAGAACTTCATATTGCTATTCTAATGGATTACTTCCTTTAGCGCTTTAGTGTCCTTTCTTGATAATATCATATCTATCACCTTAATTGATTCTTTGATCTATATTCAGGATGTCACCGAATACTAGATCCATGAGAATGGGAGCAGCCAATTCAGAGAGGACTGCCACCTCTCAACCTGACGAACAGATACCTGGAGATTCTCCTACATCTCCTGTTCGTGTGGGAGTGTCTACAACTAACGGGATTCCTCCTCCACCTATACAGAGGATTGCCCCAACTATGACAGACAACCTTCCACCACCACCGACACCGATTCCCGGAGGAGTGCCCGCTGACGGGGCACAGATGTTCGCACTGATACAGGGCATGCTAGAGGCCCAGAGAGTAACAGCAGAGGCTCAGCATGTTCAAGCTGAGGCTCAGAGAATGCAAGCAGAAGCACACCAGGCGCAGACCGAACTGATGAGAGAGAGCATGGAGAATGCCCATCAGATGACTCTCCAGGCTGTGGAGAGAGTAGCACGACAACCGCAACATCAAGGTCAGCAACAACAGAGGCCCGGTACCATAGTGGACTTTAAGAGGATGATGCCTCGAGAGTTCAAAGGCACAGAAGGAATACTATATGCTGACGAATGGTTAGAAGACATAGAAAGGAATTTGCGCTTATCACAAATTGCAGGGATTCTTCAGATAGAGGCCGCTGACAGTCAGATGTTTGATATCGCACTGACATGGTATCGTACAGAGCCAAGACTCGCTGCTGAAGGACTTACTTGGGAGGAATTTAAGGAACTCTTCAAAGAGAAATTCTTTCCTGACGTAGCCTTGGGAGCTTTAGATAGTCAGTTTCATGACTTAGTCCAAGGAGGCATGTCAGTCGACGAGTATGCTGCAGAGTTTTGCCGATTGAGTCGATTTGCGCCATCAATGATTCGAGACCCAGGAGACAGAGCTCAAAAATTCAGAAAAGGATTGAATAGGGAGATCAAGTCTCGTACTTCGGGGCGATGTACTGCTACATTTGAGGGTATTATGATGGATGCCCAGATTGCCAAAGACGACTTGGACCTCAGGCCCAAGAGAGGACGCGACACATCTGGAGCAACAAGAGGTAACACAGGACCGACCAAGCGCCCACACTTTCAACAATAATATAGGCCGTACCAGCACCAACAGCAACACCAGCAACAGGCACCAGTTCGAGGACATGCTCAACATCAGCAACCACAGAGGCATAACCAACTCGCTAGCCCATATTCGTATTGCGGGAAGATGGGACATACAAGAGATATCTGCAAAAAAAGGTTGGGCACTTGCTTATCATGTGGATCAGCAGCACATCAGCTGAGGGACTGCCCGACCATTCAGAATCGCCAAGGAGGAGGAGCTGCTCAGAGAGGACCAGCCAGAGCACCTATTATACTAGGAGGCCAGCAGAGAGGACCTCCACTTCCATCATAATAGAATAGGTTTGCGCAGCAGCAGCAGCAACAGAGAGGAGCACCACAAGGACAAGCTTACGCCATGACCACTGAGGAGGCCGAGCCAGTTGGAGACGTGATTTCAGTTTCAGTTTTACTCGATTCTATTCCAGCACTTGCATTATTTGATTCTGGCGCTTCCCATAGTTTCGTATCTGTATCTTATGCCCTCAAACATCATTTAGAAACGGGACCAATAGATAGGACTTGCAAGATCACGACAGGAGGAGGTATTATCCTAGTCCGTGATTATTGCAAGGATCGGAGAGTGTCATTGGAAGGTCGAGAGTTGAGCGTGAGTTTACTCGTTATGCCACTTCCGGATTACGATATTGTACTCGGAATGGACTGGCTGAGTAAACACCATGCTTCTATAGATTGTCACGGAGGTAGAGTAGTATTTCGACCACCAGGAGAGCCAGAGTTTGAGATTGTCAGAGGAACAGAGGAGCGGAGCAGAGGCACTTTTTGCGGAGCTAGGGTGGAAGAAGAAGAGTTACCACATCCACTTATAGCGGAATTCCTGGATGTATTTCCAGAGGAGTTGTCAGGTTTACCACCAGACAGAGATGTTGAGTCCTCTATAGACTTGATACCAGGAGCAGAGCCTATTTCACAACATGTCTATAGAGTTAACAACAACGAATTGGTAGAACTAAAGAAACAAGTTGAGGAGCTGCAAGACAAAGGTTTTATTAGATCCAGTTCATCGCCATGGGGAGCACCGGTATTATTTGTACCAAAGAAGGATGGCACGGTACGTATGTGTATCGATTATAGAGCTTTGAATAACCTCACTATTAAAAATAAATACCCGCTGCCGAGGATAGATGATTTATTCGATCAATTGAGCGGAGCGAAGGTGTTTTCAAAAATAGACTTGAGGTCAGGCTATCACCAGGTGAAGGTGAAGAAAGAAGACATACCGAAGACTGCCTTTCGAACCAGATATGGCCAGTTTGAATTTACAGTAATGTCGTTTGGTTTAACCAATGCACCAGCAGTATTTATGAACTTGATGAACAAGGTGTTCCACCAGTACCTTGACAAGTTCATAGTGGTGTTTATTGACGACATTCTAGTATATTCAAAAACCCCAGAAGAGCATGAAGAGCACTTGAGAATAGTCTTAGAAACACTCAGGAAAGAAAAATTATACGGAAAGCTTTCAAAGTGTGAGTTCTTTCTTGAAGAGGTTGAATTTCTTGGACACATGGTGACCGGTGACGGAATTTCAGTTAACCCAAAGAAGATAGAGGCAGTGAAGTCATGGACTACCCCCAGCATGGTAGCTGAAATCAGGAGCTTTCTCGGACTAGCAGGATACTACAGAAGATTTGTACAAGACTTCTCCAAGATTGCAGAGCCAATGACTAGGCTGACCAAGAAAGATATGGAATTTGTCTGGACAGAAGAATGCCAAGCCGCATTCGATGAGCTAAAGAGGAGATTGACGACAGCACCAGTTTTGACATTGCCCTCAGGGACAGGTGGATTCACTATCTACAGTGATGCTTCGGGAAAAGGGTTGGGATTCGTTCTTCAACAACACGGAAAAGTAATTACCTATGCTTCAAGACAATTACGCCCTCATAAAAAGAACTATCCCACTCACGATCTGGAGTTAGCAGCAGTTATCTTTGCCCTAAAGCTGTGGAAGCACTATCTGTACGGAGAGCGTGTGGAGATCTTCATAGACCACAAAAGCTTAAAGTACGTGTTTATACAAAAGGAGCTGAATATGAGACAGAGAAGGTGGTTAGAATTGATGAAAGACTTTGATATCTCATTACAGTATCATCCAGGGAAAGCCAACGTAGTCGCGGATGCCTTGAGCAGGTACCCAATGGCTATGTGTTTGACTTCGGATAGACACTTATTAGCTGATCTTGAAAGCTTGGAAATTGAGGTATTAGTTCCAGGAGCTGAGATTCAGATGTGGGGACTGCAGATTCAATCAGAACTGATGGACAAAATTAGAGCTGCGCAGTATGATGATGAGACTCTATGGAGTATTAGAGCACAAGTTCAGGCAGGATTGATAGACGATTTCACTATTGTGGATGATGGATCCTTACGATATGGCACGAGGATGTGTGTGCCAAGTGGAGAGCTGCGCGAAGAAGTTTTACAGGAGGCACACCGCTCTCAGTACTCGATGTATCCCGGAGCCAACAAGATGTATCGAGATTTGAGGAAGCATGTATGGTGGTATGGTATGAAGCACGAAGTAGCACGCTTCGTATCCCGATGTTTAGTGTGCCAACAGGTGAAAACAGATCGACAGAGGCCAGGAGGATTGCTTCAACCTTTACCAATTCCAGAATAGAAGTGGGAGCACGTGACCATGGACTTCGTTTCGGGACTTCCTCGTTCTCCAGGAGGAAAGGACGCAATTTGGGTCATCGTGGATAGGTTGACCAAATCCGCCCACTTCTTACCTTTCAAAGTGGGTACCTCGACGGAGAGACTAGCAGAGATGTACGTACAACAGATTGTCAGATTACATGGAGTTCCTGTGAGTATTGTCTCAGATCGGGATAGTCGTTTCACTTCCTATTTCTGAAGGAGCCTGCAGTCTAGCTTGGGCACTCAGTTCAAGTTCAGTACCGCATGTCACCCTCAGACAGACGGGCAGTCTGAAAGGACTATTCAGACTCTAGAAGATATGTTACGCACTTGCGTATTGGATCTCGGAGATTCTTGGGAGGATCATCTACACTTGGTAGAGTTTGCTTACAACAACAGCTACCAGGCCAGCATTGAGATGTCGCCATTCGAGGCCTTATATGGACGGAGGTGTCGTACCCCTTTATCTTGGGATGACGTTAGAGAAAGAGCCTTGTTAGGACCAGAAATGTTCGTAGATGCAGCAGAAAAGGTGAAACTTATCAGAGACAGACTGCGAGTGGCGCAGGACAGACAGCGGCATTGGGCAGATAGTCACCGTAGACCCCTAGAGTTTCATGTATTGTTTTGATTTGTTTGGTTTGATTGTGATTGTTTTGTTTAGATTGCGTGTTAAGATCGTTGTTCTAGATTGGCAATTTGGTGTTCCTACGGATTTCTCCGACACGGGGCACGATTTATTTTGGAAGAAGAGGAAAGCTTAGTCCATGATACATCGGGCCCTTCAGTATTCTTGCAAGGGTCGGTGCAGTGGCCTATAGACTAGACTTGCCGCCTACTCTAGATGGAGTGCATAACGTATTCCACGTGTCACAGCTGAGACGGTACGTGGCAGATCCTAGTCACATATTAGATCACTCGGAGATCGAAGATGGACCGACACTCAGCTATCCTGAACAACCGATGGAGATCTTGGATCGTAGAGAGAAGATATTGCGTAACCAGACTATTCCCTTGGTTCGTGTTGCATGGAGAAATCACTCTCCAGGAGAATCAACTTGGGAGAGAGAGGACGAAATACGCGAGCGGTATCCATATCTCTTCGAGACTTGAGGTATAATTCATTAATTGATTGCTTGTTCTTGTGATAGTTATTTACAATTTCGAGGACGAAATTCTTTTAAGGAGGGTAGACTTGTCACCCCCACTTTTTGGATTAGGGGTATTTTTATTTTTTCGTAATTAATGTGTAAACGAATTGCATGATAATAACTTATATCTAAATAATCGTGATATAGTCTGATTATTGTAATTTATCGTTATTCAATAATTAGAATGCTACGCTAACCTTTGTCTTCCAATAGACTCACACCGTGTCCTAGACATGCCAGACCATTAATTGATGCTTGTATCCCACTTAAACCCAGCCCTTTGTACTTCTATTAAATTTTAGAACGCCTTCCTGCATTCTATTTAATTAGTTAAACAATAAAACCCATTGTTCCTTTTTTTCATGAATACTTTTTCCATAACTTCCAGGAATGCGTAATTTAACCTCAACTCCTGGAAACCATGACCTCCAAACCCTTAAACCGATGCATCATGGCCATTCATTTCAGTTTATTTGAGTCCTAACCATTGAAGTATCCATGAGAAGACTTTTGTCCAAGGAATTAACCAAGTCAACCCTTTCTAGGTCAAACCAAAGTTTCCTTTATATATAAACTCTTTACTTCTTCACTTTTATTTTTCCTATCCCTAACTCAAGTACAGCCGACCCCCCCTTGCATTACTATTCATCTTTTCCTTTTTCCTTTCCATCCGCCTCTTCCTGACCATGTTCCCCTGCACCGCTGCGTTCGCCTGAGCCGGAGACCCACCGGAGTATCGGCTGTGACCGCGCCGCAGTTGTTGTCGACTTCTTCCCCACACGTTTCCCGTCGCTCTTCCCTGTCCAACCCACCGAGCATCGACCGGAGCATCCCGCCGTCCGCCGACTCGCTTCCTGCGGCTAACCCGGACCCATCTGACTGAAGCACTGAGCGCCGACTGGTGTCGACCGGAGCAACAACGACTCGACCCACAACTCAGACGACCCGACGCCTGGAGCTTGATTCCGTCGGAACGAACGCTGCACTGCTGCACCCAGAACTCGCCATCCCGACTGTGCACCACCCCCGTGACGTTCAGCCCCGCCTCGTCGCCTCTACCCTGTCCACGCACGCAGGTTCGACATAAACCTAATCTCGAATGCGTACACCTACGTATATCATGCATAAGTATGTGTAGAGATCGGTATACGCACGTATATACATAATTGCACACACATAGGTACATAGACATTGTATGCCCTCAACTAAGATATATATGTACATGTATATGTATCATAGGTATCCTCTAGTATATATGTTATTGTGTATATACATGGTATAGGTTTTGCTAAGTATATATATATATATCTATACATATGGGTATTATAATGAATACTTATATATATACATGCGAACCATATAATTCTCCATTAGCATAATACATACGTGTATGTATATATGTGCATCATAATAATTGGATTAAGTATGAACAGAGGAAAATCTATTATTGTAGTACTATGAGATACGTTAGTCGTAGTATCAACTACGTATTATATTTCTAGATGTCTTGAATATGACCACGGATACCCGTGGTTACATCGACATGGGACCCCCTAGCATAGCCTGTTGAGATTATTATATTGATTGTGTGCTGGAGAAATGCCTGAAGTAGTATTGTGTTATATGATATATCTATAGGACTATTGGATCACTCAGACGCCACCTTGGAACCCGGACAGTGGTATTGCCAGCTAAGGACCACAGGCGAGTACATTCTCTGACAGTTTCTATTATGTTGATTATCTCTATAATTCTTGTTGTATAGCATACATGACTCTGACACTGTTCTTTACACGAGTTGGCATCATTGAGACCTGTCACGAGGAGTCGTAATTGGAATCCATCGTGCTAGCTGGGGAGAAATGGAGAAGTATTAGTAGTTATGTGATCATACCCCTTACATGCAACATTAGCTCACCCATATTTTACGTCGGTGCAGCCTTACCCTTACATGCCTCATCACTGTTACATTCTGGTTAGCCTGACCTGTTGGGGATGATCGCTAATCCATGTAATGAGTCATATAACCCAAGCCGATCACATGATATACTGATGTTTCACACACTTAGATAGATGATTCTTGACATGTATCTTGATAGACTGATCTTGTATTTTCACATGTTCTAGTTGTTGTTCTTATACACACTTACATACCAGTTCTTTGTACTTGCGTACACTTGTAGTTCCATTCCTTGTCTGATGCATATTGATGATGATGTTCCAGTATTTCTTATTCCAGCATTCTTTATTCCAGTATTTCTTATTTCCAGTTATTTCATATATGTCTTGTATTTATTTATACTGTGTTATAGTTTTTGTCAATATATGTGGAACTGCTGTTAGAGGTGTATTTTCGTTCCAATCCTGACTGGATATTTTTTCCAGAGAACCTTGAGGATTTCTGTACCACGCACTAAGGACTAGGTATAGATGCAGACTATGTACTAGAGATCCTAGAGAAGACTATGCTTCTAGATGAGACTTTGCCTACAGCTACCTAGATAGTATTTATTTTATGCTTGAGACTCATGTAGGTTATTTCAGTTTATGTTTAGACTCATGTTAAGTTTAATTGGAGACTTGTGTTGGACAGCTAGACTGTGAGTTATCTTTATGTTTGAGACATGGTGTTTAACTATGTCATTTCTTTTTATCTTTTATCGTGCCTTATACTTGTTGTGATTGAGTTATATTGTGAGATTATGGAAATGTATATCATTGACAGGTTTTTAGTTATCTAGTATTACTGAGACCTAGACAGCGTACTACCGCCGATGCTGCGGCGTAGGCTGGACGTACCCACGCTCTCGTGCCCCTATACTGGGTGCGGGTCGTGACATTCATTAAGATGTGCATCATAGAGTTTATCTGATAGTGTTGCATGCATTTGCATCGGTCAGACAATGGCTATTGGTGAAGAGCTGAACCTTGGTTACGGCTGCTATAACGACAGTGATGTTGCAACCATGAGTCACAGCTGCTAATAGCATCAGATAAAAGAGTCATTGGCTAGCTGGATTACCGCTACCAATCCTGAGTTTCTCGGGGACCGGCCTCTGAATGATAGTTTTACTTGTGTGCTTGAATTAAATGATAGTTCCTATATGCTGCCTTGCCCCTAAGAGTTAGATTTGTGTTGCATAATACATGTTGCGCACTACATGATAGAGCACTGTCCCGATTCGTATGCTTATAAGTTTGAATATGCAAACTGTTTCAAAGTTATGTTTTCAAAAAGATATAATCTGACTATAATCCTGAACTGCATGAAATGAACATAGGTGAAAGTAGCAAGATCACTAGTAATGCAATGTTTTGCCACATGATTATTTAGTGTGGGTTTCAGGGGGTGTAGCTTCTGTTCAGTTGATTTATCTCACCATTACTTGCATAAAGTGCTGACCCACCAACAGTTTGCTTGTTCTCAGGTGCCCGTTCGTCGAAGGAAGCGATAGTCGTGCCTCATCCCAAGGAACCGGAAATCTGGAGTCGATGCCTTGAGCCTCATCGAGTTGTGCTTGCTTTGAGCTGCTTTTGTATAGAGGGACATAATTTATGGAACAGTGTCATTGTAATCGAGAGAAGAGTGCTTGAGCTAATTGTAACCTCGGCCATGCGCCGCTTGTAACAGTTGTGAATATCAATAAAAGAGCTTGTTTTCTTATGCCCTTATGTTCTTCACTTTTCTGCAATTTTATGTGCCGCTGCTTCAGTATCGAATAGCTTACTTGCCCTTGTATCAAAGCTTTGGCCTTATGCAAGCGCACTTTAGGCTTGCACGGCATCACGCCCGTGCGAGGACGATCGGTTTCGTAGGGACCAAAGCGAGGACGAACGGCCCTGCGGGACCAGGGCGTGACAACATCTATACCTAGAAAGGGACCAGGTCCTCAGAGGGACTTAACAAGATACATAGAAGCATGCCAATAAAGTACTAAAATAAATATCCAATGGGTCGCCTAACCATCTATGTGAATGCAGTTTGAGAACAACTTTCCCAACGCGTGGGCTATCTGGCTAAAATAGGATTGGCATGGTTCTCTTGGAGATCCAGGGGCCTAAAAAGTATGTCGACTTTTGAACGCCAGAGGCCGCCTGATAATATATAATATATAGTGGTCATCACCACCCGTCGCTCCGACGGAGCGTCCGGGCGAACAAAGAAAAGTGCAAAGGAGCCCAAACGCCTTGTTGTTGTTCTCACCCCATTCTCTAAGCATATCACATCCATGACACGTTAATACCTCTAATAACTGTCAAGTCTACTAGCATATAAATTTCTAACAGCAGTTATCCCTAACGCACGGCCCAGATGTACAGGAGGCCAACCCAGTACACAGTCCGTGATCTATATGAGACTCACACTCGTGTAACAGCTGTGTCACTGCCAATGAAACCTAATGATGCTTTATGATAATGGGGCGGTCTCATAAACAAGGTCAATGCATATATATAATAAAACATATCACGACGACAACGTCTTTGCACCCAAGTTTCCTTGGACGCGCATTTTATATAGCAGTTAAAATATATGAACTAAAGACAAAAAATAAAGATGCATACAACATATGAAATATGAATAACAGTACAATGGCAAGGTATACTTGCCTGGCAAGAGAGCTGCAAAATGTAACGTTCAGATGTCAAACACCAAGAGTCAAAAACTTTGGCCTCAGAACAAACGTCTCCGGATGCTGAAATAGACATCACTAACGTTCCCAGAATAAACAAAATAGCTAGAAAATACTACCATTTCGTCCAATTTGGACAAAGGGGCAAATCGGTAATTTTGGGTCAAAGCGGACTCCATATGTGGGCCACTTTGTACCGAAAAGTGTGCCAGGGGTAACGGTCTCTAAATGGGACAAATTACAGGTCAAACAAACTCTAAAGGTCAGTATGAACTCAATGGTATGTCCAATTTTGGATTCCGGTGAGCCGAACACAATTTTGCCTAGAAAGTCAATCGTGGGGCCCGCCAATAGGCGGTTTGGTCAACTATCTCAGGATTGCATAAAAATTGGGTCACAGGACCAGCGCGATATTACGATTCCAGTGGCGCAAGTTTCGTCGTATTCTGACGAGCGTACACTAAATGGCACGATATTTTGCAAAAGTTGCGATACGAGAAAATTTTGCGGATACGGGCTGATTTCGACGTGCACACGCATCCAAATCAGTTTTTGCAAAAGCCCACACGTTTGGGTATACTATGCGCACCTTTTGGTACACTTGGTACACGACGGGGAAGTCCCGTTTGGCGGGGCGCGCTCCGTATCGCAATTTCTGAAAGATAGAAAAATTATGTTTTCATGATTTTCTATCTACTTTAATTCTACATAAAACAACAAATAAAATAACATAATAACAGAAATTAAACTAAGTTAGGTGGTCTTCGCATAGCAAGAAGAAAAACTAAATTCGGAACTCCGTGGTGGGAGTTACGAGTCCGTGAACATGGGTATCGCAACAGAATTTCTGAAATTATAAGTGGTCATTTTTTCCAGACTTGGCATCGATTTTTGCCTAGGTTTACGCGTTGAACAATGGAAACTAATCTATGACATTTAGAGAGGGATAGGTCGGGATCATACCGGTGAAGACGGGGTCGAGTTTGGTCGAGCTAGGCGGCGGAAAACAAGGCTTGAACATGGGTACGTTGCAGTCAATTTCTGCAGTTGCGGGGTACGCGGTCAGCCGGGGTTGGTCACGGCGGTGGCTGGAGGCGACGGCTCTGGTCTGGGACTCGGCGACGGCGGTAGAGAAGATTGGAGTAGGGTTAGGGTTTTGGGTTTTCTGAGATGATATGGTATATATAGAGTGTCGAGGGGGGGGGTTCTCGCTTAGCGGGTCGAGTTTGCCGCCGCTGCTGTTGCAAATTTGCTTATCTTGATGCGGGTTTAGGGTTTAGGCGGGTATTGGGTTTAGGATATGGTTTTAGGGTTTAGAAATGGGTTTAAATCCATTCTAATTTCTTTTTCCTTTTTTTTCTTTTTTTCTATTAGAATAAACTATATATATATATATATATATATATATATATATATATATATATATATATATATATATATATATATATATATATATATATATATATATATACATACATAAAAATTCTAGAAATTATAATAGAGCATACCATTATTCTATCAGCTGTCCACGAGATCTCTTACATGGGCTAAATTAGAAAAAATTTATAATTGCTCTATAAATCCCCTAAATGCACAAACACCTAAAATAAAAATTAAATAAATTATATTTCCTCTAATTAGCTAAAAAATACTATAATTCAATTAAATAATTAATTAAAAAGGTAAATACGAATTTTAGAATTAGGGATTTTACAAGCACGGATCAGGACTTGCTACTTATCTCTTTCGAAGAGGTCTTCTCTTCGAGTCTCATTGTTCATTAGATGTTCTTATGTGGTTTCTCTTATATTCTAGTTTGGTAGTTGATTTATTTCCACCCGACTATCATTCTTTGATACTTTATATTGAGATTCAGTTATATAGTAGATTGGTTATTTATTTCTATTTGATTCTGTGGATGAAATTTAGTTATGCCCTGTGACTTGTGATAATATATATACCACATGTGAGTTAACATTCATATTACAGCGTACGTGTGTATTATAGAATCCATATATTGGAGTTGCCATATACATATGACTGGCATGCTTATGTATTCCTAGTCTTACGTATTTTGGGACAGTGGCGTGATAAGACAACATGATATACAGAAGCTGATGCAAATGTCTATCTTTGGTAGCAGTGAGGCTTGACTTCAGTAGGCATATTTTGCATCTAGTAGCTGTACTTTTGATTTGGTGTTTGTCGATTATCAGAATCAGGTTGACTGTGACTAACAATCTATACAACTTGACAACAATCTGTACTTTTGTGTCAATACATTTCTCTTGCTTGCATGTTTTGCCTAAGGGCGTGTTTTATTAACCTTAATATTTCCTGCTCGCGTACTCTTATTTGTACACCGTCTTTCATTTGTACGCCCGAACAATTCCAACTTGGGTGCGTACTTTTGCTAGAGACGTACTCTGTGTGAAAGTACGCCACTGTTATACTTTTGGCCTGTTATACTCTATCTTAGCTTGGTTGTTTTATATGCATGTTTTACTTCTAGACATTAATCTTATTGTTCCCTCTTGAATTGTTTTACTGTTTCCTTTGCTCTTGCTTTTATCCAGTTGTTTTCTTGATTATGTTGAGCCTGAATTCGTTATCTTGATTCCTGGCATATTTTATAGGCTCTACTCGAAAACCATTATAAGTTCATGTCTTTTCTATTATCATGATACTGTTCTGATACTCCTGATAGTGGCTCGCCGTAACGCACTCTTGACTCAAGATTTCCTGCATTGTCCTGATTAAGCCTATTAGTAGCGCATGTTTATAGTCTGATTTACTTTTCCTATGGTCAATTTTTCTATAAGTGATATTGTCCAGTCTTGTATCATGTCTAGGAATAGATTTTAGGGAACCACGATCGAAAATCCTCGATAAACTGTCCAGGATAATGAACTAGATCGATAACTTAGAATCATATAGAGAGATTTTTGAGCTAAATGTAATCCCGTTATCCCATCCCCACCTAATAGATTTGGAGCTCCCTATCATAAGGGAACACTTCCAGCACACTGTCGAGTGTTGCATTACAAGTAAATGTATCTATATATTATGTTTCCCATTCGCCTGGATAACCTGGATAGTCTACAGGTCATGTGGTTGTACAAAATCTCAATTGCATGTCTAGTAACAAGGATTGTGATAACCCTAGTTAACTAATGGTAGCAGGCCGTAAGACATGATTGGTTGTGATTGATTAATTGCTAGTCTCATCATGTTAATGAATCTTCTCAAACTCTATCCTTCATGTCTATACATGCTTTTTTCCCCACTTCTTTAATTTTATGCCTTGTGTTATGTTGATTTTAGTTCATAAGCTTGGTTTCCTTGTAGTACTTTGTTGTTTTGGGATTTTGACCCCATCTATTTTTGTATGGCCAGATTTTGGAGCAGGACACGAGGATCTTCCATACATACCTCAAAGATGGTAACAACCAGGAGCGTCAGAGGATATTAGTGTGTTTCTTCTTCCTTCGTCCACTAGTATCTATATATTATTCTGTTGAGGCATTACCCACCGAGCACGTGTTTAGCTCGTATTTTGGACTTGACCTTCAGCTTAAGGGCATGAATTGATTAACATATTGTAGACTATAGCTAGAGTTGATCATGTATGACTAATACTCTTGCTAGTACTCCTCTTTTGTGTAACTAGATTTATGATCATCAGTGTTTGTATAGTTTGGGATTCCTTACTATTATATGTGTGATGATGATAAATCTTGTAACTTATTGCTTGTCCATGATTAAGATACCTAGGATTGCTTGACCTAGGATTGACTGTTGGATTATAGTATAAACCCCACATGTCTTAGACAGTTGTGACCGTATCTCAGATTATTGAGTACTCTAGTATACGTAGCTGGATTTATTTCTCCCCGCTCTCTAGTATTCTAGTTCTGGGGCATGACAAGGATAGACAGGAAAATGGTTTAAATAAAATGGTAAATTATTGTAATGGACCTTATATGAATCAATACAAGAATGAAGTTAAAAGGAAGATAGAATAGTTGGTTGGAATTATTGTTCTAGAATATCAGCACAATATGCCTCAGAATTAACTGATCCTGACGGATATACTTATATAATCTCGTGATGCATTATTGAACTCTACAATCTATAAAATATTTCAATCTTCCCAACATTTATTTTAACTAGATCCATAATCTTTGAGTCAGAATTTATGTCCACTATTTAAGTTCAAGCTTATTATTTATATTCCTCAAAATCACCTAAAAATTTAATTTTATTGTTTAGATTCAAATTATTATTTTCTATATCAATTATATATGTTGCCAAATTAAAATTTTAACCTCACAATATTTATAATCCTTTAATCTTCATTCACCAATTTCTACCTTATGAAGTTTTGGAAAACTCCTCAATTCATAATCTTAATTTTCAATAATTATTTCCAATTTAAAATTGTACCTCAAGGGTCAAAGATTGCATGTCTCACTTCTTTACTAATCTTAGTTTTCTTGTTCAACTTTATATTACCATCTTGATAACTTTCGATTCATGTAGTTAATTGTTTTCCAGTTGGTGTCATCATCTTTTATACTTTACTCGATTCTTATTAGTATCAATTTCTAATCTCAAAAATATTTTAAATTTCATTGTTTGCGTACTTCCATAAATTTTGTAACATTAAAAATTTCTCCATTACACGAGATTGATAATCCTTCAAACTAAAATTCATACTTCCTATTTCTTTATTTTGTTATCACTCTTGATTCTGTTCTTATGAGTATCATAATTTCACTAATTTATCCTTCAACATAAGTCTAATAAATTATTCAAAATATATACCATAACCTTTAGACTAACCACTTATCTCTATCCAGTGCAGGATGACTAGGGATCTTCCCTTGATGTTTAATCCTTGGGAAATCTTTGATTCTATGCTCACTTGATTCACAATATAGGCACTGTCCCTTTTTTCTCCTACATTCATTCCATTTATGTCCTGGCTTCCTATACTATGCACAAATAGGATTCTTCTTGGCTGGACTCTGCTGAGTTGGAACTCTAACTGGGACATGATGCATATGTTGTATATTAGGGCGCTTCAGAGGCCCAGGGTGGATACTATCTATTGTCCTCTTGAGTCTGGATTCTCCTTCTTGATGATGAACCATGTCCAATAGTTGTTGAATCCTTTGACCTTTCTCCATTTGAATGTTCGTTAGTTCTTTAAACTCATCCATAATTATTGTTTCTCCCAATTTTGGTCTTCCATGATCCTGAGTTGGAGGCACCGTATCCTCTGAGGCTCATACTAAACAAACATTCTTACTTGCATCCTCGTTCAATATGTTGAAAGTTGTCATTTTTGAGGATATAGATGAGCAGTTAATAAGTTTTAAGAAAATATAAGAATTTAAAGTTTACAAGAAAGAAACAGGACATTCAAAAATCAAATATATCTTAGAAATTTCCTAGATTATGTTTGAGTAATCCATAACTTTCCTATAATCCAATATTCTCTTATTATCCTTCAATCCTATTCTATTACAGGTTCGCAATAGTATGACTAAACCTGTCACGACCCAATTCCGTAGAATCACTTGAGGCGTCCCCCGAATCGTGACCGCCGTGCGGGCCTGGAGTTGCGCCTGCACAAGGCTTTAATGATTTGCATAGCAAGCACATATTCAGAGTACGCAGATAAATTGAAACACAGATTTGAAACATAGAAAAGTTCTCTTTATTGATAATGAACATCTATTACAAACTCTTGAACGAGTTAGCTAATATGCCGAACGGCTTACAAAAGAGATGACTCAAAATGAGATAGCAGTCCTGTACATTACATCCCTTTATAAACTCAAAATGATAAAGACCTCCAGGCTGGAAGATCGCTTTGCCACGGAGCTGCATTTGTGTATGAAGAGTTGCAGCTTCGGACTTCAAAAGGCTTCAAGGGGCACGGTGAAGGTGCGCCAACAGTTGGACTGGATCGGGTAGACGACTTCGGCTCCTCGCTCGGTTCGCCTTGGTGCGGAGAACCTGTTTCAACGAGGGTCAGCATATCGAAACATGCTGGTGAAGGCGAGCTAGCCTGACTATACCAATCAACACGTTGTTTAGTGAAGCATGCATATTTTGTGGGTTTCTATCTTGCCTTAGTTCATTTACAAGTAAGCAGCATATAGAATTTACTGAAATAAACGTGCCACCGTTAGGTAGATTTTTACCTGACCGTCTGAATTACCTACACAATACTTACCATGCCTTCCCTGAAATGAAGACACAAGTTAGTATGCAACAGGTTTAAATATACAATGGATCACTGGCGTTTGCCATAAAGGACACTAGTCATAGACGAGAATAGGTTGCAGCGAAAGTACGGTGGGTGCTACAAGCCATTCCGTCTAGTACAGTTGACTATACAGTAGGGTTCCGTCCGGACCGGATCGGTGCCAGTGCCCCAGCGACCGTCCGCAGAAACCATTTACCTTGTGCACAAGTTGTCCGTAATCGAACAGTACGTTGCTAAGTTAACAGTTCATGCAGTTGAGGCAAACAGTAGTACGGGACAGTCGATATTGCATGATTCATTTAACATAGCCTCATTGAACAGTTTAGCGCATACAAGGTGTTCCATACTTAGCACGATTTATAGAACAGTTATGAACGAACTAGCATACAGTATGATAACAGTTCACATATTTGATTGACAAGCATAAGAACCAAGTCTATTTTCTTTTATCTTGGTTTCTTTTATTATTACTTGGTATCGTTTGATCGGGGCAAAGAAGAGTGCAGATTGATTAGCTGTGAAGCTTGGAAGCAGGACTAGCTAATCGGGTTGGTAGCCACTTACTTAGAATTTGGAAAGAAGAAGGAAAGAGGCGCTTCACGACTACGCTCGCAAGCCGCCTACTGCTCGTTCACCTGCACACGAACAGCTCGATTAATACTTCTTCCTCTCTTTCCAATCTCGGAATAGAAGTGCAAGTCAATGAACGAAAATAATAAAAACCATCGAAACCGTTCAAGAAAACAAGCAAGTCCCAAAACCAACTCAAAGCACGAAAGCAACAAGCGACATCGAAAACCGAGGCAATAAAAGATAGCAGCGGAGAGGTCCCTCCTGACTCTGCCGCTAAGCCGATCCATGGGGCGCAGTCTACTGAATATGGGAATCGATTCCGAAGAAACAAATCCATAACGAGGACGAGTTCTTAATTCAATCTATCCCGATCGAACGATACCGACTTGTGTTTCTTAGCCGCGCTCTCCGCATCGGGAGAACGGGGCGCTACATCCTACCCAACTAATTGGAAGTTTCGTCCCGAAACTTAGGGTAGAACTTACCGTTAGGGATTATTTTGTTGGGGACGACGGTTAAGGCGGCTCAGTGGACAGTCACGAACGGTATGGTTTGCTTCACCGCAAACTAAACATAACCCAAGTTTCAGGCGGCACTTATCTATTGCGTGCCCAGGCCGCCTACAGAAATGGCATACTTTGTCTAACTTTTCTCCATGCTTGCCACCATTATTCGAACGCTTTGCAGCGTTGTTTCCTCTGTCGTTGCTTTGGCGTTTGTGAGTGTAGGTATGCACAGCGCCGGCAGGAACGTGAGGATAGAGTGGTTCAAGCGACAGGGCATGATTCATGACTTCACGCATCGTACGATACTGAGGAACGGCTACGTGCGAATGGATGGCAGGGCGTAGTCCACCTTCAAACCTTCTAGCTCGACTCGCTGCATCAGGTAAATAGGCCCTAGCAAATTTGGAGAGTCGGTTGAATTCGGCGGAGTACTCCTTAACTGTCATGCTGCCTTGCCGCAGCTGCACAAACTCGTTTTCCATTTGACATTGTACTGGAGGGGGTACGAACTCCTCTTCGAATGCAGCACGAAAAGTCGTCCACGAGATCGCCTCCTCTCCGTGATCAAATTGGAGAGATCGTCGATGCACGTCCCACCAATCGTGCGCGTTGAGGCGGAGCTGTAGTCGCGCGCAGGCGACGCGCTTCTCTTCGGGGACCTCTAGCAGAGCGAAGTGATCTTCAAGTTCGGCCAACCAATCTAGAGCTACGACCGGGTCCTCAGTCCCGTTGAATGGGGTGTTGCAGACCTTCTTGAAGTGGCCAAAGTCGAAGGCAGTCACGTCCCTCGCCCTTGGAATTTGCGGCGTCTCTACTTCAAGCACGGGCTATTCCACCAGAGTCGCTGGCGTTGCCGCGGACTGGTTGGATGCCAAAGTCTGAACGATCTGCTGCAGGGTATCTACCTGCTTCTGTTGGACTGAGAATCGTGCTTCTATATTGTCTTGAAACTTGAGCTGACTCTCTTCCGCCCGCTTCTCGGCCCGTTCATAGCGAGCCTCGTCCCTTTGTTGGTTTGCCTCCAACATCTGCAACATTCGTTGGACGGGATCGATGCTTGGCACGGCTCGCTGGCTCTTTGAACTTCCCGAAGTATCCGAACTACTTTCTTGGCCTTGCGTTTCGTCCGGAGTTTGCGCTGCAGATTGCGCTGGAGCCATTCCTTCAAAAGAAGGTAAATTACATTAGGATCATAATGTATTATGGACTTATTGCATGAATGTATCTTATTTTGGCCTAGCGAGTTCAAGAGTTCGCACAGGAATTTGATCGTTAAAGGAACTTTTCTAGCACGAAGTCTAAGGAACTTTGAATCTGTGCTCTGATACCACTATGTCACGACCCAATTCCGTAGAATCACTTGAGGCGTCCCCCGAATCGTGACCGCCGTGCGGGCCTGGAGTTGCGCCTGCACAAGGCTTTAATGATTTGCATAGCAAGCACATATTCAGAGTACGCAGATAAATTGAAACACAGATTTGAAACATAGAAAAGTTCTCTTTATTGATAATGAACATCTATTACAAACTCTTGAACGAGTTAGCTAATATGCCGAACGGCTTACAAAAGAGATGACTCAAAATGAGATAGCAGTCCTGTACATTACATCCCTTTATAAACTTAAAATGATAAAGACCTCCAGGCTGGAGGATCGCTTTGCCACGGAGCTGCATTTGTGTATGAAGAGTTGCAGCTTCGGACTTCAAAAGGCTTCAAGGGGCACGGTGAAGGTGCGCCAACAGTTGGACTGGATCGGGTAGACGACTTTGGCTCCTCGCTCGGTTCGCCTTGGTGCGGAGAACCTGTTTCAACGAAGGTCAGCATATCGAAACATGCTGGTGAAGGCGAGCTAGCCTGACTATACCAATCAACACGTTGTTTAGTGAAGCATGCATATTTTTTGGGTTTCTATCTTGCCTTAGTTCATTTACAAGTAAGCAGCATATAGAATTTACTGAAATGAACGTGCCACCGTTAGGTGGATTTTTACCTGACCGTCTGAATTACCTGCACAATACTTACCATGCCTTCCCTGAAACGAAGACACAAGTTAGTATGCAACAGGTTTAAATATACAATAGATCACTGGCATTTGCCATAAAGGACACTAGTCATAGACGAGAATAGGTTGCAGCGAAAGTACGGTGGGTGCTACAAGCCATTCCGTCTAGTACAGTTGACTATACAGTAGGGTTCCGTCCGGACCGGATAGGTGCCAGTGCCCAAGCGACCGTCCGCAGAAACCAGTTACCTTGTGCACAAGTTGTTCGTGATCGAACAGTACGTTGCTAAGTTAACAGTTCATGCAGTTGAGGCAAACAGTAGTACGGGACAGTCGGTATTGCATGATTCATTTAACATAGCCTCATTGAACAGTTTAGCACATACAAGGTGTTCCATACTTAGCACGATTTATAGAACAGTTATGAACGAACTAGCATACAGTATGATAACAGTTCACATATTTGATTGACAAGCATAAGAACCAAGTCTATTTTCTTTTATCTTGGTTTCTTTTATTATTACTTGGTATCGTTTGATCGGGGCAAAGAAGAGTGCAGATTGATTAGCTGTGAAGCTTGGAAGCAGGACTAGCTAATCGGGTTAGTAGCCACTCACTTAGATTTTGGAAAGAAGAAGGAAAGAGGCGCTACACGACTCCGCTCGCAAGCCGCCTACTGCTCGTTCTCCTGCACACGAACAGCTCGATTAATACTTCTTCCTCTCTTTCCAATCTCGGAATAGAAGTGCAAGTCAATGAACGAAAACAATGAAAACCATCGAAACCGTTCAAGAAAACAAGCAAGTCCTAAAACCAACTCAAAGCACGAAAGCAACAAGCGACATCAAAAACCGAGGCAATAAAAGATAGCAGCGGAGAGGTCCCTCCTGACTCTGCCGCTAAGCCGATCCTTGGGGCGCAGTCCACTGAATATGGAAATCGATTCCGAAGAAACAAATCCATAACGAGGACGAGTTCTTAATTCAATCTATCCCGATCGAACGATACCGACTTGTGTTTCTTAGCCGCGCTCTCCGCATCGGGAGAACGTGGCGCTACAAAACCTAAGTACTACCATGTCATCACAGTAATTGTGAAGTCGGACCTGCATGGGCCACCATAAAAATGTGTCACGACCTGTACCAAACAATTCAGGCATGAGTCGTGGGTACGTCTAGCCTACGTCGTAGTATCAATGGTAAAATGCTATCTAATATCTCAAAATAATATCCAACACACAATATATATCTCCAACTTCCACTAAATAAGGTCAAGTAATATATGAACAATTATAATACTTAATAACAATGCTAAGGGAGGATAAATATAAGATAGAATATAAGGAATCATACATAGAGTCTCAAGTCCAAAATTAGATAATCTTAATAGAGTTTCAAATCCAAAATATTAAATAAATCCCATAAGTCTCATAAAATTTTGGAGACAAATTCAGTCAATACTAAAGTCTATAAGCTAAGATAAACTAGATAGTCATAACCGAGATCTCCACTGTGATCACTCCCTGATCCTCCTGAAGGGTAGGATCAAGCTCAGATATATAGTCCTCATGTGGCTCATAGTAGTTAGGGAACTTATCTTCATATCAATCACCTAAAAATATTATCCAGTTTGGATAGAGCGAGTATAGTATACTGAAAATAGTTCTAATACATGGTAGAGACTATAAAATATCAAATAGTAATAAAATACATAATGAACAAGTAAAATTAAAATCATGGTATGATAGGTAGAGTAAAACAAGTAATCACGAGTATAGATGGTATATGACAACAATTATGGAGTGAAACAAGAAGATTGTAACTATCTAAGTATTTTTTTAAAGTACTACTTTTAATATGTGATCTGCTAAGGTAAATACGACACATTTTATCGATGACTATGTAAACACCCAAATTTTTCAGAAAATTAAAAATGAATAATTAAAAAAAATCATAATTTTTAAATAATTAAAATAAATGTTTTTTGGTATTAAATAAATTTTATAATTTTATTAAATATTAAAATATTATAAAAATAATATTTTTGAGTGTTAAATAAATAATTAGACATAGTGTAATTTTTTTAGAATTTATTGGACCCAGAAACTAATTTTTAAATACCTAAAAACATAGTTTTAAAATAAACCAAAATAAACCGAATTAAACCAACCTGAACCGAACCAAACCAAGACTAACTAAACTAACCCAACCCAAACCGTAGCGGGTCAGATCCTATCCTACCTGACCCATACCCGTTAACCCGTACATGACCCGAATCCTATTTTAAACCTAGCGGATTCGGATCCGGACCCAGAACCCGAACCCGCCTACCCGAACCCGACCCAGTTTTCTAATGCTACAGTAACCCCCGCCGGCTGTTCCTCTTCCCCTGCAGTTTTCGGCGGCCAACTCCTCGCCTCCCCGACCGTTTTGCTGTGACCCGCCGACTCCCCCATCTCCAACAGCCCGACCTTCTACCTCCCCGCTTCCCCTATATAAACACCTGCCGTCCTCGCCCATCATCCCCCCACTTCACCACTGTCATCGGCCACCATTATCCACCCGACTTCCAGCAACTCCGCCATGACCCTCCAGCCGACAAGATCCTCGGTGATGCCTCCGCCCAGAACCACGACGATCAAGCAGCCGCCGTCCCCAACAGCCGCCATCGAGCTCCGCCACCGCCGCGCCATGCCGCTCCGTGCACGTAGAATAGTGGTTTCTGACCTCTGTTCAGGTAAAAATTTCTCTCTCCTCGCCGCGCCGATGTTCGAACAGTCTGTTGTGACACATTCCCTACGTGACCCTTTTGAAACATGTATAATCAGTTCAGGGTATCGCGTCCTGTGTCGGTCGTAAACCGCGACGTAAAAACAGAAAAAAAAAAACCTTTATTTATGAAAATCAAAAATTTATCCCGAACTCACAAGTTCATAACCGTTTTACGTGCAACCTATTAAGTATTTCTAATTTCTGTTCGAACAGTTATTTAGACCATATAACCAAGTTTTAAAACTATATTTTAGTTTAATTTATGCTGCTGTAGATTGTAATTTATTCAAGGGTAAAATTGACCAAAAAGCTTGGTCTTTAACAACCCTAAATTTTCTCGGAACTTGGTGCATTCTGCTAAACAAGGCGACTTGGTCATGTGCAAATTTCATTGAATGGTATGCACCGTCAATAGTGACGTGTAAAATTTTATAAAAGTTGATTTGGATGTGCGTGCACACCGGAATCAACGCGTATCCGTTGAAAATACCCCGTATCGGCCTTGTTCTAAAATGTAACTTTGTGTGTGCTTATCATTTCAAAACAAAACTTACGTCATCGGAATCGTAGCGATACATAGGTATTGTGACCCAAGTTTGGTTCGATTCTGAGAACATTGACAAAATCCCGTATCGTGGGCCCCACGGCTCCACTTGACGGACGATTTTGTGATCGGCTTATCGAAATCTAGTTCTGAAAATTTTGTTGGGTTCGTATCGTTATTCTGGACTTGTAGATACTAAGTTTGACAAATTTGGAGAACTTTGTCTCTGGCACATTTTTTGGTGCAAAGTGGGCCACATGTGGATCCTGCTTTGACCCAAAACTGTCAAGTTTGCCCCTGTATCCAAATTAGACTTATGGATAGGCAATTCTAGCTATTTTATATCTTTTGAGAATGATGGTAGTATTTATTTCAGCATCTTGAGGAGTACCTGAAGATCCCACTGTTACAGAAGCAACTGTTGGAATCCAAACCCCAAGCAAGTGTACCTTGCCATACTTGCAGCAATTATATTATATTATTCCCTTGATCTATTTATATGATGTATCTGTTCGACCAAGGACCGTGTGATATTGCTTAACGTTCGAATAATATTCGGGTGTCAACGCCATACGCGGAGTTGTGTAACGTCACCTAGAGATGGATGTCGCGACCCTAAACATCTTCGTGCTTGCATTATCAAGTACGTCATACCATAGGACACTTAACACTATTTATGAGACAGAATCTTCTGAGTTATTCATGGTGATTCTGTATAGGGTACAGGATTTATGACATAGATATTACATATACATAGATATCATATGACTTGTTGCATTAGATATGATCTTGCGTGTCATGGACATGAGACGTGTGATTACATTGGGTGGGGAGAGACACACAGGCTATAGGCTAATTTTATATATATATTTATTACGGTGCAGTAGGCCCACTACATAGTAAAACTATATAGTATAACTGCTACAGGCTCCCCGACACAGAGCTTGTAGTAGTCTCAGCCTGAGCTCTAGTGATGCTCTCATTTGCATATCACTTAGCTGGTTACATAGTTTACCCTATTGATACATTTTTATATACTGCACTTATTTGGCTTGAGCTATTCTTGTACCTTGCTATGTCCCCTGAGGAACTGGAATCCGGAATATGTCTCCAGGTTTAGCAGAGGAGTTCTACCCCGAGGTATACGGGACAGGAGCAGACATTGGAGCAGTACCAGTACTAGAGGACGAGGTGATGCCCGAGGAATTCTCCTGAGTATCTGCTTTATCTATACTCAGTCTTTTCTATTGTTAGACTCATATTGCTATTTATTGAACTGTTGTATCAAACTCATTATCGGGTTGTTCCCCGAGACTTTTAATGAGACTTGTTGATTATTATTTTATCTTGATTATTCTGATATTGATTGTATTTATCTTCTATGGATGAGATTAGTATCATAGACCTTTATTGTTGTTTTATAGCTTAAGTACACTCTAATGGTCCATTAAATTAGGTTTGCCCATTGGTGTGTGCTGCTGGCCATTGCCACGTGTCTAGTCCCTCGGTAGTTTGGGACTTGGGTGTGATAGACTATCCAGACGGTCTAACTAGAGTACAGTTTAATTATACTTAAAATGTATGATTAGCTATCCACACGATCTAACTAGAGTATGGCTCAATCATATATAACATTTATGATTAGCTATCCACACAGTCTAATAGAGTTTGATCACATATCTACTTAGTACTTCCCCGTCTAACTAGTACTCTAGGATTTGAGTTACGACACGTAGATCACAATACATGATAAATATGAGCACAGTGATCATGAACAATATGATAAACATGAAAAAGCACGATATAATGACAAGAATTTCATATAACACTAATCCGTATAACAAGAGTATCTAGAATCAAGTAAAATCAAAAAACATATGTTATAGAAGCTATCAAGTAATAGAAACAATCAGAGAATGTACCTGCTTGTGGTCATGAGCTAGTGGAACAGGGCAGGATCTTTATCCGAGCCTACAGTCCTGAGCTGATGGAAACAATCAGAGAATGTACCTATATTATGAATGTACTATGTCAATAGATGAATTAAAAGCAATATTGTTCCTATTTATTCAATTGTTAGGTTTCTAGGTCAATTCCTATCTCAATTTGTTATCTTATATATATATATATATATATATATATATATATGTTATCTTGGGTCATAATTACCTACTTGTAGTAAAACACTAAGAAAAGTAAACATGTGTAACATGTAAGAACAGGATAAGGAAAGCATATCATAGGCAGTAAACATGTAAGTAAACCAAGATAAGATCAAGTATAAGTACAAGGACAAGAACTGACTTAAGCAAGAAATGTACTACATCCATCAATAACGACCAATCAAAAAATACGATTTGATATATTAGATAACTAGGGTTATCACAAATCCTAATTACAAACAAATATAATTTAAAAAAAATTATTCGGTTGCATGCCTTGCAGACTGTCCAAGGTATCTAGGCAGAACTAAGCAAGTATTTATAGCAGATGCACCACAAAAATGGCTTGCATCCTATTGAAGTGGCATCACACAACGGTGAGCCCAAGCATGCATCAGACAACGATGAGCCATGAATGCTCCACACGACGGTGAGCTAATAATAATAAACATATACATGATGTTCCACTTAATGGTGTGCTAGAAATGTGTCCCTCACGACGGAGATCTCCAAATCCATTAAGAAAAAGCAACAAGATAACGGGACTGCATGCAACCTAGAGATTCTCTCCTCATGATGTTCTAATTAATCAAGTTAGTTATTTTAATCCTTAATATTTTTATTTAGGATTTCGGGTGTGACATTCCGTAAAATCCATCCTAGACATGGTACTCCCCTTAGGGATATTCAAGGTTGGATAATGATTTAACAAGCACAAGGACAAGTATAGGCAAAAAAATAACCACGTTGTTTTAGACAAGACAAGAGTATACTATAACAAGCCACCACAGGAAAATACACAAATCAGGAATTATGAGTGCGTTAATACGAGCTACTATTAGGCATGTACATGAATCAGGAATTAGGAATCAGGAGTGCGCTACTACGAGCCACTATCAAGCATGTACAAGAATCAAGAATCAGGAGTACGCTACTACGAGCCACTATCAGAAATTATGATAATGTATAACATGTAGGCCTGTACTCATATAAAGTATATATATAGGGTGTATAGTCTTCCCCTAACTATACAGGTTCATCTGGTCATGATAAGAAATCATTATAGTCGAAGAAAACATAAAAATAGACAAAATCAGGCAAAACAGGCAAATTCGGATCATCTAGTGGATCTCCTCGGATTACCGTCGAATTATTCGATACAAAACAACATATTTTTGGACCAATATTCATAAATCTGTCATATTTTTGCTGATTTTTGTCTAATTTTTCGAAACTGTACAGCAGCCGGGACTTAAAATTTTCTAAAATTTATTTTGGCCATAAAAACTTTGTTTTAACTCAAAATTTGAATTTAAAAGGTCAAAATTGAATAAAATCAAATTACCTACAATATGGGAGCATTATATTTCACAAATTCTAAAATTTGATGGATCAATTCTTCGAAATACTATAAAAATAGATTTTTTATGAAACCAAAATATGTCTAGATTCTACCAAATTTAAAATCACTAGGGTACAGTCTAGGTAAGAGTCTCATGTGACATATGAGACTAAGTTATACAAAAAAAAATAGGTATCATACATGATACCAAGATCAAACTTCGTATCTCACGGTTAGATTTAGAAATTGACATGAGCATAAACAAGTCTAAAACCCATAAAAATATATCGAGCCAAGAACTAAAGTAATAAATAATCGTGTAGGAAATATTTCTATCCAATAATATTTAAGAAAAATGAAAATAAAAGAAAATCTAAATCTCAGGTTCATAGAATAACAAGATGTACTTGCCTAAAGTCAAGCTTACACCCTAAACCTTCTACTCCACCACCAAGAGGGGTTCAAAAACAACACTTTTAGGTCTCAAGACCAAGTTCCAAGCTCATGCAAAAAATAATAAATAAATAAATAAAGGAGAGAGAAAGGAAAGAGAGAGAAAAATAAAATAAAATAAAATAAAATAAAATAAAATAAAATAAAATAAAATAAAATAAAATAAAAGAGATGAGATGAGAGAAGAGAGAAAATAAAAGAGTATATATAAAAAAGGTGAATTAATCGTGACCGTCGAATCTGCCATATCAACGATCCATGTCACGATCCAGATCAATTTTATCCACTCAAAAGAAAACCAAGAAAGCAAAAGATAATAGAATGAGTCAGAACCAAGAAACTAATGTATAATAGAGTGAATCAAACACTATTCATAAAATATCCAAATACTATTCACACAAAAATATCACGATCAATTTTTCGTCAAATTTTTGCGAAACACCGACGGATCATCAGAATGAAGAAACAAATTCCTACTTCAAAATATTTCAGGGTTCTCCGTTCTGCTAAGGGTCCTAGCAGTGGTCTAAGGCAATACCAAACAGTCTCAATTAGTCTTTTGTAGTCTGGTAATAAAATATAGTTGTCACAAATTTAGAAAATCAAGATAGTTGCATGTCTTTAAGTATTTTCTCGATAATAGGAAACCAGAAAATCTTAAGTTATAATACATAAATGTGTATCTATATACAAATACAGATATAGTAAGACGAGTCTCACAACTCTCCCCTCCTAAGAATTTTTTTGTCTACGATATGTCAATAAGGCGCTAAATTAGGTAAGAAAATCAAGAAAAAAAATGATATCAGAAACTAAGCAAGAAACTCATATAATTATGAAGTCCAGATTAAAAATTGAACAAAGAATTTAAAAGCAAATACATACTATAGTAGATATAGAAATCATACATAAACTGAGGATAATGTACGGAGGACACGAATAAGTTTACATAATGAGTCACACAAATATGGGTAACGAGAGCTCGGATATCATCATCGTGCTCCCAAGTCGACTCACCTAGTGATCGATGGCCCCAAGAAATATGAACTAGTTGTATAGTCTGGTTCTTGAGAACCTTATCTCTTCGGTCCAAAATGGATACAAGCCTTTCCTCATATAATAGGTCGGTACCAATGACTAGCTCAAAATGATCTAGGATATAGCTCGGATCCAGAATATATCGACACAATTAAGATACGTGAAACACATCATGTACATCACAAAATAAAAATGAAAGAGCTGCACGATAGGAGATCTCCCACGCGATCGAGAATATCAAATAGACTAATAGATCTAGGACTAAGATTTCCCCGTACTTCAAATCTGATAACTCCACGGGAAGATAAAATCCTAAGAAATATGTGGTCGCCAACGTTGAACTCAAGTTGACATCGATAAGAATCTGTCCAATGATGCTGACGATCCTGAGCTACTCTGAGATATTTTTTGATCTGCTTGATAACCTCAACTGACTGAGCAATCATCTAGGGACCAAGCATCTGCCTCTTGCCAATATTATCTTAAGACAACGATGATCTACATCTACAGCTATATAACTCATCGAAGGGTGCCATCTGTATGATCGCCTATAAGCTATTGTTATAGGAGAACTCCGCTAAGTGCAAGTGATCCTCCCAGGAACCACCGAAGTCTAGAGTACACGACCGAAGCATATCCTCCAAAGTCTGTATCGTATGCTCCGACTGGCAATATATCAGTGGATGGTAAACTAAACTAAACCTCAGATAGGTGCGCAAACTCTTCTGAAAGCTCTGCCAGAAATATGAAGTAAACCTGGTGACACTCCCCGTTTTCGATATACATATTTTGAACATATTAGTTTTTTGTCTTATATTATTTCTTTCTTGAATGGTTAATTATGTTGCATGTCATAGAGACTAGACCAATTCTATGGTTCTTTTGGCTCATGGTTTAATTATTGGGTTGGTTTAGTCATGAGAGAACCCATGGTCCAAATCTCAACCCTAGCTATATAAGCTAACTTCTTTCTCTCTCTTCCCTCATTCTTCATTTTCCACTCTTTCTTTTATTTCTAGAAAAGTACACCTTACATGACATGAATAAACTCTATATTTTTATTCTTGCTCTTTTCTTGCATTTTATTAGTCTAATATGTGTAAATTAAGATTCTAAGCACTTTTAAACCATGGAGTTTTCGGTTTTGATATGTAAAATTTAGTAGATCTGTATTTTTAATTAAGGGTTTTCATGGATTCCAAAAGTTTTTCTTGTTTTTGATCTATTAAAATATGGTATTTTAGAAAACCAATTTTTTTTAGGTGATTGAGCATTCTATTTCAGGTATTCTGGCTTTTAGTTCACTTGATTTGGAGTTAAAATAAAGTTTTTATGAAAAAAATAATTTTTTAATTTTTGGAGCTTTTTTGCCTTGGCCGAACTTGCTGTCTGGAGAATACGAAGTGTTCATGCGGTCAGTACCATATGCGACAGAGAACGCTATGAGGCCTGAGCTCTGTGCCGCATATACCATCCAGCATACGTCAATCTTGTTGGATGCATGACTGATTATTACACAAAGTGTTCTGAACCTAAGTGCTTGGAAAATTCCTAAGTGATAGAACTCCTTGTGTTTTACTTGCTGAACGAATAAAAATTTTGCTAAGTCCAAGCGACATCTATGCGGCAAGAAGTGCATGCGACAAGCAGAGTTATGCGACATTGGCACTATGCGCCTCTCCTCTTTTGACGCATAACTCTGCTTCGTCCTTGTATATTTTTTTATAATTTTCTTTTTTCTTTCACACTTTATGGCTTATCACATCTATCACTTTAGTCACTACACTCACACGCATTTAATGCATATTACTCTACACTTGTCCCAAGGAGTGGACTTGACCTATGCGGTCTGACTCTTATGCGATACTGATCCCTATACGGCACCGACCCCTATGCGGCCTTGACCTATGCGACATTGATCCCATGCATTCCTGGTTCTTATGCGGCCCCATGTGCATGTTTTATTATTTTGCTTAGTTGGATATTTTATTGGATTTTATGATTCTATGCATGTTATAGATGATTATAAATGTATGAGAACTAAGTGACCAGGTATTATACCTAAATATATGCTTAACCCGACTATGAGTAAAAATAGACTATGCGGCCAAGTGACTATGACTACCTATGTGCCTGACTCAACCCATATGTTGCTATATTCTAGAACTTATGTGATTTACCAATAATTGGTGACTTAACTTGACTATTGGTATCCGTGCTGATATACTTACTACGTGCTATGCGTTCCTATGTGCTAAGTGTGCCTACGTGATTATGTTACATATTTTATACCGAGGTGTACCTACATGTTATGCGACGTGATATAATATAATTTCTCCAGCATGGACATGTTAGTTGGTTAATAACCCAGTGTAGCTAGGATTTGGGTTAATTATTGTATCACACTGGGGTGAATCCAAATTAAACTGCCAAGTGACAAAGTTGATTCGTATCTAGCATACCCGTACTATGGTATAACTTGTAAGGGTAATAATATGTGACCATGCCATATGATTCTAGCTAACCATAGGGTTAATTAGGCAACTAAAATATGTAGAGCATTAGGAAGGAGGGAATCCCGATATCGTGCTTCACTAGGCACCCTCAATCATATGGGGAGTGAAGGCTGGCCCCCATTGATATTGTTTAAATTATCATTAATGGATGACAATATCCGATTATTATATTGTACTATGTGTTCTATGCAATATAAGCAAGGTAGCCTTCCGAAGCATACTACTATGTGCTACATGGTGATTCATGGCTCGGCTAGCCCCTGCTAGAATATGGCTCGATATGAGGATTCATAGTATATGCACAAAACTTTTGGGATAACCCAGATTCTACTTAGTAAGTCGTACAAGTGATTGGCCGATTATGCAACTGAACTTGATTATGCATTGTATCTTCTGTTAAATAATTTAGGGACATGGACTATCATGGTGCGATGGTCTAACCATTGTCCTTGTTTGGTTGTAGGGTTAGATTATTCTATCACGATAGGATATGAACCAAAACTATGAGACATGACTATATATATATATATATATATATATATATATATATATATATATATATATATATATTCCTGGTTTTGTTTTTTCATTCTTGCTTCATTTATGGTACTTGGTATTTGGGGTCTAACCCCACTGGTTTTGCATGGCCGGATTTAGAGCAAGCACCTGATGACAAAAATTTTCTAAGGTGGGTAGAGATGTTACTCTCCATTACCGATATACATATTTGGAACATATTAGTTTTTCTACTTATATTATTTCTAGCTTGTATGGTTAATTAGGTTGCATGTCATGGAGATTAGACCAATTCTTTGGTTCTTTTGGCTCATGGTTTGATTGTTGGATTGGTTTAGTCATGAGAGAACCTTTGGTCCAAACCTCAATCCTAGATATATAAGCTAACGTCTTTCTCTCACTTCCCTCATTCTTTATTTCTCCCTCTTTCTTTTATTCCTAGGAAAGTACACCTTGTATAACATAAAAAAACTCTTAATTTCCATTCTTGCTCTTTTTTTTTCTTGTATTTTATTAATCTAATATGTGTACATTATGATTCTAAGCACTTTTAATCCTTGGAGTTTTTGGTTTTGATGGGTGGAATTTAGAGGATATTCATTTTTAGTTAAGGATTTTCATGGATTCCAAAAGTTTTTTTTGGTTTTAATCTATTAAAATATAGTAATTTAGAACAAATAATTTTTTTGGTGATTGAGCATTCTGTTTCAAGCATTTTGCCTCTCGGTTCACTTGATTTGGAGTTAAAATAATTTTTTATAGAGAAAACAATTTTTTGGTATTTGGAGCTTTTTTGCCATGGCCGAACTTGCTATCTGGAAAAGGCAAAGTGGTCATGCAGTGAGCACCATATGCGGCAGAGGGTGCTATGCGGCCTGAGCTCTGTACCTCATACACCTTCCAGCATGCATCCATTTTGTTGGGCGCATGACTGATTATTACATAAAGTATTCTGAAGCTAAGTGCTTGGAAAATTCCTAAGTGACATAACTCATTGTGTTTTACTTAGTGAACGAATAACAAATTTGCTAAGTCCAAGAGACATCTATGTGGCAAGTAGAGCATGCGCCAAGCAGACTTATGCGACATTGGCACTATGCACCTCTTCTCTTTTGACGAATAACTCTGTTTTGTCCTTGCACATTTTTTTATGATTTTATCTTTTCTTTCACACTTTATGTCTTGTTACATCCATCACTTCAGTTACTTCACTGACACGCATTTAATGCACGTCACTCGGCACATGTCCCAAGGAGTAGACTTTACCTTGACCTATGCGGCCTGACTCTTATGCGGCGCTGATCCCTATGCGGCATCGACCCCTATGCGGCCTTGACCTATGCGACATTGATCACATGCGTCCCTGGTTCTTTTGCGGCCCCATGTGCATATTTTATTGCTTGGATTTATAGGATTTTTATTAAATTTTATGATTCTATGCGTGTTATAGATTATTGTAAATGCATGAGAACTAAGTGACCATATGTTGTACCTGACTATATGCTTAACCCGACTATGAGTAGAAATAGACTATGCGGCCAAGTATATATGACTACCTATGTGTCTGACTCAATCTATGTGTTTCTATGTGCTAGAACTTATCTGATTTACCAATGATTGGTGACTTAAGTCGACTATTGGTATCATTGCTGATACACTTACTACGTGTTATGTGTTCCTATGTGCTAAGTGTTCCTAAGTGATTATGTTAAATATTTTACACCAAGGTGTACCTACGTACTATGCGACATATAATATAATATAATTCCTCTAGCATGGATATGATAGTTGGTTAATAACCAAGCGTGGCTAAGACTTGTGTTGATTGTTGCATCACGCTGGGGTGAATCCAAATTAAACTGCCAAGTGACAAAGTAAATTTGAATCTAGCATACCCGTACTACGGTACAATATGTAAGTAGAATAACATATAACCATGCCATATGATTCCAGCTAACCATAGGTCTAATTAGGCAACTAAAATAAGTAGAGCATTGGGAGGGACGAAAAATCGAGATCGTGCTTAACTAGCCACCCTCAATCTTATGGGGAGTGAATGCTGGCCTCCATGGATATTATTTAAATCCTCATTAGTGGATGGCAATATTCGATTATTATATTGTACTATGTGTTATATAAGATCTTAGCATGGTGGCCTTCCGAGAGACCGGTGCATACTACTATGTGCTATGCGGTGATTCATGGCTCGGCTAGCCCCTGCTAGAATATGGCTCAACATGAGGATTCCTAGTATGTGCATAATATTTTTGGGATAACCCAGATTCCACCTAGTAAGCTGTATAAGTGATTGGCCGATTATGTAACTGAACTTGATTGTGCATTGTACCTTCAGTTAAATCGTTTAGGGACATGGACAATCATGGTACGAAGGTCTAACCCTTGTCCTTATTTGGTTGTAGGGTTAGATTATTGTATCACAATAGGCTATGAACCAAAACTATGAGACATGATAACACACACACACACACACACACACACACACACACACACACACACACACACACACACATATATATATATATATATTTATTTATTTATTTATTTATTTATTTATTTATTTATTTATTTATTTATTTATTTATTCTTCCTGGTTTTGTTTCTTTATTCGTGCTTCCTTTGTGGTACTTATAATTTGGGGTCTAACTCCACTGTTTGTATGGCCAGGTTTAGATCTAGCACCGAGGACAGAATTTTTCTAAGGTGGTTAGAGATGTCACTCCCCGTTCCCGATATACATATTTGAAACATATTTGTTTTTCTGCTTATATTATTTTTTTCTTGCATGGTTAATTAGGTTGCATGTTATGGAGACTAGACCAATTCATTGGTTCTTTTGGCTCATGGTTTGATTGTTGGGTTGGTTTAGTCATGAGAGAACCAATGGTCCAAACCTCAACCCTAGCTATATAAGATAACTTTTTTCTCACTCTTCCCTCAGTCTTCATTTTCCCCTCTTTCTTTCATTTCTAGGCAAGTATACCTTGTATGACATAAAAAACTCTAGATTTTTATTCTTGATCTTTGCTTGTATTTTATTAGTTTAATATGTGTACATTATGATTCTAAGCACTTATAATTCTTGGAATTGGTTTTTATGGGTGAAATTTAGTATATCTGCATTTTAAGTTAAGAATTTTTATGGGTTCTAAAAGTTTTTTTGGTTTTGATACATTAAAACATGGTATTTTAGAAAAACCTAATTTTTTTGGTGACTAAGCATTCCATTTCAGGCATTTTGGCTCTTGGTTCACTTGTTTTAGGGTTGAAATAAAGTTTTTATGGCAAAAACAAAATTTTAATTTTTGGAACTTTTTTGCCATGGCCGAACTTGTTGTCTGGAGAAGGCGAAGTGCTCATGCAGCCAGCACCATATGCAGTAGAGAGTGCTATGTGGTCTGAACTCTGTGCCGTATATACCTTTCTGCATGCGACCATATTGTTGGACGCATGACTGATTATTACACAAAGTGTTCTGAAGCTAAGTGATTGGAAAAGTCCTAATTGACAGAACTCCTTGTGTTTCACTTGCTGAACGAATGAGAAATTTGCTAAGTCCAAGAGACATCTATGTGGTAAGCAGACTTATACGGCATTGGCACTATGCATATCTTCTCTTTTGACGAATAACTCTGCTTCGTCCTTGCACATTTTTCTATGATTTTGTCTTTTCTCCCATACTTTATGGCTTATCACTTCTATCACTTTAGTCACTTCACTCGCACGCATTTAATGCACGTCACTTGGCACTTGTCCCAAGGAGTGGACATCGCCTTGACCTATATGGCATAACTCTTATGCGACATCGATCCCTATGCGGCACCGACCCCTATGCAGCCTTGACCTATGCGACATTGATTCCATGCATCCTTGGTTCTTATGCATCCCCATATGCATGTTTTATTATTTTGCTTAGTTGGATATTTTATTGGATTTTGTGATTCTATGCGTGTTATAGATGATTATAAATATATGAGAACTAAGTGACCATGTGTTGTACCTGACTATATGCTTAACCAAACTATGAGTAGAAATAGACTATGCGGCCAAGTGACTATGACTACATTGTGCCTAACTCAACCCATGTGTTGCTATATGCTAGAACTTATATGATTTACTAATGATTGGTTAGTTAACTCGACTATTGGTATCCGTGTTGATACACTTACTAAGTGTTATGTGTTCCTATGTTCTAAGTTTTCTTACGTGATTATGTTACATGTTTTACACCGAGAGATACCTAAGTGCTATGCGACGTAATATAATATAATTCCTCCAGCATGGACATGATAGTTGGTTAATAACCAAGCGTGGCTAGGATTTGTGTTGATTGTTGCATCATGCTAGGGTAAATCTAAATTAAACTGCCAAGTGATAAAGTGGATTCGTATCTAGCGTACATGTACTATGGTACGACATGTATGGGAAATAACATGTGACGACGTATGATTCCAGCTAACCATAGGGTTAATTAGGTAATTAAAATATGTAGAGCATTAGTAGGGACGTAATTCCAAGATCG
The DNA here is from genome assembly GCA_036927795.1 of Iris macrosiphon. Classification (NCBI taxonomy): domain Eukaryota; kingdom Viridiplantae; phylum Streptophyta; class Magnoliopsida; order Asparagales; family Iridaceae; genus Iris; species Iris macrosiphon. The sequence continues at coordinate 133,494,120 of JAYESA010000002.1, forward strand.
TGCTTAACGAGCCACCCTCAATCATATGGGGAATAAAGGCTGGCCTCCAGGAATATTATTTAAATCCTCATTAGGGAATGGCAATATCCGATTAATATATTGTACTATGTGTTCTATGCGATCTTAGCACGGTGGCCTTCCGAGGGACCGGTGGCTACTATGTGCTATACGATAATTCATGGCTCGGCTAGCCCCTGCTAGAATATGGCTCGACCTGAGGATTCCTAGTATATGCATAATATTTTTGGGATAACCCAGATTATACCTAGTAAGCCGTACTAGGGATTAGATGATTATGTAACTGAAGTTGATTGTGCAATGTACCTTCTATTAAATAATTTAGGGACACGGACTATCATGGTGCGATGGTATAACCCTTGTCCTTATTTGGTTATAGGGTTAGATTATTGTATCACGATAGGCTATGAACCGTAACTACGAGACAGGACTATATATATATATATATATATATATATATATATATATATATATATATATATATATATATATATATATATATATATATATATATAATCAAGAATCAACATGTCATGTCATAAATTCTGTGAATCTGAAACCCTAGACTTGGATGGTCGCAGAAAAATCGTGCACAAGGTAATAACATGGATTCCTCGAATGATCATCGGGGCACCGGGATCGTAACGTCCTAGGAGGAATATGAGTATTGTGTGACCAAATCGGTAGGATGCTCTCTGCTTTGGGGCGACGTAATATATTCAGGGGTCAGGTCCTTGGTAGTACATCCTATACTTGGATAACCCGTCTGACTCCATGATCAATTGTAGTCTCACCATATTTTGTCAGGATGATAGATAACTCCCAATGACTCTTGTGCTATAACTCATCTCCATCCGAGACTATGTATCATCCTTTATGGCTAAGCCAGTGACCTCATGTTCATATAGATAAGTCATCCTCGCTTAGCGGTAATCCGTGTATGAGTCAATGCATCACATCCAATAATCTGAAACACCTGAATGATTATGAGTATAAGAAATCTATACATAAATTGAACAACCTGAGCAATCTATTGCAACATACCTGAGTAATCCGAGTAACTCGTGCACCTGAAATAGAACCTCGTTCGGTATGGAAACCCCCTTCATGTGAGTTAAGGAGTGGAGTTCACTCTGGAGCCTTGGAACATTATGACTGAAACATAAGCACATATTCAAGACATAATATTGGAATATTGCCTATGTATCATTCCTCAAATCTAGCCACTTAGCACGCTTTTACTATTTCGCGAGAGAGGACTTGAGCGACCTGTAATCTCGGCCTAGCAACGCTTGTAATACTTGTTCAGTATCAATAAAGAGATTATTTTACTTCTATACTTGTCTTATTCAATGCTTCCGCTATTAACGACTCTGTGAACTTGTTACCAATCGCCTGTTCGTTTCTTATTTCGCTGTATTTAAACTATCCGTGTGACTCTGTGGCTTGGTTAATTTACCGTATGTTCGGATCATGGCCTTGCACGGGCGTAGCTTATGCTCGTGTGGCATCACGTCCAGAAGAGAAATATTGTCCCGCGGGAGCGCTGGCGGAGAGCCAGCACCCGAGGATATAATTTTTCTAAACTGGATAGAGATGTCACTTCCCGTTCCCGATATACGTATTTGGAACATATTTATTTTCCTACTTATATTATTTCTTTCTTTTATGGTTAATTAGGTTGCATGTCATGGAGATTAGACCAATTCTTTGGTTCTTTTGGCTCATGGTTTGATTATTGTGTTGGTTTAGTCATGCGAGAACCTATGGTCCAAACCTCAACCCTAGCAATATAAGCTAACTTCTTTCTCTCTCTTCCCTCATTATTTATTTTCTTCTCTTTCTTTCATTTCTTGGCAAGCACACATTGCATGACATGGAAAAACTTTAGACTTCCATTCTTACTCTTTCATTGCATTTTATTAGTCTAATATGGGTGCATTATGATTGTAAGAACTTTTAATCCTTGGAGTTTTTGATTTTGATGGGTGGAATTTAGTAGATATGCATTTTTAGTTAAGGATTTTCATAGTTTCCAAAAAAATTTCTTGGTTTTAATCTATTAAAATATGATATTTTAGAAAAACTATTTTTTTTGGGTCATTCAGCATTCCATTTTAGGTATTTTTGCTTTTGCTTCACTTGATTTGGACTTGAAATAAAGTTTTTATGGAGAAAATAAATTTGTGGTTTTTAAAGCTTTTTCGCCATGACGAAACTTGATGTCTAGAGAAGACGAAGTACTCATACAGCCATCACCATATGCGGAATAGTGTTATGCATCCCGAGTGCTATGAGGCCTGAGCTCTGTGCCTCATACACCTTCTAGCATGTGTCCATCTTGTTGGACGCATGACTGATTATTACAAAAAGTATTCTGAAGCTAAGTGCTTAAAAAAGTCCTAAGTGACAGAACTTCTTGTGTTTCACTTGCTGAACAATAAGAAATTTTCTAAGTCCAAAAGATATCTATGCGCCAAGCAGACTTATGCAGCATTGGAACTATGCGTCTCTTCTCTTTTGGCGCATAACTCTGCTTCGTCCTTGCATATTTTTTTATAATTTTGTCTTTTCTTCCATATTTTATCGCTTATCATATCCATCACTTCAGTTACTTCACTGACTCGTATTTAATGTACGTCACTCGGCACTTGTCCAAGGAGTAGAATTTGCCTTGACCTATGCGGCCTAAATCTTATGCAGCACCGATCCCTATGCGGCATTGACGTATGGAAAATTGATCACATGCATCCCTGGTTCTTTTGCGACCCTATGTACATTTTTATTATTTTTCTTAGTTGGATGTTTTATTGGATTTTGTGATTCTATGTGTGTTATAGATGATTGTAAATGTATGAGAACTAAGTGACCATGTGTTTTACCTGACTATATGCTTAACCCGACTATAAGTAGAAATAGACTATGCGACCAAATGACTATGACTACATGTCACGCCCCAGTCCCAAAATACGTATGACAAGGAATACATAAGCATGTCAGCCGTATGCATATGGCAACTCCAATATATGGATACCATAATACATATGTACGCTGTAGTATGAATATTAACTCACATATGGTATATATATAGTCGCAACTCACAGAAATACTAATCTCATCCACACAATAAGTCATAAAAAAGAAATAACTAAACTAGAATAATGAGTCTGAATAATCCAAAATAATATTCCGGTGGAGACAAATCCACTACCAATGACTATATCAATACTAAAATGAGAGAGGAGATTAAATCTCTAATATAAAATAAGATGATGATATAAAGGTATCAGCGAAGCAATCCATCGCTAAAAATAATCAAAGATGCTCAGAAGGTAAGACCTCATCGGAAGAGATAACTAGTAAGTCCTGATCCGTGCTCCTACGAATAGTCAAGATCGTCTACACCTGGAAAGGGATCAGGTCCTCAGAGGGACATAACAAGGTACATAGAAGCATGCCAATTGAATACAGTAAACATGCATAAATAGAAAAAAAATATATAAGTACGTTGTACAAGACAATCTATATGAAATTGCATAATGAGGATAACTTTTTGATGTATGGGCATGGATAGGCTACTCGATATAAATCCCATAACTCACACACACGGTAGGGGCATCAAAAATTGACATACCTCGGGGGTAGCGACCATTGCGATACCAGAAATCGATATACCTCGGGGGTAGCGACCAGCGTGACACACTACCGTAGTACGTGCTAGATACTACGGTTTACCAGAGTGGTTATAGCCCATACGCCTACTGATTGTCCTCCCCTTCCATTATACTATGTGTCAAGTGTGTGTCAACATATATATAGTATATAATTATGACTGAAAGAAAAATACACATGCAATGAACATATAAAAATATAATAAGCATGCAAAGTACATTAAGCAATTTGGCAAGGTATCTTGCCTGGCAAGGGAGCTGCAAAGTGTAACGTCCAGGAGTCAAGCACACAGGATCAGAAACTATGACCTCAGAATGAACGTCTCTGGATGCTAAAATAAATATCACCAATATTTCCAAAATAAGCGAGATAACTAAAAAATACTACCCTTTTGTCCAATTTGGACACAGGGGCAAAACGATAATTTCGGGTCAAAGCGGGATCCACATGTGGCCCACTTTGCACCAAAAAGTGTGCCAGAGGTAAAGGTCTCTAAAAGGGGCAAATTATAGGTCAAACTAATTCTAAACGTCAATACAAACTCAACAGTACGTCCAATATTTGATTCCGATGAGCCGAACACAAATTTGCCCAAAAAAGTCAACCGTATGGCCCGCAAATAGGCAGCTTGGTCAACTGTCTCATAATCGCGTGAAACTTGGGTCACAGGACCAGCGTGATACCACGAACCCAATGGCATAAGATTCGTCGCATTCTGACGAGCGTACACTAAATGGTACGATAATTTACAAAAGTCGTGATACGAAACTTTTTTACGGATACGGGGTAATTCTGACATGCACACACATCCAAATCAGTTTTGGCGAAAGTCCATACGTCTGGATATACCATATGTACCTTTCGGTACAACTGGTACGTGATGAGGCAGTCCCGTTTGGTGGGGCACGCTCCGTATCACAAATTTTAACATTTTAAAATTAAATTTTTTTGGTTTTCAACATAAATAAATTCTAATTTTAACACATAATAAAATAATATAATTGACAAGAAATAATCTCGGTTATATGGTCTTCACATAGCAAAAAGAAAATCTAAGTTTGGATCTCTGTGGTGGGAGATATGAGTCCTTAAACATGGGCCATCGTAACATATTTCTGCAGCATAAAAGTTGTGGTTTTTCTCCAACTTGGCGTCTATTTCTACCAATGGTTTAATGTTGTACGATGGAAACAAATTAATAGGATTTAGAGAGGGATAAGTGGTGATCTTACCAGCGAAAACAAATCAGAATTTGGTTGAGCGAGGAGGCAGAAATCAGCGTGTGAAGGAGGGCACGTCATTGTCTAAATCTGCGTGGGAATCTCGCGGTGACGTAGACGTGCGACTGCGGCAATGGCTGACGGCGGCGCTGGCGGTACAAGGGTTCTCCGGCGGTGCGGTGCATGGAGGTGAGAGCTAGGGTTTGTGGCACCCATTCCCCCTATTCGGGGAGCACGGCTAAGAAATACAAGACGGTATCGTTCGCTCGGGATAGATTAAAACAAGAACCCATCCTCTTTATGGATTTGCTTCTTCAAAATCGATTCCTATATTCATTGGACCATGCCCCCGGGATTGACTCAGCGGTAGAGTCAGGAGGGACCTCTCCGCTGCATCTTTTGCTGCCTAGTTTTCGCTGTCGCTTGTTGCTTTCGTGCCTTGAGTTGGTTTTCGAATTTGCTTAAGTTTTCTTGAACGGTTTTGATGGATTTTATTGTTTTTATTCGTTGAACTGCACTTCAATTCCGATAATAGAAAGAGTGGAAGAGGTATTGATCAACTGTTCGTGGCAATGCAGGTGAACCAGCAATAGGCAACGCTCGAACGAACTCTTGAAGCACCTCTTTCCTTCTTCCTTCCAACAACTAAGTGAGTGGCTTATATTCGATTCAGTTGGCCCTTCTTCCAGTCTTCACACCTAAAATCTTGTATTCTTGCTTATCCCGATCAGACGATATCAAGTAATAACTAAAAGACTTCAAGATAATAAGGGAATAGACTTGAAATATTATGCTTGTCAATTAAACTTGTGAACGGTTACTCATTTACATGCTTGTTCATTTGGAATATTCATCATATGCATAAATATAAGTCAGAATATATACTTCTTCTTAAATTGTGCTATGTATAGAACTCATCCTGAATACAATAAACTGAACATGAAGACTATGCAAAAGTAGATCTTGCCCCGTATTGCCCTGATTTGTCTCAAATGCTAACTTAGTGTACTACGTTGATCACGGACAACTTGTGCATAAGGTCTTAGTTCCTGCGGACGGTCGCTGGGGCACTAGCACTGATCCGATCCGGACGAAACTCATGATAGTCTCCTGCATCGGACGGAATGGCCTGCGACGCCCTGATCCTTGCGTTGCAAGTCATTCCGCCCCAGACTAGAACCGTCCCTTATGGCATCAAGACAGTGATCCCTGCGTATATTTAAACCTGCTACAAACTAACTTGTGACTTCTTAGCAGGGAAGGATATGGTAAGTATTGTGCAGGTAGTTCAGACGGAAAGGTAAATATCACCGAGCGGTGGCAAGGTATTTCATTGATTTCTATATCTATTGCTTGCTTGTAAAATAAACTAAGGCAAGATAGAAAGACCATAATAAATATGCATGCTTCATTAAAACAACGTGTTGATTGGTATAGTTGGGTTAGCTTGCCTTCATCAGTACGTTTCGATGTACTGACCCTCGTTGAAATAAGTTCCCCGTGCTAAGGAGAGTCGAGCGAGGAGCAGAAGTCAATCCCCGATCCAGTCCAGCTGTAGGCGTGCCTTGTTTGTGCCACTTTTGAAGTATTTTGAGAAAAAAGCTAGCAACTCAAGCAATCATGCAGCTTCGTGGGAAGGCCGCTATTCCACCAGGAGGTCTTGTATTTTGAGTTTTAGTAAAGGGATGTAATGTACATGATAACTATCTCATTTTGTGTCAACACTTTTGTAAGCCCGAGAGGCAACCTTATGACTCAGTTCAGGAGTTTGTAATAGATGTTCATATTATCAATAAAAAAGAACTTTTCCATGCTTCAAATCTGTGTTTTAATTTATTTGCATACTCTGAATATGTGCTAGCTATGCAAAAGTAAAATACTTAGCCTTGTGCGGTGCGCAACCTAGGCCCGCACGGCGGTCACGCCCGGGGGACGACTATCGATTCCATAAAATTGGGGCATGACAGGGTTAGGGTTTGGGTTATAATACTTGTATATATATAGAGAAGGGCGAAGGCAGCGGGTCGCGCGGGCTCTGTGAAGCAACGGGCTTTTCAGCCCGGGGGGGTGTATTTAGTAATAAGGGTTTAGGAGTTTAGGTTAGTAACTTAGTTAAGGGGCTTAGTTTAGTTAGGATTAGAGTTTTTATTAGAGGATTTTTTATTTCTTTTTATTTCTTTTTATTTCTTTTTTTTTCCTTTTCTCTTCTATTTCTTTTCTATTAATGTTTTCTATTTCTTTAACTCTTTTGTTTTTATTATTCTTATTCTTATTACTATTATTATTATTACTACTAATAATAATAATATTATTATTATTATTACCATATTTAATAATTATATATTATTTACGTATATATTTAAGGTATAAAAATACATTTGTACCCAATTAAAATCTTAAAAATCTAACACTCTCCCACAAGGATCCCAAAATAGTTTTGTACAAAATTTCTAAATACGTATTTATCTAGGTAATTAAATCAATAACATATTTTCTAATTAACTAAGAGAATAATATAAATAAATTCAATAACTAATTAATTAAATAATATTTAAAAATATGGGGTTTTACATTCTACCCAACTTACAAAAAAATTGTCCTCAAAATTGACACTAACTCATATTCATAATAAATTACTATAGTTATTACACTTCATTGCTATCTAGCTGTGCTTCCTAAAAGGTTATGGTCTGCCACCCTAACACTTTCTTATTTATTGTCCACACACTATTCTATTAACCTCTAACTCGTCTATACTACCCAACTTATAAATGTTCCACTAGTAGTCAAAGTCTCTTGAGGCTATGGTCTAGGTTGTTAGACGAATTTATTTATTGGGTCGAGAATCTTGGGATACCTGTCTAAAATCTCATAACTATAAAAAAAATTTGTAACCTTCAAGTATCGTAGTCTAATACTGCCATGCCACCTGACTAGTATGTCTGAAATACTTCGACTACTCTACTACAACGGTCTAGCTGCAGCTGTCGCTACTTCGTCGGCTATTTATCATAGTTGTCAGTTCATAACAAGTTCTTTCAACTCTTTCCTAGGCTTAGTCTAAGTTTTAGGGCAACAATTAAGGTATTTGCTAATTTATAAAACTATTAGGAGTAAGTACTAATTCAACTATCCAACTAATTAACATTTAGACTAAGGGATGTTATACATGGTTTTAAAATGATAAGAGGATACAGATATTGCTATAGTGCATATACATAAGGGTTATCATTATGAACTCATCTTTTAGTTATTAATTATTTACTAAACCATTTATGTTTTTAACTAACAGAATAAGGGTGAGGTTGAAGTAATTCAAATAATTCATAATGGCACGAAAGGATACGACTATGATAGGAAGAGTTAAGCATGAGATAAGGAATGGATATAGAAGAGAAGATGAGCCACCCCAAGGGGCAAGATGATGATAGAAAAGAATACTACTACTGCTACTCGCGTCATCTATTAGCATCGCATATATGCCATCTGGGTAGAATATCAACATATCCTCATAATTGCTAAACTACCACATATATAATTCTACGTCTACTATCCACCTAAGATCCTGTATCATAAAGGGGGTCAGGAGTATGAAATGACAAATATAAATAAAGGTCGTACCTGTATCTACGACTTTTTGTGCCTGCGCTCCCTTATTTGTCATCACGAGTGCTTGGCATATGGGGTATATCTAGTACTATCCGTGTATCAAACTTATACTAAGCACGAATGTTCATCTTTCCGAAATAGGGGAAGACAGAAAACAACAATAAAGAATCCCAGGGGGAGGTGATAGAACACAAGTACGGAATTCAAAGGGATTAGAGAATTTAAAAAGGAGTTGCCAAGGCAGTTGTGGATTGAAATCTTATTTTGGTAAAATTTATATTCGTATGTTCACATTAGAACAGTTATGTACCTGACATGATATGCTCTGACCAGTCTAGAGGGCAAGTATATTCGTCTAACAAGTTGAGTAAACTATATCTCAATCTACATAAATTAGTGATACGAAGAGCGAACCAAGCGCACTAAGGTTGATCAGACCATAATGTACTGATTCTGATTTAGATAATGTATTAGTGTGGGCCCCCAATAATACATATGTCATGAACAAGCTCAATAAAAGAATAAGCTTGCAAAACAAGGCTATAATAGCAGCATAAGTCGAGGTAGTACAAAAAATATAAGTACGCTTGATTATGATGGAGGAAGGTACAGAATAATTTAAGTTCACCAAGAAGATCGGTGTTGTGCCTCTACAGTTGCCATACTAATTTCTTGTCTAAGTCTAAAGTCAACCAAATGGGTGTATGGGCCTCTAAGTTCTATAGTCTAGATAAACACTAAAGTTTTATAGTCTAGATAAACACTATCTTCTTATGCAAGCCTATAGTTGGTGTCATTTATTTATATTTCATTAATTGGTCAGAAGGACTATATGATACTAGGTTATGAGACATACTACCAAACTTACAAAGATTTAACTAATAGTATTATTGAATACTATAGTGTATATACCTGGTACAAGGCACCTTCCTAACCCCTATCAAGCACGAAAGAAAAGAGAAGATTGACATTGAGAAGGGATCAAGCAAGATGCAATGCAAGCAATCAAATAAGAATGCGAAACAAAATCAAAGAAGGTGATAATTAAGTGGATGATACCCTATATTCTAATCATATGCACAGGCTTGCTCAGTACAATAACGTAACCAAGACAATATGCTCTCGACCTGCATGGGCCACCACAAAAATATGCCATGTCCCAGTCCCAAAATACGTAGGACTAGGAATACGTAAGCATGCCAGCCGTATGCATATGGCAACTCCAATATATGGATACCATAATACATACATACGCTGTAATATGAATATTAACTCACATGTGGTATATATATAGTCGTAAGTCACAGAAATACTAATCTCATCCACACAACAAGTCATAGAAAAAAATAACTAAACGAGAATAATGAGTCTGAATAATCCAAAATAATAGTTGGGTGGAGACAAATCCACTACCAATGACTATATCAATACTAAAATAAGAGAGGAGGGTAAATCTCCAATATAAAATAAGATGACGATATAAAGGTATCAGCGAAGCGATCCATCGTTAGAGATAATCAAAGATGCTCAGAAGGTAAGACCTTCTCGGAAGAGATAAGTAGTAAGTCCTGATCCGTGCTCCTACGAATAGTCAAGATCGTCTACACCTATAAAGGGACCAGGTCATCAGAGGGACGTAACAAGATACATAGAAGTATGCCAATTGAATACAGTAAATATGCATAAATAGACGAAAAATATACAAGTACGATGTACAAGACAATCTATATTAAATGTATAATGATGATAACTTTTCGACGTATAGGTATGGGTAGGCTACTCGATCTAAATCTCACAACTCACACACGGCCAGCGCAACACCAAAAATTGACATACCTCGGTGGTACCGACCAGCCGATACACTATCGTAGTGTATGCTAGATACTATGATTTACCAGAGTGGTTATAGCCCATATGCCTACTGATTGTCCTCCCCTCCCATGATACTATGTGTCAAGTGTGTGTCAACATATATATAGTATATAATTATGACTAAAAAATACATATGCAATGAACATATAAAATATAAAAAGCATACAAAGTACTGTAAGCAATTTGGCACGGTATCTTGCCTGGCAAGGGAGCTGGAAAGTGTAACGTCCAGGAGTCAACCACACAGGATCAGAAACTACGGCCTTAGAATGAACTTCTCCGGATACTGAAATAAATATCACCAACGTTCCCAGAATAAGCGAGATAACTAAACAACACTACCCTTTCATCCAATTTGGACACAAGGGCAAAACGGTAATTTTGGGTCAAAATGGGGTCCATATATGGCTCACTTTACACCAAAAAGTGTGCCAAGGATAAAGGTCTCTAAAAGGGACAAATTATAGGTCAAATTAATTCTAAACATCAATATGAACTCAACGGTACATCCAATTTTGGATTCCGGTAAGCCGAACACAAATTCGCCCAAAAATTCAACCGTAGGGGCCCGCAAATAGGCGGCTTGGTCAACTGTCTCATAATCGCGTGAAACTTAGGTCACATGACCAGAATGATACCAGAACCCAATGGCATAAGTTTTATCATATTCTGACGAGTGTATACTAAATGGTGTGATATTTTATAAAAGTTACGATATAGGGCCTTTTTACGGATACGGGATGATTCTAACGCGCACACACGTCCAAATCAGTTTTTGCGAAAGCCCACATGTTTGGACATACCATATGCGTCTTTCGGTGCAACTGGTATGTGACAAGACGGTCTCGTTTGGCAGAGCGCGTTCCGTATCACAAGTTTTAACATTTTAAAAACAAGTTTTTTTTAGGTTTTTAACCTAATTAAATTTTGATTTTAACACATAATAAAATAATATAATTGACAAAAAATAATCTACGTTATATGGTCTTCACATAGCAAAGAGAAAATCTAAGTTTGGATCTCTGTGGTGGGAGATATGAGTCCTTAAACATGGGTCATCGCAACAGATTTCTGCAACATAAAAGTTATGGTTTTTCCCCAACTTGACGTCGATTTCTACCTATGGTTTAACGTTGTACGATGAAAAATAATTAATGGAATTTAGAGAGGGATAAGTGATAATCTTACAAGCAAAGACGAATCAGAATTTGGTTGAGCGAGGAGGCAGGAATCAGCATGTGAAGGAGGGCACGTAACTGTCTAAATCTGCGCAGGAATCTCGCGGTGACGCGGACGTGCGGCTGCGGCGATGGCCGGCGGCGGCGCTGGCTGTGTAGGGGTTCTTCGGCAGTGCGGCGCGTGGAGGTGGGAGCTAGGGTTAGGGTTTAGGTTATAACACTTGTATATATAGAGAGAAGGGCGAAGGCAGCGGGTCGCGCGGGCTCTGTGAAGCAGCGGGCTCTTCAGCACAGGGGGGGTATTTAGTAATAAGGGTTTTGGAGTTTGGGTTAGTAACTTAGTTAAGGGACTTAGTTTAGTTAGGATTAGAGGATTTTTCATTTCTTATTATTTCTTTTCCTTTTCTCTTCTATTTATTTTCTATTTCTTTTCTATTAATGTTTTCTATTTCTTTAACTCTTTTATTTTTATTATTCTTATTCTTATTACTATTATTATTATTACTACTACTAATATTATTATTATTATTATTATTATTATTACCATATTTAATAACTATATATTATTTACGTATATATTTAAGGTATAAAAATATATTTGTACCCAATTAAAATCTTAAAAATCTACACTCTCCCACAAGGATCCCAAAATAGTTTTGTGCAAAATTTCTAAATGCGTATTTATCTAGGTAATTAAATCAATAATATATTTTATAATTAACTAAGGGAATAATATAAATAAATTCAATAACTAATTAATTAAATAATATTTAAAAATATGGGATTTTATACTACCTATGTGTCTGACTCAACCCATGTGTTTCTATGTGCTAGAACTCATATGATTTACCAATGATTGGTGACTTAACTCGACTATTGGTATCTGTGCTGATACACTTACTAGGTGCTATCCGTTCCTACGTGCTAAATGTTCCTACGTGATTATGTTATATGTTTTATATTGAGGTGTACCTACATGCTAAGTGACATATGATATAATATAATTCATCCAGGATGGACATGATAGTTGGTTAATAACCAAGCATGGCTAGGACTTATGTTGATTATTGCATCATGCTCGGGTGAATCCAAATTGAACTACCAAGTAACAAAGTGGATTCGTATCTAGTGTGCTCGAACTACGGTACAATATTTTAGGAGAATAATATATAACCAAGACATGTAATTTCAGCTAACCATAGGGTTAATTAGGTAACTAAAATATGTAGACATTGGGAGGGACAAAATCCTGAGATCGTACTTAACTAGCCACCTGCAATCATATGGGGAGTGAAGGCTGGCCCCCATGGATATTGTTTAAATCCTCATTAGTGGATAAAAATATTCGATTATTATATTGTAGTATGTATTTTATGCAATCTTAGTACGATGTCCTTACGAGGGACCGATGCATACTATTATATGCTACGCAGTGATTCATGACTCGGCTAGCCCCTGCTAGAATATGGCTCGACCTGAGGATTCCTAGTATATACATAATATTTCTAGGTTATTCCAGATTCTACCTAGTAAAGAGTACAAGTGATTGGCCGATTATGTAACTGAACTTGATTGTGCATTGTACCTTCTGTTAAATAGTTTAGGGACATGGACAATCATGGTGCGATGGCCTAACCCTTGTCCTTATTTAGTTGTAGGGTTAGATTATTGCATCACGATAGGCTATGAACCAAAACTATGAGACATGACTATATATATATATATATGTGTGTGTGTGTGTGTGTGTGTGTGTGTGTGTGTGTGTGTGTGTGTGTGTGTGTTTATTCTTCCTGGTTTTGTTTCTTCATTCGCACTTCCTTTGTGGTACTTACTATTTGGGGTCTAACCCCACTAGTTTTGCATGGACAGGTTTAGAGCCAGCACCCGAGGACAGAATTTTTTTAAGGTGGGTAGAGATGTCACTCCCCATTCCCGATATACGTATTTGGAACATATTTTTTCTTTCTTATATTATTTCTTGCTTGCATGGTTAATTAGGTTGCATGTCATGGAGATTTGTCTAATTCCTTGGTTTTTTTGGCTCATGGTTTGATTGTTGGGTTGGTTTAGTCATGAGAGAACCCATGGTCCAAACCTCAAGCCTAGCTATATAAGCTAACTTCTTTCTCTCTCTTCCCCCTTTTTTTATTTTGCCCTCTTTCTTTCATTTCTAGGCAAGTACACCTTGCATGACATGGAAAAACTCTAGATTTTTATTTTTGCTCTTTTCTTGCATTTTATTAACCTAATATGTGTATATTATGATTCTAAGCACTTTTAATCCTTGGAGTTTTTGATTTTGATGGGTGAAATTTAGTAGATCTTTATTTTTAGTTATGGATTTTCATGGGTTCCAAAAGTTTTTCTTAGTTTTGATCTATTAAAACATGGTATTTTAGAAATTTAATTTTTTTGGTGATTGAGCATTCCATTTCTGGAATTTTGGCTCTTGGTTCACTTGATTTGGAGTTAAAATAAATTTTTTATGGAGAAAATAAAATTTTAATTTTTAGAGCTTTTCGTCATGGCCAAACTTGCTATCTGCAGAAGACGAAGTGCTCATGTGGCCAGCACCATATGCAGCAGAGAGTGTTATACGACTTGATTTATTTGAGGCCTGAGCTTTGTGCCGCATACACCTTCCAGCATGCGTCCATCTTGTTGGACGCATGACTGATTATTACACAAAGTGTTCTGAAGCTAAGTGCTTGAAAAATTCCTAAGTGACAGAACTCCTTGTGTTTCACTTGCTGAACGAATAAGAAATTTGCTAAATTCAAGGGATATCTATGCGTCAATCAGAGCATATGACAAGCAGACTTATGCGGCATTGGCATTATGCGCCTTTTCTCTTTTGACGCATATCTCTGCCTTGTCCTTGTACATTTTTCTATAATTTTGTCTTTTCCCCCACACTTTATGGCTTATCACATCTATCACTTCAGTCACTTCACTGACACGCATTTAATATACGTCACTCGACACTTATCCCAAGGAGTGGACTTTACCTTGACCTATCTGGCCTGACTCTTATGTGGCACCGATGCCTATGCGGCACCGACCCCTATCCGGCCTTGACCTATGGGACAATGATCCAATGCGTCCCTGGTTCTTATGCGACCCCATGTGCATATTTTATTGTTTTGCTTAGTTGAATATTTTATTGGATTTCATGATTCTATGCGTGTTATAGATGATTGTAAATGCATGAGAACTAAGTGACCATGTGTTGTATACCTGACTATATTCTTAACCCGACTATGAGTAGAAATAGACTATGTGGCCAAGTGACTATGACTACATATGTGTCTGACTCAACCCATGTGTTGCTATGTGCTAGAACTCAAGTGATTTACCAATGATTGGTGACTTAATTCGGCTATTCGTATTCGTGCTGATATACTTACTATGTGCTATGCGTTCCTACATATTAAGTGTTTCTACGTTATTATGTTACATATTTTATACTAAGGTGTACCTACGTGCTATGTGACATATAATATAATACCATTCCTCCAGCACGGAGATGATAGTTGGTTAATAAGCAAGCATGGCTAAGACTTGTGTTAATTGTTGCATCATGCTGTGTTGAATCCAAATTGAACTGTCAAGTGACAAAGTGGATTCGTATATAGCGTACCCATACTACGGTACGACATATAAGGGAAATAATATGTGACCACGTCATGTGATTCCAGCTAACCATAGGGTTAATTAGGCAACTAAAATATGTAGAGCATTCAGAGGCACGGAATTCTGAGATCGTGCTTAACTAGCCACCCTCAATCATATGGGGAGTGCAGGCTGGCCCCAATGGATATTATTTAATTCCTCATTAGTAGATGGCAAAATCCGATTATTATATTCTACTATGTGTTCTGTTCGATCTGAGAACGGTGGCCTTCTGAGGGACCGGTGCATACTACTATGTGTTACGCGATGATTCATAGCTCAGCTTGCCCCTGCTTGAACATGGCTCGACCTGAGGATTCCTAGTATATGCATAATATTTCTGAGATAACCCAAATTCCACCTAGTAAGTCGTACAAGTGATAGGTCAATTATGTAACTAAACTTGATTGTGCATTGTACCTTCTATTAAATAGTTTAGGGACATGGACTATCATGGTGCGATGGTCAAACCCTTGTCCTTGTTTGGTTTTAGGGTTAGATTATTATATCACAATAGGCTATTTTCACGACCCCTACCTGGTGTAAGGGCATGAGGACGTGGGTACGTCCAGTCTATGCCGCAGCATCGACGGTAGAACATTGTCTAAGTCAACTAACTATCAATCTCATACAATAATGTATAACTTGTCAAGGATATCTCAGCTCCAAAAAGGAGGACAATATGATAATAATGATAATGATGAATACTCAATCATAATCTAAAGCACGATAAGATATAAATTAAGTCTAACTTAACTACAAAATCTAAACATCAACAATAACCAAATACAACAATAACAACAAATAGAAATGATATCTAAGTCTCAAATATAAGCCAAAAAGAAATCTGGTATGAATATGCTAATGAAACTAACTAAGTTAACTAGTGATTCCTGCTAGGACTCCTGACAATCACTCCTGAGCTACTGGGTTCAAGTATGCACCATCTATCTCCTATGATCCATAATATGTAGGACACATCTTCTCTAAGAAGTCGTTTGAAAAATATATCCAGTCAGGATTGGAGCAAAGTACAACCCAATAGAAGTTCTAATTAATTGACAAAGACTATAAAATAGTTATAGAAAGTAATACATGATGAGTAAGAAAAGTAAAAGAGTCCGAAAATAAATACATTCACAGTTAATTTTAAGAACCAAGACAAGATATGCATGGTGAATCAAAAAAATACAGTAAATGAGACTGTAAATAGATGTGAACTGAACTAGATAAATAAGATATGTGTCCAGCAAGTATCATGTGAAGCCAGCAAGAATGTAACTAAACTAGTATATTTTGAAATACCACTTTCGACATGTAAACGGGTAGGGGTAATACGGCTCATCGTACGTGAGGTGTGCGACTGCTATCATTCCAGATTACACCAGTAGGGATGCTTCTAGCTTTTGGAAATGTTTACATGTCTACTAAGATATTTTCTCGCTCGACTAGTATCAATGAATCCAAATTCTGACATGCTGTCACTACCGCTTTTTCGGAGAAGGTATTTTTGCCTTTTTCTATTATTGATAATATTATAATATTGGTATTTCAAAAAATATTATATTGAATGGTATTTCATAATTATTTATTTATGGCGCATGTTATATTTATTTATTATATTATTTAATTATTGTTAGCATGTTATATTATATTTGGACTTGTGTTAGTGGACCTAACTGGTTTCGAATTGACTCTTGGACCAATATTTATTTTAGTTAGACTTGAGCCCAACAACAAGCCTAATTCATTAAGTTAATAATTTAATTAGTCAAACCATTAGGAGTAGAAGCTTTCTTCCTTAATCCTTTTCTTCATGACAAGCCCATAGGGGTATAATAGACATAATACATTGCTTGGAGGTCAAGTAGGGACCGGCTACTATTAGAGGAGGAGGTTTCTCTCTCCTCTCTTCTCATTTTATTCTATTTAGAACTAGAATTTGTTGATCCCCAAATTCTCTTTTCCCTCCACCAAGCCTACACCAAATCTCTACCAAATCTCATCCTAATTCATCTCTACTTCACTATTGGAGACTCTAGGAGCAAGGAGAAGGCAATGATCTATAACTTGAAGGAATGTGCACAAGTTGAGGCTACTTGGTATCTATTTGAGACTTTTATTGGAAATCTATCTCCCAATAGGTACAATTTCATATTTCTCTTTTCTTATTAGACTATAAATCTATAATTTAATCATTAGTAACTCTCCAATATACTAGGGCTACCTATAGGAAGAAGAATTAACTACTATGGACCCTTATTTTAGAAGTTATGATATATTTTGTGCCAATTTTAGAAAAATTCTGAGATTGGCACATCATGTGTTTGTCAATAGGTAAATTAGACCAAATTGACATATGTTTGGTTTTGTGAGACTAGTGTCGTGCTCACAAATGGATACGTGTAGGCAGTATCATAAAAATTTGGTAATACGAGTTATTTTGGGGGGGTTTTCTTCGACACGGGGGTTGAGCATGCCATATTTTGACACAGATACGTAGTTAAGTAGTTAACATATCGTATTATTCATAATTATGATTCTAGTCTTGCTCACACCTTTGGTGATGCATTTGGTGGTGTATTGGAGCAATATCACAAGCGTATCATAGATTGAGTGTGATATGGGTGCGGTGCACTCCACGTGTTTGATGGAATGTATACTACTCTATTTAGTATTGTATATAGGTATTTTTAGATTACTTTTGATATATATATATATATATATATATATATATATATATATATATATATATATATATATATATATATATATATATATATATATATATACATATGTGTGTGTGTGTGTGTTAGAGTATATATATTCATATTAGCTATGTTAAACTAGGTGTATGGAGGTGCATTGGATGTATTTATGAGATGGGGTATATGTATGGATTGTTAGAATTTGTGGATTGATAGTTGACTGATATTGAGTATTGTTCACAGTGTGATCGCTGTCCTGAGGGGAGTTCAGGTATTAGAGTGCTGTGAGTAAGGCCAAATGGTGGCAGTTCACATGTGAGATGGGTCCAGACAGTTCAGAATATTGGGGGACTGTTAGTGTGGTTAGGTTGGCATGTATCCATGATACATGAGAGAGGAATGGCTCGGGTTCAATTAGGATACAGTAGCAGTAGCTAAGGAAACCACTGTGATGCATATGAGGGTGCATGAGAAGGACTTGCACTGGTGTGCAAGTAGAATCAGTGTAATGCATTGTTGCAGCAGCAACAAGAGCCGTATGGACAGAGGACAGTGCTCATAGAGCCTTGCACAGCATGTAGGAGCTGCACCATGCAGCAGCACAACACACAGGGGAGTGGGGGAGGTCTGTGATGCTAGGCTGGTCTAGGAACAGCAACAAGATGGAAAGATGCAAGATGGGGAGTCTGTAGGTCGGGTTCTTATAAGTTTGTGTCTGTTGGACTGTTAGTTAAATGTTAGCCTTAGTTATTAGCTAGTTAGTTGGTAAGTTAGTTGTGGTAGATGTTAATTAGTTAGATAATATTTGACATGTCAGTTAGTTGTTGTTTTAACTAGCAGTTAGTTATATATATACGTTAGATATTAAGTTATATATACGGAATATGCTAATGCATTATATCAGTTACATATCAGTTAGCAAATTATTCTAGTTGGTTAAGTATTTGTTTAGTTAGTTAGTTTGATTGGTGTTAGTGTTTAGTCATTAGATATCAGTTAGATAATTTTATATGGGTTAGTAATAGGTTGTGAGTCATTATTATTAGTTAGTGGATTGTTTATGTGAGATTAGTATAGTTAGAATGTTATATATATCAGTTCATTAGTTATGGTTCAGTAGTAGTTGTGTTGTAATATTAGGTGTTAAGATATATGTTAGTTGATAAGTTAAGTATAGAGAATTGGTATGATTAGTTAATTAGTTATGCTAGGTGTTGATATGTAAGTTAAGTGATGTTAGTATAGTTGAATGTTGGTGGTTAAGTATGAGATGTTGGTTATTGATAGCTTGGTATATGTTGTTTCAGATATCTGATAATTATGTTAGTGATTTCAACTGTTAGCTAATAGGTTTATTTGTATTTGGTATTGGTTAGTTGAGTGTATGTATGATGTTAGTAAATATAAGTTATATCTATTAGTTAATTGTTAGTACATGTCAGTTAGTTATATGGTTATGTTAGAAGTAGATAAGTATATGCTATGCTTAGTTAGTGATAATTGTTAGTTAGTTTGGTGTGTCAACTGTTAGTGAATAGTTAGTGTTACTTGTTAGTAAGTTAGATAGTTGGATATGTGATATGATATTTGGATATATATATATATATATATGTTAGTTATATATATATAAGTTAGTATAGATATATGTTGGTCTATATAGATACCTAGTTAGTATAAGTTTTAGTGTTAGTAATGTTAGTCTAGTATTACCTTGTGATACAGGTAACACTAAGGTATTAGGTTTTAACTCTAAGTCTTGTTTTGAGTATCAAGAGGGTAGTTGGAGAGTGATACCAAGATGGCTCAAAGCCAAGGTATTCACCTAGTTTTAGTAATAACTAAGGTAACTGGTGTATATACAACATATTATGTATTTTGTGAAACTTATTAGTATTGATACTCTAGTATCCTATTATAGCTAGTATAGCCTAGATACATAGTGTATGGACCCAATAACCTAGATTTGGACTCATGCAACCTAGAATTAGACTAGTTTAACTTGTATTCATTTTAGAACCTTGTATTTATGTAATATTCTATATATAGGTTGTGAGATACCAGTTCGGACACTGTTTGACATCCATTGCTCTGGGCCATAGGCGAGTACATCTATCTGTTAGTTTTTATTTTATGATAGTACATATATCACTTGTTTTAGAAATGTTTACTTAATTCTGACACAGTGGCTACATAGACTCATACTAAATGGATCATGTCATGGGATATTATTTTCTACCGTGTTCAGCGGGTACTCCTTCACATGTATTTAATCATGTGTATCAGGTATTAATTATCGTATACTTTGTGTTCACATACTTCTCGTGTTCAGTGTACTCATATTCTTGTACACACACTACTTGTATTCAGTGTGCCCATATTCGTGTTCGTAACGTATCGTGATTGGATCCATGAGTATTGGTTGGGGATGGGAGAATAGGACTTGGTTATGTGATCAAGCCTAGTGTATTCGTGTACATGTCGATTACATATCACACGTGTAATCGAGTTACCATATTTTATTCGTGTTCAACCCAAACCGATCACATAATAAACTTGTACTCTATGGCACATTAGCTAGTATATATACTTTCATCACTTGCAGCTATTCATATTGTATGTACTTTACTTTCTAATACACTACCTATTCACTCTAGTTTATTATCATTTCCTATTGCTATTTATTGCTAGTTATCTTATATTCTTTTCTATTATTTGTTATATATGCTCTATTATATTTTTGAAACTGCTTTCAGAGGTATGTACTTCGCTCTTTTCCTGATTGGTTAATATTTTTCAACGATTGTTGTGCTCTCCATTCTGGGATTTTAGAGTGATGTTATAGACATGTCTGCTCTTACCCTGTGGATTGAGATGACTATTATAGAGATTAGTTAGTATTTATTTTTCATAACTTGTCTAGTTTTTTTCTTGCAGAATGTTATTAATTATCCTTCTTGTTCGTTCTTCTTTTAGATTATTATGATTAAGTACATGGTAGTACTAGTTGTACTAGTATGATAGATAGATAGATAATGATAACCTAGACAACATTCTACCACCGATACTACGGCATAGGCTGGACATACCCACGTACTCGTTTCTCGATTATGTGGGTGCGGGTCATGACACACGCAAATCAAGTATGAGGCCAGACAGATAAAAGTAAGTGATGCTAGTAAGTGGGTCTTGATGTGATGCCAGTAAGAGTCATAAAGTAGGGCCAGACAAGTATGATGCACGTATCACAAGATAATGAATCCAGATAATACTAATACGTGTATCCATAGTGTCGAGGAATCAAGTAGAACAATGTTATAAACTAGAATCATAGTAGATATCAAATAATAGAAACTATCAAAGAATGTACTCGCTTATAGTCCTGAGCAATGTGTGAGGATCGATGTCCAAAATGGAGTCACAAAGTCCTAAAAATAAAATATCAATGTTAATTGGTGTTTTTAAATAATAATTAAGTCAAATTAGGCAAATATATGATTTTTAGGTCCAAACTAGGTTGCGTTGGTCAACTAGGTCGATACTAGGTCTTGGAAGTCAAACTAGGCTAATACCTAGGTTATGGCCCTAAGGCTAATATTGTATACTATATATATCATATATATATTGGTAATGTAAACTCTATACAATCAATATCCAGTATAATACCTTTATCCATGCCTATTACCTATTAACTTAATACTTTACCTACACCATTGGTGTATCTTATGTTACGATCCGCACCCGATATAGGGGCACGAGTACGTGGGTACGTCCAGCCTATGCCGTAGCATCGGCGGTAGAACGTTGTCTAGGTCATAATACTAACTAATTAGTCTCACACGAGTATCCAACTCCATAAGAAGACACAGATATCACGATATAATATGGAAATACTCAATCACAGAAACTAAAGCACGATAAGATATCGAAGAAAATAAATGAAATATAACACAAGTCTAAACAACAAAAATAGTCTAACCTGCAAACAATAACATCCAAATCTACAAGTATGCTGGAAACAAGTCCTCTAAGTCGCAGTCTGGAAAAATATTTTCAATCAGAATGGAGCAAAGTATAACCCAATAGCAGTTCTAATTAATTGATAAGGACTATAAAACAATAAATAGATGATGCTATATACTGAAAGAAATAATAAATAGATGCAGTGGAAAATAATAAAGAGAACAGGCAATAGACAATATGGCATAGTCAATGCATATATAAAATGAAGAGAAAGCGATACAATATCATATACGGGTGATGTAGTATATAAAACAGAAATGATAAACTGTAACTATTCTAAGTGTTTGAAATATCAGTCTATCATGTGATCGGCTTGGGACAAGATCAGGCTTGTTATATATGATTAGCTATGATTCATGTAAGGTCAGGCTAACCATCTGGTTAGCTATAAAGCGAGTAATGGTCAGGCTAATCATATATAACAGGCTATAAGGCATGTAATGGTCAGGCTGCACCCAACGTAAGGTATGGGGTGAGCTATGATGCATGCAGAGTTGGATATGATCATATAATCTACTAATATTTTCTTCGCCCCCAACTAGTACAGTGGATCCAACCATGACACGTTACGATACACGATCAATATCCAATATCTCATGTATAATGTCTAATCTCAATATCGTATACAATGTCAATAAGATAACCAATGTAACATCTCATGACTGCAGATCCAATCTATATACTAGTCCGTGTAGCACAGTATCAGAATCAGATGTAACTTTTCTAAATGCTTGAATTATAAAAATTATCAAATAACAAAAATTATCAGAGAATATACTCGCCTGGGGTCCTGAGCGGGCAATATCAATGTCCTGCTCCTGAAGTCTCGCAGGACGATCCAATGGTCATATATATATATATAATATAATATAATATAATATAATATAATATAATATAGCATCAGTCGTTATACTAGCACATATACAAACACAATTATACTGCACTCAGAAAATGCGCAAGGGTGTAATATCTGGTCAACTAGCAAGGTCAAGTGTACATCTAAATGCACGGGTGTCATGTCCTCAAATGTTGTGCATAATCAGACAGTCAACTCACTAACACCTAGGGTCATGCAAATACATATAATTATGGGACACCCACAATTATCACTTATGGTCATACAATATATATATATTACAGTCATACATAGTACTAGCAATCAATTTCCATAGAATATATATATATATATATATATATATATATATAACTAATTATTATACATACACACACACGCACGCACACGTATACTAGTTTTTAGGTTTACCAACACTGGTCTTAAAATCAACCAAGCTTTCATCAAATAACACGCTAGCCCTAATTACTATTCACACATGCATATACACACAATCTGAAAGGAAGGCAAGGTCGAACCTGCGCGTGCACGTGAATGAGGGGGTGACGCTGCTGTGGGTCATCTCCGGCTAGGGTGATTCAGCTGTGCACGAGGTCGACGGGATCGGTAATGGTGTCGTGTCATCGGGGTGATCGACGGGATGATGATGATGATGATGGTGATGGTGATGATGATGATGATGCTGACGATGATGATGATGGTGGTTGTGGTGATGATGTTCCGGTGGATGGCCGGAGTGTAGATGACGGTGAAGTAGTATAGTCGGGATGGTGAGGAGTCATTATGGTAGTACTGTAGTCGACGGTGGCGGGGTAGTCGACTGCTCAGTTGGGGATTGCTGGGGATACACGGTGGTGCGGGTGATGATGTTAATGGTGATTGGAACGGTGGTGATGGTATAGATGGCGGCAGAGATCGTAGGGAAGTCGAGATGGCGAGGAGGAGTCGAGGATGTCGGGGTGAGGTGGTGGTGGCGCTGCCGATGGCTGTTGTGAGCGGGGTCAGGGACGAGCGGTCAGGGTTGACGGTGCTGATGACTGTCGTTGGGTCAGGGACGTGGGAAGGTGGTGGTGACGATGGTGAAGACGGTGGGTGCGGGGAGTCTCAGGCGAGGTGCAGATGTTGACGGAGATGGGATGAGGTCGTAGGGGAGAAGTCGGTCGGGAAGGTAAGGTATGTGGGATGAGTCGCTGCTCCGGCGGTGGAGTCCAGGCGCTCAGGCAGAGGTCGAAGGGGGTGGTGGTCCAGGCGGAGGGGAAGAAGAGGAGGTGCAGTCGGTTTGTAGTGGAGAACGGGGAGGAGAGGTGGTGGTGAGGTTGAGGATGATAATGGAGACGACAGTATCGACGACCGGAGAGGGTGGAGTCGGGGATGGAGGTGATCCCGTCGTCGAGGTAGAGACGGTGTGCAGTTAGTTGTGAGGGGTGGAGGGTGGTTGGAGGTGCTGCTGAGGAGGTCGACGCTGAGCTCCGACGAAGAGTCGGGGAAGGTGACCGGAGGAAGGAGATGAAGATTTGGTTTAGGTTTAGGTTTGTAGCTTTTGAAGAGGGATGGTGGGGATGGTGATATAGAAAATAATGGGGAAGTATTTTACATGGGGAAGAAGAGGGTGATGACAACCTAGGGATTAGGGCCGGCCATGTGTTCCTTGGGATAGGGTTGGCTTATTGGGAAAGGGGTTAGTATGAGGAATTATATATAGGGAAGTGTGTGTGGTGAAGATGGTACTTTTTTTTGAATGAAGGACCAAGATTTAACATGAAGGGAGTGTACAAACAAAGGACCAAGATTTAACTTGTTCTCCGGGTTGCCACCAGATGGGTGCCTTTGGTTGCAATCGTGGGAATATCGACTACCTGTTTGTGGGTACTACTACTTTGTTACAGCAGCAGTCGATGATAATGCTAGTACATTGATGCCCTGGGAAGGATATTTCATATGTCGTACTTGATTTCCTCGGTTTGTGCTTGTGATTGATCACGTTGCACAAGTCAAGCGAGGTCTGATTTACCTTTGTACCCTTCTTATGAACCCGGGTAGACCGAGCACATGGGTGCGTAGGTGTTGCCTTTTCTTCCTGACCTGGGGTTCGTACAAGAACTTTCCCCAGGTTGCTGATGGAAGAATCTTTAGACTGGCCCTGTCCAATTGCTACTGTGGGCTGGACGCATGGGTCAATTTTGTACAACTTTCAGTCAGGGTCACGCATTACAGTTAGTGGCGCCTGCTGACGGTCGGCCAAATGGGCAATTGCTTGAGCTTGGCGAGCTCGTATTTCCCTAGACTTCTTCGTCCTAGCATGCGCCGGTGCATAGTATGAAGATTCCAAGTTTACATCTTCGCCTTTCTCAGCATGGTGCATGGAGTCAGCACTGCGTGAGATTCGGTCGAAGACGAAACTTATGTTATTGTCCTGGACGCATGTGGCCATCTAGCTGTGGCTAACAACCGATGTCGCATAGTCCTCCTTATGCGGCTTTTGACTTAGTCACATGAAACATGTCTTGGCACTCGAAATCCTGGTATCGTAGTATTTTTCTCTGCCAGAGCTCATGTGCTGAGCACTTTTCTTGTCAGAAGAGGCTGCCGCATAAAAGATGTCAGCTCGTGTGGACGCATGATGTGCATCCCCTGCGATAGGGAGAGAGACGGGGAGCGCATGCTCCGTAGTTGGGTGAGACACAGCGGCCTTAGCAACCAATGTCCTGTGGGTCTTCTTAGGCTTTGCCAGCCTTGGAGAAGCGCCTCCCTCAGAGAGCATTTTCTCAAAGGCTTGTTGGTCGAAGCGTAAAACCAGCATCCTCTGGGTCAAACCCAGCTTCGACGTATCGGACTGCGTCATGACCTTCTCATCAGAGGAGAAGGAAGTTTACTAGTAGAGTCGCCACCTTGTTTGCCATTGAAGTAAGTTTGGGAAACCTTTGTTTAATAATAAACAAAAAGAGTACAAAAAATCATAGACAGAAAATCTAAGTACAATATTTTTGATCTGGGTAATATGACGATGAAGATCGAGTACTGCAGCGACTCTTTTACTCCGTTGACGGTCCGACGAGGAAATGATGATTCTCTTCTCTCTTATGAGCTTGTGTGCACGTACGTAGCTCACCTGGAAGGGTATGGTCTCTGAAGCAGAAAAAACCAGCCTTTGGAATGTCCAAGTTGCTCCTATTTATAGACATCATGCTGATGGGTTATAGGTGTCGCATGGGATTTTGTTTGGTGGCCACAGGGGGCTCCTTCAACAAAATATGGTTGCAACTATAGGCGCATATTATGACCAAGCTGCCACATGTGCATCCTTAACAGGATGTGGTTGAGTCCAGGCCGAGCTGTCACATGGACGTTGTTACGATTTGTTGTTGCTGAAGATCTGGGCCGTTCTCGTCGTTTGTTTGCGTTATTTGGTCAGCTTGATTACGTGGCCCGTATTTAGTTGGGGAGGATCACTTCAGTCTCAACAAAAAATTTTATCTCAGGAAACCCTGCCACATTGGACGCATGGAGTCTTGGACGCATAGAAGGCATGGAGTCTGGAACACATGGGACCAGAGACGCATGAAACTCATATATTCTGTAACGCATGGAAGCCAGAGACGCATGGAGTCTAGAACGCATGGGGCCAGAGACTTATGGACCACAAGGAGTCTAGAACGCATGGGGCCAGAGACGCATCGAGCCTGGAACGCATGGGGCCAGAGACGCATGGAACGCATGGATCTATATTTTTTATGCTTCTACAGAGACCACTCATTAGTACATTCCCCAATGTGTTGGCCCCGTCTCCATAAGTACGGAGAGTCGCTTGAACGTGTTGAGGCGTTGGAGCTCGTTTGATAACTTGAAGCTATTCGGCTGGAGATGTTATTCCTTTGTATAAAAGAACATAATATATGGAACATTATTGATTGTAATAGGTTCTTGAATTGTAAGCCCGGTGGCATCGTTGGTTGTAATATAATCCAGTATTTGTAATCGAGCTATTCATTTAACCTTAGAGTCGTTGTAATTCTCCTAAAAAATCTCAATAAAGAGAATTATTTTTGTATATCTTGTATCTATTCAAGTTTTCTGCTTATTTTTGCTGTAATATTTGTCTTTAAGATATTTTATCGACCGTGATTGATCTTGTCTTGTACAAGTACAATTTAGACTTGTACAACATCATATTCATTAACGATTTTTGGTTCTATGGAACTGGGAAGTAACAATCCCAACAAGGAAGCTCTTACTGAAAGCTTTTCACTTACTTGAGCCAGCAAACCAATATCAATAGCAATATTATGATACTGCTAAGAGCGGGACAGCAAACCCGTATGCAACGTTGTACTGTCGAGAGTTGTGCTCGAGCAGAAGTCCAGTGCAGCAGCAGTCTTCCTGTAGCAGCCATCGTCTCGTCGGTGTAACGAGTTGTGTCGAAACCCCTATCATACAATCAGGGATGGACACAGGAATTCAAGAGGGGGGGGGGGGGGGGGGGGGGGGGATCAACCTCAAATGTAAAAAAATTCAAAAATAAAATCACATAATATATATATATATATATATATATATATATATATATATATATATATATATATATATATATATATATTTCACAAAAAAAAATTCTGGCTTATTAATATTATCATTCATGACAAAGTAGATTGCTGAAATATAGAAATTTGATATTATGTAGTAAAAATTTCACTTTTCATTTTTTTTTGTTGAGAGAAGCTCATCATTGTCTCGTTATAATTTTTTTTAGTGTATTGTTCGTTCTAGTATGCTATATAACAAGTTCGAGTTTGAATGTGTAAGAATATATGTAACTTCAAATTTGAACCGATATATAGTAATTTGTTGAAAGTAGTCCTTTTTCAGCTGCCTGCTATATAACTTACTTGTTAGATAACTTCTTTTTTTTTTTTTTTTGAGTGGGATCAGTTGACCCTATTTAATACCAAGTATGTCCACTCTTGCATACAGTGTCCTTGCAACAGCAATTGTTGTGCATATTGGACTAGTCCGTTCAACGCAGTACCGACTCTCCCCGCGACAGTGCCGGCAGCAGTTCCGCAGTTTGCTTCCTGTGCACATTGTTGTGCGTGCTGCAGGAGACTGGGCCGCATGTCCTCCTTGCGGAGCAACTCGCGAGCGTGGGCATTCCATGATCATGCAGCAGTTCGTCGCTCGTCCTAAGTGCATGCCAACGCCCCTCCTTATATCCATCTATTCTTCCTATATATAAGTAGATCACGTTCAAAAGATCATTAGCAGCACTATATGGTATGCGGTTTGGGACTGTCACCCAACTTGCGAATCACGTATCACTTTTTTATTGATCAAACTTTTGGATGCGGGTTCCATGCTAACAGAAGAGACTAATAAAAAAGTGACATGTGATCCACGATTTGATTGGCGGTTCCAAAATCGTTCCAAAATCGGTGGATCAAATAGGATTTTCCAAAGATCATAGCATTTTTGTTAATGAAATAAGAATTAGAAAGTTTCATTTGAGAACTGTTGGTGAATGCAAAACAAAACATAGCTCTATTATGTAAGATGCCTGGCCTCTTTTGAGCATAAGCTTCAAGTTTGGCAACAAAAAGGAGACGATATTAATTAGGTACCTCCAAAATTCCTTGATCAAATCTTGGTATTTATTTTTTTTTATTTTTTTTGAAGAAGGTGAATTTTATTCAGGTTTCTTCGAGAGAATGCAACTCAGCTCGAAGGTCGATATATACAATTCCGAGCACGAAGGTCTCATCCCAGCCTGAAGGCTACATTCCGGCCCAAAGGCATCACACCAGTCCAAAGGCATCCCGTCCCGAAGGCACTACAAGTCCGAAAGCCTCACGCAGCCGCACCGTACCGCACCGCGCCAGTTCCGCACTAGCACCGCACATGCACCATGCATCGCATCCGTGCACCACCCAGATCGCACTGCACCGCACATCGCACCTGCACTGCACCCACCACCAACCCACCACTTAATTTCTCCAAAGAGGAATTAAATGGCGACTAGGAGGCTCGGACCCACAACCTCCTGGCTAGTATGCATCGGACTTAACCGCTAGGCTAGACGTCACTTGTTTGTACCCGCAGAATATAGTATCAACTATGTCAAGTTTAATTTGTAAATGATACTTTGATCTGAATCTTGCACTGAACATGTTTGTGCTTCCATTAATGTTATACATGCCGATGTTTCAACACTCGACTGAACCGAGTTCGACGAGGTCTTGGTATGTAGGTGCTGAACTTGTAGGGAAGCATGCTTATAGGCTGTGAATGGTTGCATGTGTTGTAGGAGAATGCTATCAAAAGGATGAGCTACACTAAAGAGCTATAAGTAAAAGGAAGCACTACCATGGTATAGGTATAGGGAATCCATGGTACACCCTTGTGTGTATTACAACATATAATACAACTATAGGTTATTCTCTAAAAAGAATGCGCTATTATCATAATCAATGAAACCCTCTATCCCATAAAATTGTCAAGTTTAACACAATAAATTGTTGATTTAGCCTTTCCTATTTATCCAACCTTACTAATTGCTAATGTAGCCCTCTATCATATTAGTATACTCACTACCATACATATTTGTTATTCTCATCCCAGTCATCCAGTACATCTGTTGCCATGCACATGAACTAGATAGTAACGCTTTTCTAATTTTAGAAGATAAATGATATGGTATAACCTTAACCTAATATGTTAAATTGTGTAACTACAATTGGGTTCATTTGGACACGAGTGCGTCTGACCGTATTTCACGTTGTCAGAACCCGTCACCGAGTTTGGTTCGCGTATCGGTATTCTTTCGTATCTGGCACGTTCGTGTCAGTACATTGACTTGTCATTAACTGCGAATTAGACAAGATACATTGCCCTATGTATTCTATATAATTCTAAATTGAATTATCTATAATCTTTGTTTACGCGTTTACTATTGTATCAATCCACGTGTGTCGAAGTATGACTTGTGTGCAATCGATGGTAGTCGTCGATCGGGTTCGATACGAACATAGAAGGATAGTATGACTACCTGATTATTGTGAAGAGATACTATGATATCTCATATGATACTAGACACATAAGTAGGTCTCTGATATAGACGAGTTATGCATGATAGGGCACGCACTTTCGTACCCAAGTTATGGCTCGTATGGACAAGTCGTGCATTGGTTAGTATGCGAGGTCTATCACTACCAGAAAAAGTCAAATTAGCGACGTCTAAAAATGTCGCTAAATTACCAAAAATCGTCGCTAATTTGGTTTAGCGACGTAATTAGCGACGTTTTAAAGTTGTCGGAAAAAACCAAGTCGCTAAAACAAAAAACGTCGCTATGCCGACGTTTTTTAGCGACTTTAATGTGTCGCAAAATTTAGCGACGTTTAGCAACACCGAGTCACTAAATAGCGACGTTTATTAAAGTCGCTAAATGTCGCTGATTAGCGACTTATATAGCGACGTTACACCGACGTCTTTAATGACCTGGCTATACTGCCATGTCAGCAATTTGCGACGTATAGCGACATTTTTAGCGACGTCGTTAGCGACGTATTTAGCGACGTGTGACATCATCGCTAATTAGCGACGTAGTTAGCGACGTAATTGAACATCGCTAAATGTCGCTAAACGTCGCTAAACGTCGCTAAAAACATCGCTAATTTTCAAAAAAAAATTGTATTTTTGGGTTTACCAGCCCCCTTGGGTTCATTATCAAGTATATGATGGGAGTAGAAATAATTGAATAAAGAACACAGTAGCAGCACTAAGGGAAAAAATTCTAGTGCACTGGGTAAATACAGGCCAAAGTATCAGTCATCAGTTGTAAACCAAAATATGAATAATATAATAAAATTTGAAGAAAAGAAAGCATCCAGCAAATCTCATCGTAAACGTAAAGAATATGGCAAATTTATATCCATACAATCGCATCCTAAATAATAATAAAAATATAAATATCCAGTAACTAACTATACTACTACGGATCTGCAGGAGGCTGACCACCGGCGCGCTTGAAGGATAAGAACTCCTCATACTCGTCCCGTGGAATCGACACCGATGTCGATGGAGAAGGCAGTGACGTCGGTGGAGACTATGTCGATGTAGGCGCACCAGGAGGCCGTGCCCGCTCCAAGTATGCGAGTCGCTGGTTGTAAGAAGCCATAGTAGATAACAGCCTCGTACTGCTATGAACCATTGAATCATGCATCATCGTCAGCTTCTAGCCCATCGATAGCTGTGACGCCTGCAGCTCCATGATGTTGCGGTCATTGGAGGCTCTAATATCATTTGTCAAATCCCGGAGCTCCGTCATGCTGCGGTCGAGCATATCCAATCGTGCGATGAGCATCGGATCGTCCACCTGCGGTTGGGATCGGGGCTGCTCCTCCATACTTCGCAGCAACTCGTTACGGAGAGATGCAATCTGACGGTCAACGGCCTCCTGGACGGCCTCCTGGACTCTGGCCGACGACTGCGAGGGCTGCGACTGCGAGGGGTGTGTGGAATACGCAGTTGTCGGGGAGGCCCTAGATGATTGCATCATAACCAGGGCGCCATAGGAGCCCGTACCGTAGTACATACCCCTCTGGAGACCACCAGCTGCGGTCACCCACAGGTCGTCCGCCGACGGAGATGGAGCGGGCTGCGATGAAGTACCAGCCTCTCCAGGTGTAGGTGCACAAGCAGTCGCCCGCTCACGCAGCCTAAGATACTCGGCCTAGAAAGGTTCGGAAACTCGATAATTGCCTAAGTTATATTAAAATTAACACAAAGTAAAATAATACTTACATAGGTCTGTGAGGCCCTCTCATCAATGAGATTTCCGTCCTTGCGATGGGTGGCCAAGAAGACGGTCACCATGTTTGCATCCTCACCCCTCTGTACCTGTTAAAAATATATTATTTATTACTAAACTTAAATATTTTTTCCAAGTACCATTTTATGGTACTTATATTAAAATAATATATTTTAAAAGAAAAAACATACCAAACGACGGAAATGTTCCGTCATCGGAATCGAGCCACCACACCACTTGGCAGCATTCTGCCTAGCCGCCTTGGCCTTCTTAGACCTTTCCTTGTAGCTCGGATAGTCGAATCTAGTCCTCATCACAGTCCACTACTCAGGTGTGATCCAACCTTGGATCGGTTTTCCAGCACGATCACTAGCCTTCTGGTCATCCAGAGCATCTCGGATAAGCTTGGCGGCAATGGTAGGAAAGAGCCGCTCGATCAACTCGGCCCGGTACGGAGGATAAAAATACGTTTGCTACAATAAATAATTTAGTAAGTTAGCATCACGGATAAGTTATTTAATATGCATAAATTAGAGAATTTATTTAATATACTTTTACCTGAAAGTGCGCAAACCAGAACGCATTCCTCTCCTCCGGAGCCTCAGAATAGTTGATCCAAGGGCCACCATAAGTGTTCCTCAAAAATTGGCCCAGGCGTCTCTGAACCAACGATGGACGATATCTATACAGAGATAATAATTTAGAATACTGAAAAAGTCAATATACGATGAATAAAGAGAAACACAAATATATACTAAACCATCTAATTGACTTACTTTGTACCGTCGGCCCAAATCTCTGTCCTCGTCTCCTCCGGAGGTGCACATGGAGGATCTTGCTGATGCTGGGACAACGTGGGCACGACCTCCTCGACATGCTCATCTGTCCCCATGGTTCCGTCAGCAGGAGGAACGCTGGACGAGGGTGTACTATCACGCCAGGAACTACTCGTCCCAACAGTCGGAGATGTGAGTGATCGATATACTGGAGTACTGGGCGACGATGATCCGGAACAACTATTTTTCGTGGAATCAAGATCCAGAAAGCTGTCTCTGATAGGAGCATTTGTTGACTTGAACCTGAACCCATTCACACAGAAGCTTGGCCATATTTTTACGGCAGTAATTGGTCCCTTGGCTAGAGTTCTAATAGATTCAGTCTCGGGTGATATTAGACGATCGACCTAAATATCAAAGTAGCGATAGTAAGTTATTTGTTTTGCAAGTGCAGAAATAAAAAGTAATTACCAAGCATCTTACATATGCGCTCAACCAAGAAGGAAAATGGCATCTCATATCTTGTTCTACTTCTTCGTCTGTTATGTAGGGTCTAACCGACCTCAACTCATCATTATATGTGCTGGAAAAAAATGAAGCAACTGCTGATTAGTAGCATAATAGTATCTTATACTATTACATTGAGATGATGTAAACGTGGACGTATTAATTACTTACCCCTCTAGCTTCTCCACTTCATCCTCGTCGCAATTGAGTAATATATACAATTGAGCAGCCCTTAGCTCATCGTAATTCAAATATCTCTTCTTTATTTTTCCCGAAGGCTTTCCGGACGCATTGAATACTTTGAGTATTGCATCATTAGATTCCTGATATGTGTCATTGTTTCTCGGAGCTTTCGTCCTATTAGTAGCAACATGTGGTTTGAAATACGTCGAGCAAAAGTTTGTAATCTCCTCGAGAACATAAGCTTCACAAATAGAGCCCTCAACCCGTGCCTTGTTTTTCACCTTTCTCTTTAGGTGATTCAGATGCCGCTCGAAGGGGTACATCCATCGATAACCGACAGGACCACCAACACGTGCCTCATAGGAAAGATGAATTAGCAAATGCTCTATAGAGTCGAAGAATCCCGGAGGAAATACCTTCTCGAGCTTACATAATGTTACCGCAATATCCTTCTCTTGCTTTTCTAGACGATCGACGAGCAACTTAGTACAACAAAGATCTCTGAAGAATATGCTCAGCTCTGTCAATGGGTCCCAAATGACCTGCGGTAAGAATTCTCGAAATATAATCGGAATTAACCTCTCCATGAATACGTGACAATCGTGGCTCTTCATACCCATCAGTTTGTTCTCCTTGAGGTCGACGCATCTTCTCAAGTTCGACACGTACCCGTCTGAAAACTTTAGACCCTGAATCCACCTACAAAGTCTACCTTTATGTCACGACCCGCACCCGGATATTCGGGCACGAGTGCGTGGGCACGTCCAGCCTACGCCGCAGTGTCGGCGGTAGTGCGCTGTCTAGGGCATAATCACAGGTAATATAAAGTCTATCTCATCCACAAAAGTAAAATAGACAAGGAAAATAACAGGGAAAAGGAATGCTGAGATTTCATAATATCTAATCTGTGACAACCAATCCACAGTTAATACAAGCCAGAAGATAAATCGGGGACAAACCCGAGTATATGCTGAAAAGGAAAGAAAAGCAGCTACAGCTAACTGATCCACAGAAGTAGCCTCCTGGGGGAAACTGGCTCCTCATGTGTGTTACCTGCTAACTCATAGTGACCATAATAGGTGGGGGCAAGGTTCTCATCATCGCCTAAATCAACGGATCCAGTCAGGAAAGGAGCAAAGTACACAGTGCACAACAAGATTAACTAAATATTTTATGACAATTAAATATTGGATATCATGTTGAGAAACAGCATTAGCCGAACATTATTATCTCAGAGTTAGCTGTAAACAGGAATATGAGAAACAGGAATAAATGAAACAGGAAATGAAACTACAACAGTCAACAAGAGCCATAACTAGACAAGAAGCTATGTGTGTGAACTTGTGTATTTAGAATACCTAGTTGGCATGTAGGGGTTTATAGGGTTAAACCGGCCGTCATAGACGGCTATTTATCACGAATAATCGAGATCCGGCTGATGGACAGTCGTGTACCAACAGCTATTAATCATGGCAAGAGTCAGGGTAAGCTACATGCCTTTCAGTATTCTCCCACCCGACATGAAAAACAAGACATGAACTCCAATATTCAAGACATGAAATTCAACATTTCTAACACTAGGTGTAAACATCAAGGGTACATGTATGGCAGGGAGTTAATTATCACAATATATAAAGATTAACTTGAAGTGCAGGTACTTGCCTTTGTTTGGATCCGATTAATAGGTCTTCGGGGAAAATCCAGAGATGAGTCCAAATACTGAAATAAACATTACCATCACGCTCAGAAGATGTCAAATAGCTAGAAAAGCCTGTCCTTGGGTCCAATTTGGAGACAAGGGCAAAAACGGCAGTTTCGGGTTAAAACGGGGTCCGCCGTTGGGTCCGCTTTGCACCGAAAAACGTGTCCGGGTCAAAAGTCTCCAAATTCACCAAACTTAGTGTCAACAGGTCAGGAACGCTGATACGAACCCAACGGAACTTTCAGATTTGGATTCCGATGAGCCGAACACAAAATCGCCCGTCGAGCGGGGCCTGTGGGGCCCACGACACGCGATTTCGTCAACTTTCTCAGAATCGAACCAAACTTGACCCACAGGACCAGCGTATCGCTACGAGTCCGATGGCGCAAGTTTCGTCTCGATCCGACATGTGTGCACAAAGTTAGGGTGAATTGCAGAAAAGGCGGATACGGGGCGATGTCCGCGGATACGCGTTGATTCCGGTGTGCACGCACACCCGAATCAGCTTCCACGAAAACTCACACGTCCGTATCGACGATGCGTACGTATCTGTGAAGACCGCACGCGACCAAGTCGTCCCGTTTGGCGGGGCGGACTCAATTCCGGGATAAAACAGGGTCTGGTTTTTCTTGTTTTTGGATCGCGGTGTGCGATCACCACAGGACACGATGCCCCGAACGGTTTATTCGGACACCGAGAGGGTCATACAGGCTTCGCAACGCAATTTGCGGAATCGAAAACAGAGCTACGAGCAAAAAGTTACGCGTACCTGAAGGGGACCCGAAAAATCAGGGTCGAGTCGTGTCCGACTCGTGTCGGACACGCGAATCCGAAATTAGGGTTAGGGTTAGGGTTCTGGCTGTAGGCGGCGGTCCGGCCGGAGGAGGGCGGCGCCTCTGCGGGGAGGCCGGCCGGGGCTGGGCGGCGCCGGCGTGGGCGGCACGGCGAGGCGGCGCGGCCGGCTTGCGGCGGCGCTGGAGCTGCTGCTGTCGGCTGCGGCTGGGCGCTGTCGAGCGGGGCCGGAGGCAGGCGGAGGACGGGGGAGAGGCGACGGCGGTGGAAGGAGCGAGGTGGCCGTGGTGGCGTGCGGCGGAGGGGAGCGTGGTCGGGGAAGGTTGGCACGGGGCGGAGGAGCCGTCGAGGGGGGGGTTTATAGGCGGAGAGTGGAGGAGGGAGGCCGAGAGAGGCGGCGGCCAGCGCGGGGTCAGGCGCAGCGGACGGAGGCGCGTGGCTGCGTGGCGCGGCGCAGGCGGCGGAAGCGGCGCCGGACGCGGGGAGCGGGTCGTCGTGCGGGGGAGAGGGAGAAGAGGAACGGGTCAACGGGTGGCGGGTCGGGTTCGGGTGGACCCGACCTGACCCGTTAGGGGCTGGGCCTAATGGGTTTGGGCCGCGGGCCGGCTATTGGGCTGGGTCGGGTAAACGGGCTGGGCCGGGGTGGGTTTATTATTAGGACAATAATAATAATAATAATAATAATAATAATGATAATAATAATTAATAATAAATAAATAAATAATTAAATAAATAGTTTTTAGGCATTTAAAAATAGGTCTGAGGTCCAATAAATTCCAGAAAAATTACCCTAAGTCCAGTTTTTCATTTTACACCCAAAAATATTATTTCCATAATATTTTAATATTATTTATTATCAATTAAAAATCAATTAACAATTAAAAACCCTGATTTTAATTACAGAAAAATTCCCAGAAAATTCTAGAAAATTGCGAAAAATCCAATTTTAATATTTTTGAAAAAATCAAGGGCTTACAATCTATCCAACTTATGAAAATTTCGTCCTCGAAATTTAAAATTAAGCCATAATCTTTCACGTATCTCAATCGCAATCCCCTTGCAAAATTTTAAATCATAATCATGTCCACTGCAACCACTTCATGATTAAGGTGACTACTGTTCAAATCAGAAATTCGATTTATGGTTATTACTTCCTCAAGTTACCCACAGACAGGGTTTTTTTTTTTTTTTTTTTTTTTTTTTTTGATTAAGTCCACATAGCATCTTCCAGATTGGCACGGGCTTATGAATTTACCTCACGATCGTAATTTCTTCTGGAGTAATTCGAGTCTTGTATGCTTCAATTTTTCATCTCCTCAATAATCCAACTAGTTAGTCCATCCATCAAATTTTAATTTGTAATTCAAATCATCAAATTGAAAAAAAAAATTAAATGTAGTCCACTCATGTTCAAGTCTGAAATTCTATAAATTTTATCTTCTAAATTCAAATTGATGATTTTACCTTCATTATTCAAAATCATAACACTAAGATATAACTATTGGGTCCTCGATATCAATTCACTAATCATCTTAGTCACTCCTTTAAATTTTCAAAATTATAATGGCTTGCATCTTCCAACCTGACCTTACTCGGTCACGATCCAAGGACATTCCTCTCAAGTTGACAAATGCATCGCTACCCAACTTAGAGTTTACCCAACATCACAAAAGACTATATACTCTAAGAAAATATTCCTTAATATGTTACCTATGTCATTCAATCCTCGAACTTCAACGCCGATCGTGATATGCCCTCAATTACGAAAGTTAATTCCTCAAGTATGTGATCGGCCTATGTGGCATATCTAG
The DNA here is from genome assembly GCA_036927795.1 of Iris macrosiphon. NCBI lineage: Eukaryota > Viridiplantae > Streptophyta > Magnoliopsida > Asparagales > Iridaceae > Iris > Iris macrosiphon. The sequence continues at coordinate 133,531,511 of JAYESA010000002.1, forward strand.
TACTACCTATGTACTAACTTATACCAGGCACGAGGTTTCGTCTTTCTGAAATAAGGGAAGACGAAGATCAATAATAAAGGGTTCAAGGGTGGGGTGATAGGAAAGAATTATCGGGGTCAAGGCGTTTTAAAATATTCAGGTGAGAATTGTCAAGCGATTGTGGATTTGAATCCTATCTCGGTAATTCCTATTCACATGCTCGTATTAATACAGTTATGTAATCGACACGATATGCTCGGACATGTCTAGAGGGCAAGTATACTAGCCAACTATATATCTCAATCCACGTAAAGTAGTGCGAAAGGCGAATCAAAATGCACTAAGGCTGATCAGACCCGAATGCACTGATTCTGAATAGACAATCGTATTCGTGTGTCGACCCACTAATACATATGTCATGAACAAGCTTGATAAAAAGTAAGCTTGCAAAACTAGGCTATAGAATAGCAGCATAAGTCAAGTACATCAAAATTAAGTGCGCTAGATGGTGATGAAAGGAGGTACAAATTATTTAAGTTCACAAAACAACCTACATTAAGCACAATAACAAAAGATTCTACAATCACTACAGTTATCAGAAAGCATTCCAGGTTATTAGCAAGTTTAAAGTTTACTAGGTTGGGGCTGAGGTCACGAACCAATGGGCACGAGCTAAACAATACTAGGAACGGTATCTACAAATCACTTACGCGCATTAGCTGCTCCAAGAGTTTGCGCGTTCTCCACGGCCATGCTGGTAGAGCATCTCGTGGTGATCTTGTAGGAACCCCGTCGCTTGCTGGTAGATCCTTTACTCTGTATCCAAAATAAAAGATAAGAGGCGCACAGAAATCAAGGCAGGATGCAAGTCAAGGAATTAATTCAAATCTGACATAGATGTCAAGAACGATTCAAGCAAGTGGATGAGATCCTAAACTTATCCTATTCTTATTGCAGGCCTGTTCGGTCCCGAAGTTGAAACCGAACAATTTAGTCGTAGACCTGCATGGGCCACCACAAAAACGTGTCACGACCCGCACCCGGATATTCGGGCACGAGTGCGTGGGCACGTCCAGCCTACGCCGCAGTGTCGGCGGTAGTGCGCTGTCTAGGGCATAATTACAGGTAATATAAAGTCTATCTCATCCACAAAAGTAAAATAGACAAGGAAAATAACAGGGAAAAGGAATGCTGAGATTTTATAATATCTAATCTGTGACAACCAATCCACAGTTAATACAAGCCAGAAGATAAATCGGGGACAAACCCGAGTATATGCTGAAAAGGAAAGAAAAGCAGCTACAGCTAACTGATCCACAGAAGTAGCCTCCTGGGGGAAACTGGCTCCTCATGTGTGTTACCTGCTAACTCATAGTGGCCATAATAGGTGGGGGCAAGGTTCTCATCATCGCCTAAATCAACGGATCCAGTCAGGAAAGGAGCAAAGTACACAGTGCACAACAAGATTAACTAAATATTTTATGACAATTAAATATTGGATATCATGTTGAGAAACAGCATTAGCCGAACATTATTATCTCAGAGTTAGCTGTAAACAGGAATATGAGAAACAGGAATAAATGAAACAGGAAATAAAACTACAACAGTCAACAAGAGCCATAACTAGACAAGAAGCTATGTGTGTGAACTTGTGTATTTAGAATACCTAGTTGGCATGTAGGGGTTTATAGGGTTAAATCGGCCGTCATAGACGGCTATTTATCACGAATAATTGAGATCCGGCTGATGGACAGTCGTGTACCAACAGCTATTAATCATGGCAAGAGTCAGGGTAAGCTACATGCCTTTCAGTATTCTCCCACCCGACATGAAAAACAAGACATGAACTCCAATATTCAAGACATGAAATTCAACATTTCTAACACTAGGTGTAAACATCAAGGGTACATGTATGGCAGGGAGTTAATTATCACAATATATAAAGATTAACTTGAAGTGCAGGTACTTGCCTTTGTTTGGATCCGATTAATAGGTCTTCGGGGAAAATCCAGAGATGAGTCCAAATGCTAAAATAAACATTACCATCACGCTTAGAAGATGTCAAATAGCTAGAAACGCCTGTCCTTGGGTCCAATTTGGAGATAAGGGCAAAAACGACAGTTTCGGGTCAAAACGGGGTCCGCCGTTGGGCCCGCTTTGCACCGAAAAACGTGTCCGGGTCAAAAGTCTCCAAATTCACCAAACTTAGTTTCAACAGGTCAGGAACGCTGATACGAACCCAACGGAACTTCCAGATTTGGATTCCGATGAGCCGAACACAAAATCGCCCGTCGAGCGGGGCCTGTGGGGCCCACGACACGCGATTTCGTCAACGTTCTCAGAATCGAACCAAACTTGACCCATAGGACCAGCGTATCGCTACGAGTCCGATGGCACAAGTTTCGTCTTGATCCGACGTGTGTGCACGAAGTTAGGGTGAATTACAGAAAAGGCGGATACGGGGCGATGTCCGCGGATACGCGTTGATTCCGGTGTGCACGCACACCCGAATCAGCTTCCACGAAAACTCACACGTCCGTATCGACGATGCGTACGTATCTATGAAGACCGCACGCGACCAAGTCGTCCCGTTTGGCGGGGCAGACTCAGTTCCGAGGTGAAACAGGGTCTGATTTTTCCTGTTTTTGGATCGCGGTGTGCGATCACCATAGGACGCGATGCCCCGAACGGTTTGTCCGGACACCGAGAGGGTCATACAGGCTTCGCAACGCAATTTGCGGAATCAAAAACAGAGCTACGAGCAAAAAGTTACGCGTACCTGAAGGGGACCCAAAAAATCAGGGTCGAGTCGTGTCCGACTCGTGTCGGACACGCGAATCCGAAATTAGGGTTAGGGTTAGGGTTCTGGCTGTAGGCGGCGGTCCGGCCGGAGGAGGGCGGCGTCTCTGCTGGGAGGCCGGCCGGGGCTGGGCGGCGCCGGCGTGGGCGGCACGGCGAGGCGGCGCGGCCGGCTTGCGGCGGCGCTGGAGCTGCTGCTGTCGGCTGCGGCTGGGCGCTGTCGAGCGGGGCCGGAGGCAGGCGGAGGACGGGGGAGAGGCGACGGCGGTGGGAGGAGCGAGGTGGCCGTGGCGGCGTGAGGCGGAGGGGAGCGTGGTCGGGGAAGGTTGGCACGGGGCGGAGGAGCCGTCGAGGGGGGGGTTTATAGGCGGAGAGTGGAGGAGGGAGGCCGAGAGAGGCGGCGGCCAGCGCGGGGTCAGACGCAGCGGGCGGAGGCGCGTGGCTGCGTGGTGCGGCGCAGGCGGCGGAAGCGGCGCCGGACGCGGGGAGCGGGTCGTCGTGCGGGGGAGAGGGAGAAGAGGAACGGGTCAACGGGTGGCGGGTCGGGTTCGGGTGGACCCGACCCGACCCGTTAGGGGCTGGGCCTAATGGGTTTGGGCCGCGGGCCGGCTATTGGGCTGGGTCGGGTAAACGGGCTGGGCCGGGGTGGGTTTATTATTAGGATAATAATAATAATAATAATAATAATAATAATGATAATAATAATTAATAATAAATAATTAATTAATTAAATAAATAGTTTTTAGGCATTTAAAAATAGGTCTGAGGTCCAATAAATTCCAGAAAAATTACCCTAAGTCCAGTTTTTCATTTTACACCCAAAAATATTATTTCCATAATATTTTAATATTATTTATTATCAATTAACAATTAAAAACCCTGATTTTAATTACAGAAAAATTCCCAGAAAATTCCAGAAAATTGCGAAAAATCCAATTTTAATATTTTTGAAAAAATCAAGGGCTTACACTTTATCCTCTTTATCCAGTGAGAAAACTGACTTAGGTTGCTTTAACTTTCCATTTCCCTCCTCTATCAAATGCAATACAGGACGTCTACATATTTCTTCTAAGTCCAACCTGGCCTTCGGATTATCTTTCGTCTTTTCCTTTACCTCCATTACAGTATTAATTATGTTATCAAACATATTCTTTTCGATATGCATGACATCAAGGTTATGTCTGATCAGATTGGTGCTCCAATATGGCAGATCCCAGAATATACTCCTCTTCGTCCAGTTATGGATGCGACCAAATCCGTCATACTTGTACCCCTTAGCAGGATCTTCGATAGCACTTGGTAAATCTTTTACCTCTTCCCATATCGTGCATCTGGGCCACCTTGGCGGTGGATTGGCCTTCTCCACAACTCCCGTACGAAAAGTATTTCGGTTCCTCCGGTACGGATGATCCTTCGACAAAAATTGTCGATGACAATCGAAGAAGCACGGTTTGCCTCTGTATTTCAAACGGAAAGCCTGAGTACGGTCCATGCAATACGAACATGAGAGACGACCATGGGTGCTCCATCCCGATAATATTCCATAGACCGAAAAGTCGTTGATGGTCCACATAAGTGCTGCCCTCATCTGAAAATTCTGCTTTCTAGAAATATCGTACGTGTTGGCACCTACTTCCCACAGCTGATTCAACTAATCTATCAAAGGCTGTAAATACACATCGATGTTCCTCTTCGGATTGTTCGGACCTGGGATAATAACGGTTAGGAAAATATACGGAGTCTTCATGCACATCCAAGGAGGTAGATTGTACGGAGTGACAATCACAGGCCAACACGAATACTGGGAGCCCGAAAGTCCGAATGGGGTAAAATCGTCAGAGGAGAGCCCCAATCTGATATTACGCGCTTCCTCGGCAAAATGTGGATACTCTCGATCAAAGTGCTTCCATGCTTCTCCATCGGATGGATGATCCAATACTCCTTCGATCTATTTTTGCTTGTGCCAACTCATATTTTTTGCAGTCTCCTTAACCATAAACAACCGCTGCAAGCGCGGCGTCAAAGGCAAGTAGTGCATCGAATCGGTAGGCTTCCTTGCACCGACAGACTTTCCTCTAACAGTGGCCTTGTAGCGATCAGTACCACAAAATTTGTACGTATCTCCATCCTTGTCGTCTTTGTAGTACAATATGCACCCGTTGCGACATGTATCAATTTTTTCGTATCACATCCAAAGCGATCTCACCATCCACTTAGATCGATAAAAGTCTTTAGGCAACTTTGCACCCTCGGGTAAGATCTCTATAGTCAAATCGAGCAGTCGATTATAGCATTCTTGCGACATGTTAAAATCGGACTTGATGCTCAAAAATCTTGTAACCACCTCCAATGGTGAATGATCCTCACAACCAGGATATAGTGGAGTCCTTGCATTCTCCAGCAACTCCATAAACTTTGCAGCATCGGCATTCGGTACCTCCTCAGCTGCATCATAATTGTCCGGATTGAAACTAGGTTCTGCCGCATCATAATTATCCGGATTAAAACTAGGCCCCACCGCATCATAAACCATGTTCACCAACCCGTTGTCGTAAGCATCGTGGTCGTGTACATCCATATACGGCTCCGCATAGGGCTCCGACTCCGATGCTAGAGATACAAGTTCTCCGTGCGTGGTCCACTGATAGTAATTCAGCGTGAAGCCCTTCGAGTATAAATGATATGTAACTTCCACTTCTGGATGATATTTCTTGTTGTGACATCTCACACACGGACACTTAATTTTGGTACCGTCCATGTACTGAGGGAAAGCCTTGGCAAACTGCAGGAACTGCTGTACACCCTCAATAAATTCATCCCGCACACCGCACATGTCATCAAGATGATGATTGTACATCCACGAACAATGACGCAGATAGTAATTCATATCCATTTCTAGATACTTCTGCAAAAATGACAGTAATGATTGTGATTTTGGAAATTGGGATAATAAATTCAGAGGATGAAAAAAAAATATATTAGTTCAAAACTCGAAAACACTATACATATGGATAAAGAAATATGGAATGAAATGAAGCTCATGGTAAAGAAGATTATAATATAATTGATTATGGGATCGTATAATTGAAGGTCGTAAGGTAAGATCATGGTATAATGAGGTTGTGATTTAAATTAAATCTTAACCATGACAATAACATTTGAAATCGAAGAAAATAATCGAGGTATAGTTGATGCTAAGATAAACAAACTCGAATTTGATGATAAGGATTTTGGACAGGTAATAAATTTTGATTCAGAAATTCTAAGATCTAATCTAATAAAGTTTGTGATATTAGTTAATGATGAATCACAAGATTGAGAAAAGTAAAATGAATGAGGATAAAAAGGAAGGATTATTTTCAGATGGTAGTAAAGACTACTCTTTTCTTTTTCCTAGAAATTAAGAAAGGCGATTAGATGTCTCTTGATTACATTCTAAAGGATGTATTTAAGTTCTTAAATCAATTGTCGACCGTATCTTTCGAATTAGCTATAATTTTCATGTCTATATCATTCATTATACTGGGTCTTCCTTGGTTTAGTTACTTTGAAAAGGTAACGTGCATTATTTCAATTATCTGTTTTTCAGTGATCGTGTCTACTTCCCAAAACCTAAACTTTCTAGAGGATTCAAGGCCGAGCCATGATTCCTTCAAGATATTCCTGTCTTAAACCATATTTTCTTTTCTTCATGTTTTCTTCTGTTTGGTAAATATTATCCTTATAGAAATATTTTCTTCAATGATATATTCATCATTATGAACAACAAATGTTTTTCTATCCTAGTCATCCCTAAAATTTCGAGGACGAAATTTTTCTAAGGTGGATAGACTTGTAACCTCCGATTTCCAATTTCCAAAATAATTAGATTTTAATTTATTTTAAAATATCAAGTTTTATAAAATACTTTTTTTTCCTTGAAATTTTAGTTGATTTTGAACGATGTTTGATTGTAGAAGGTAATTTAAAATCTTTTATAAAAATCATTTTTCTAAATGTCAATTTATTATAAAATAACTAGATAAATAATGAGGTAAATATAATACTATAGCTTCGAATATTTTGGCTTGAAATCATAAAATTATTTGTTTAATTTATTGAAAGACTAGTTGATAAAATAAAATAAAAATTATTTATTGGGATAGTAAATAAATAAATGTCATATTTTCTAAGATTTTGCAAAATGTATTAATTAGTAGCTAATTTGGAAATTAGCTAGCTTTCCTAAAAACATTTTCTGAAATTATAATCTTTATTTTATTTTACAAGTTACCATCTTTCATTCACCCTCACTCCCACATGAATTTATTCATGTATGATTCTGGGACATTCATTATTGGGCCAACCCGCAACCCTTCTCCCTATTTAAGTTCTCATTCTCACAACCCCCTAGAAACCCTAATCTCCTAATTATTAGCTAGCCTCCACAATTCCCAAGCCATCACCACCATTTTGTGTGCTCGTGTCCGTGTGTCCAGCATCACCGTGTCAGCCGTGATGGCCTCGGGTCCGACCCCGGGTGTCCCACCGTATCCATTTATTTTCTGTGTCCAGATTTACAGTTTTACAACCAGCTTTCCGTGTCCGACAGACCCGGACACGCCCACAGTACATCAGATTTTTGTGTCCTGCCCCGGACACGTCCCCCACAGAGCACCACCCTCGTGTCCAACCCGGACACGTACACAACACCATCCCCGTGTCCGGCAGCCCGGACACGACCCCCTGACAGTCAGCACCCTAACTCTAGATCTAGCCTTATCGAACCGAGCCGCGGAGCATCTCCTCGTCGTCAAGCCGGTGGCTACAGGACCTCCGCCTCCGCCGTAGATTCAGAACCACCGTCGTGCGTCGAGCCGAACAGCCGCCGAGATCTCCTTCCGCCGAGACGAACGTCGGTTTCGACCCGTCGTCGAGATCCCGCCGACCGCCTCGAACAGAGGAACCGCCGACCGCCTCCTCGACCAGACGCAGCCGTCCTCGAGCGCCGAGCCCGCCTCCTCGAGCGCCGAGCCCGCCTCCTCGACCAGACGCCGCCGCCGCCGAGCTCGGAGATCCGCCGCCGCCGCCCTGCCCGGCGAGACCCCTCCGTCGACGCCGGAGTACTCCGGTGAGCTTTTCCCCCTTTCCCTCTTTCCCTCTTTCCTTTTTCGTTTTCAGACTGTGGATTAGGGATTCATTGAGTTATAGTTAGTAATGAGTTAATTACATTAGTAAGTTAATTAAATTAGTTTAGTAAAAATGATTAGTTAGTTAATTAATTAATTAGATTAGTTTAGTAAGTATTAATCAATTAGTTTAGTAAATTATATAATTAGCTTAAAAACATTTAATTTGTTTAGTTTAATTTAGTTTAGTAATTAATGTAATTAGTTAGTAATTTCATGTATTAGCTTAGTTAGTATTAATCGGTTAATTATTTTTATCAGTTAATTATTTTTATTAGTAACTATATTCATAATTAGTTAATTAAGTCATAAATTAGTATATCTGATTAGTTATTTTATATAATTAGTTAATTAATGTAATTTGGATATATTAATATAATTAGTTTATATTAATATGTAATTTGGTTATTTATATAAATTGATTTTATTAATATGTATTAGTCTAGCAAATTCATAATTAACTTGGTAAATTCATGTAACTGGTTTAGTAAATACCACATAATTAGTTTATTATTTTAATGTATAAAATTAGTTATTTAGTATGTGTAAATTTAGTTATGTATTATATATAAGGGTTTTTGATTATGAAAATTTGTATAATTAAATATGTATAACTAGTTGTATACGTATATATATTGGGTATTTTTATATGGTATAAAATTAATTTGGTGAATTAATATAGGTATGTTAAGAATGATGTTGACAATATGTATATGTATATTCTAAAATGTACTTTTGCACATATATGAGATATACATATTTTAGTAAATAAATTGTAATAGTATACGTAGTATTTTGGTATAAAAATATAAAATGATTAGTATATGTATATATTGTATATATATATATATGTACTTAATATATTTTCAAATATGTATAATGAGTATAAATGTATATATATATATCTTGTACATACAATTAATGTATTGTATATGTATTTAACGTGATGTACTAGTATTAGTATATATTTTAATAATAACATTGACAATACACATATATATATATTTTAAAAATGTATTTTAGCATAGGTATGAGTATACATATATAATGTTCAACTAGTATAAATCAAATATATATATTGTAAATACATTTAAGTTGGTGCATGTATAAATATTGTAAGTGTAATGTGTATTATATACGTAGCCCTACTAGATGACCCTAGTTGACTAGAGCCATACCTGGCACGGCCCTGAGTTCGATATTTTGTGTTGTGTTAGTGTAGCACCTGATGCAAATGTTGTATTTGATATATTTTTAGGACTGTTGGTTCCTCCAGACGGTACTCTGGGACAGGACATTGGTTTTACCAGCTAAGGACCCAAGGCGAGTACATTCTCTGATTAGTTTCTAATTTATGATATCTCCTATGTTCACTGTATCTAGTATAAATATACATGTTCTTGACACGTTGGTTACACGGATTGGTATACACGGATCTCGTCATGAGATGTTATTCCTTATTCATGGTGTAGCTTGTACAAGACTTGTTTTCCTTGTTATCTTGTGCATGTACAGACACTGATTCCCGGGGAGATTTGCTACCTTCCTAGGGAATCCTGTGCCATAGCGTACCATGATTGGATCTACTATACCAGTCGGGGGTTTGGGGAGTACTTTAGTGTAGATATGTGATCATACCCAACTTTATATGCACCATAGCTCACCCCACATCTCACGTCGGGTGCGGCCTGACCATTTATATGAACCATAGCTGTTACGTGTGATTAGCCTGATCTCTACATGCACCATAGCTAACCAACGGTTAGCCTGACTCTATATGAACCATAGCTAATCACATGTAACCAGCCTGATCAAGTTCCCAAGCCGATCACATATTAAAGCTAGTACTCACACACTTAGTCATAGAACTCTTGCTCATGGACATAATGTTTCTTTCCTGCATTTACTTACAGTATTTCCAGTATTTCTCTCATTGTACATTTCTCGTACTTATACATACATCTGGTATGTTTCCATCTAGAACTGCTACATAGCTTATGTCATTTATATAGAACTGCTATTTAGAGATGTACTTTGCTCCTTCCTGACTGGAAAATATTTTTCCAGACTGTGACCTTAGTAGACTGGTTCCGACACACTTGGGGATTGGAAGTTAATGATTGCAGGTATGATTATGTTGTCTTTAGACTTGTGTTGTTTCTTTTACTTCTTCAAATTCCTATCGTGCTGTAGTTGTGATTGAGTATGTTGTTGATATTTTATAGTATCATCCAAGTCTCCTTATGGAGTTGGATACTAGCGTGAGATTGTTAGATAGTACTCGACCCAGACAGCGTTCTACCGCCGATGCTGCGGCGTAGGCTGGACGTACCCACGCATTCGTGCCCCTAAACCGGGTGCGGGTCGTGACACGTTTTTAGTGGTGGCCCATGCAGGTCTGACTTCGCTAGTTGTGCGATGTCATAGTAGTACGACGTCATAGTTGTACTACTACGTACCTGCTGTAGAAAATAGGACATAGGATACTAGGATGAGAGAGGATACTCAATCACAAATTCTTGAAAGATTTCCTGGGATGACCCCATGAGAATCTTATTTTCAATTTAAATCTTTCCTTGTTTCCGTCCGCTCTTGCTTGTTGTTACTGGACTTGATTCTTGTTGAGCAGTTATTAAATTAAATTCTTGGTATCATTGTTGAGTTTGATTCTTGTTGACCAGTTGTTAACTTTAAATTCTTGGTATCGTTGTTGAGTTGATTTCAAATTGAGATGAATTTTACGGGCTAAAATTTACGGTATCATCTGATGACATATATTGATGAGGACAGTGAGAAAGGTAAAACGTCTACTTTGGTTATGGAACCTAGAGTTTATCGCAGCCATATTAGCTATCGCGACGAGAACGTAGGAACCTGACTTGGGTGTACATACTGTAGTTATGAAACTTAGGGTCTCTCGCAGCCATACCGGTTGGCGTGGCGAGGATTCTAGATGACATGATTATAGAGTTGCATACCTTAGTTACGGAACCTGTCGTTATCGCCTCTATGCTTACTGGCGTGGCGAGGATTCTGAGTGTCATGATTTCAGACAGACGTGTATGATTATCAGGTTGTATCCTAAATTGGTTCTTAAAATATCATCTCAAGCCTTATCTATTTCTGTTAATCCAGGACTTTGTTCCACCGCTTCTTTCTTTACTAGCAGTAAGGATACCCTCTGTCCTCAATTCAGTCTTTGAGCTCCTATTCCTTGAGGATTTCTTGCTAAGTATGATAATTAGTGGCTTAAAATTTTGTTTGTGTCTTGTATTAGTATTGACTGTGTTGCTAGTGAGTTGTAAGTATTTCTTAGTTGGACATGTGAGCAGTAGGCTTTAATCTAGAGTTAGCCCTTAGCATAGTACCTTGTACCAATGATTCTAGGAGTAGTGCCATTAGAGACTAAGAGTTAAGGAGAGTATAGAGTATCGGTGATAGTTCTCAGAGTTAGTATCAGAGCCAATTACCCGTCTTGGATAATCATGATTATGGAATTGAATGATTTATGTAAACAATTAAGTATCCAGGAATTGTGTTAAGGATTTATGGAGCATGATGTTCAATTTGATGATTAATATCGGAAGTGTTACAGGTAAGGGAATACATACGCATAAAGAGTTAATGAGGTGTCATGGGTAGAGAAATATTGGAATTGGTAATGAAAGTGGTTAAGCGTATCACGGGATAGTCTAATAGGCTTTAAAGGATTAAAGAAAATACCTATACAACCATCGAGATGAGGAACCATACACATACCCATGAGAGTAAAGAAACGTGAGTGTTATAGAGGATACAGGTGATCATGAGTCTAATGAGCTTGATGAGATAATCCATTAATGCAGCTGGTGATATAATACCAAGAGTGCTAATGATTCTATATCAAGGATTAGTCAAGGATGACGTTAATAACAGTAAGCACTCTGTGTGTTGATAATTAGATGATATACCAATTGACATAAATTAAAATCAGGAAAGAAAACACAGTTGATGATAACTTTGATCATTGGAGGTAATAGTGCAAGTGATTCGGGCAGTACAAATTTAGTACACAATTATAGACACTAGATGCATTGAGTACACCCTGAGTATCAGAGACCGTGAGCATTGATATGTACATTTGTGAAATTATAAATTAAAAGGTGAAAATAAAATTTTATTTTTAGAATAATTGAGGAGTTGAGAGTTTGTCATTAAATTTTTGAGGATTTCAAATATGAATTCAATAAACATGGTTAAGGCTACAAAGATTTTAGAAGTGATTAAATTTATTTCGATGTGAAGTATCTAATTTTGAGGAGGTATATGCAATTTTATTTTAAGTTGATCGGGAAGTTAAACCTTGACGATTATTTTGAGGATTAATTTTGGTAGATGAGAGATATGAATATTAATATATGATTAGTTGATATGGGTATCAGTGTACATGAATAGGAATTTGTTAGTGTGCTAGAGTTAAGTGTTTGTTAGAGATAGTAGACACTACAAGTAATATGTTAACATGATCCTTCTTCCTTCCTAATGTTCCTTTTCTTTCGCCTTTCGATTGATTGATTGATTTTCCTAGTACTGTGGTTCACATGCATGATTTTCTTGTTAGAATATAACTAGTAGTACCCCTAACAGAGACTGAAATACCATGACAAGACACATGACCTATATATTTTCTCAAATTGCATGGCTGTAGGTAGAGTTTTCTTAAACCATGATCATTGGGTTTTTGACCATAGCAGAGATCTATGACGAGGTTATGACTGACCAAAAAGAGACAAGAGGATTAAATTTGTGGATAAGCATTAATAAAGAGTTAAGGCGTTAATAAAAGAATTGACGGATCATTAGTTTTACGAAGATTGAGGATGATTGAAACTCGAGGATAAATATTGACTTGAAAGGAGAGTAAGAAATTGACAGAGCAAAAAAAAAAAAAATTAAAATAAAATAAAATAAAATAAAATAAAATAAAATTTGATTGAGGATTTATTAATTTTAAGGAGGTCTTGATATGATTGAATTGATTATTAAAAATTTGAGAAATTTGAGAGATTATCATTTTATCTATTTGATTGCAAGATAGAAATTTTATATAGTATGAATGTTGCATTAAAGATACTGGAAGCATCGCATCGTTGAGTATTTGAGGAAAAAGAAAAGCAGGAAATAAAATTGTAAATGGAATGGTGCCGAATTAAATTCTTGGGATGAGGAGTTAGATTGGAATAAGCATCAATTGAATTTGAGTTAGAGGAGTAAGATGATTGATGAGTGTTTAAAATTTAAATTTTGGGATACAGATTTTTTAAGTTTTATAAATATGCATTGATTGGGTTTCAATTGAAGGATTGGATAGTAAATTTTGTATTTAGTTATTTACTCAAAAATTGAGAAGATTATGATACGACTGGAATTCAATTAAAATATTGAGGATTTGAGTAGTAAAATTTTACATTGGGATAATAAATTCAGAGGATGAAAAAAAAATATATTAGTTCAAAACTCGGAAACACTATACATATGGATAAAGAAATATGGAATGAAATGAAGCTCATGGTAAAGAAGATTATAATATAATTGATTATGGGATCGTATAATTGAAGGTCGTAAGGTAAGATCATGGTATAATGAGGTTGTGATTTAAATTAAATCTTAACCATGACAATAACATTTGAAATCGAAGAAAATAATCGAGGTATAGTTGATGCTAAGATAAACAAACTCGAATTTGATGATAAGGATTTTGGACAGGTAATAAATTTTGATTCAGAAATTCTAAGATCTAATCTAATAAAGTTTGTGATATTAGTTAATGATGAATCACAAGATTGAGAAAAGTAAAATGAATGAGGATAAAAAGGAAGGATTATTTTCAGATGGTAGTAAAGACTACTCTTTTCTTTTTCCTAGAAATTAAGAAAGGCGATTAGATGTCTCTTGATTACATTCTAAAGGATGTATTTAAGTTCTTAAATCAATTGTCGACCGTATCTTTCGAATTAGCTATAATTTTCATGTCTATATCATTCATTATACTGGGTCTTCCTTGGTTTAGTTACTTTGAAAAGGTAACGTGCATTATTTCAATTATCTGTTTTTCAGTGATCGTGTCTACTTCCCAAAACCTAAACTTTCTAGAGGATTCAAGGCCGAGCCATGATTCCTTCAAGATATTCCTGTCTTAAACCATATTTTCTTTTCTTCATGTTTTCTTCTGTTTGGTAAATATTATCCTTATAGAAATATTTTCTTCAATGATATATTCATCATTATGAACAACAAATGTTTTTCTATCCTAGTCATCCCTAAAATTTCGAGGACGAAATTTTTCTAAGGTGGATAGACTTGTAACCTCCGATTTCCAATTTCCAAAATAATTAGATTTTAATTTATTTTAAAATATCAAGTTTTATAAAATACTTTTTTTTCCTTGAAATTTTAGTTGATTTTGAACGATGTTTGATTGTAGAAGGTAATTTAAAATCTTTTATAAAAATCATTTTTCTAAATGTCAATTTATTATAAAATAACTAGATAAATAATGAGGTAAATATAATACTATAGCTTCGAATATTTTGGCTTGAAATCATAAAATTATTTGTTTAATTTATTGAAAGACTAGTTGATAAAATAAAAAAAAATTTATTTATTGGGATAGTAAATAAATAAATGTCATATTTTCTAAGATTTTGCAAAATGTATTAATTAGTAGCTAATTTGGAAATTAGCTAGCTTTCCTAAAAACATTTTCTGAAATTATAATCTTTATTTTATTTTACAAGTTACCATCTTTCATTCACCCTCACTCCCACATGAATTTATTCATGTATGATTCTGGGCCATTCATTATTGGGCCAACCCGCAACCCTTCTCCCTATTTAAGTTCTCATTCTCACAACCCCCTAGAAACCCTAATCTCCTAATTATTAGCTAGCCTCCACAATTCCCAAGCCATCACCACCATTTTGTGTGCTCGTGTCCGTGTGTCCAGCATCACCGTGTCAGCCGTGATGGCCTCGGGTCCGACCCCGGGTGTCCCACCGTATCCATTCATTTCCTGTGTCCAGATTTACAGTTTTACAACCAGCTTTCCGTGTCCGACACACCCGGACACGCCCACAGTACATCAGATTTCTGTGTCCTGCCCCGGACACGTCCGCCACAGAGCACCACCCTCGTGTCCAACCCGGACACGTACACAACACCATCCCCGTGTCCGGCAGCCCGGACACGACCCCCTGACAGTCAGCACCTTAACCCTAGATCTAGCCTTATCGAACCGAGCCGCGGAGCATCTCCTCGTCGTCAAGCCGGTGGCTATAGAACCTCCGCCTCCGCCGTAGATTTAGAACCACCGTCGTGCGTCGAGCCGAACAGCCGCCGAGATCTCCTTCCGCCGAGACGAACGTCGGTTTCGACCCGTCGTCGAGATCCCGCCGACCGCCTCGAACAGAGGAACCGCCGACCGCCTCCTCGACCAGACGCAGCCGTCCTCGAGCGCCGAGCCCGCCTCCTCGAGCGCCGAGCCCGCCTCCTCGACCAGACGCCGCCGCCGCCGAGCTCGGAGATCCGCCGCCGCCGCCCTGCCCGGCGAGACCCCTCCGTCGACGCCGGAGTACTCCGGTGAGCTTTTCCCCCTTTCCCTCTTTCCCTCTTTCCTTTTTCGTTTTCAGACTGTGGATTAGGGATTCATTGAGTTATAGTTAGTAATGAGTTAATTACATTAGTAAGTTAATTAAATTAGTTTAGTAAAAATGATTAGTTAGTTAATTAATTAATTAGATTAGTTTAGTAAGTATTAATCAATTAGTTTAGTAAATTATATAATTAGCTTAATAACATTTAATTTGTTTAGTTTAATTTAGTTTAGTAATTAATGTAATTAGTTAGTAATTTCATGTATTAGCTTAGTTAGTATTAATCGGTTAATTATTTTTATCAGTTAATTATTTTTATCAGTAACTATATTCATAATTAGTTAATTAAGTCATAAATTAGTATATCTGATTAGTTATTTTATATAATTAGTTAATTAATGTAATTTGGATATATTAATATAATTAGTTTATATTAATATGTAATTTGGTTATTTATATAAATTGATTTTATTAATATGTATTAGTCTAGCAAATTCATAATTAACTTGGTAAATTCATGTAACTGGTTTAGTAAATACCACATAATTAGTTTATTGTTTTAATGTATAAAATTAGTTATTTAGTATGTGTAAATTTAGTTATGTATTATATATAAGGGTTTTTGATTATGAAAATTTGTATAATTAAATATGTATAACTAGTTGTATACGTATATATATTGGGTATTTTTATATGGTATAAAATTAATTTGGTGAATTAATATAGGTATGTTAAGAATGATGTTGACAATATGTATATGTATATTCTAAAATGTACTTTTGCACATATATGAGATATACATATTTTAGTAAATAAATTGTAATAGTATACGTAGTATTTTGGTATAAAAATATAAAATGATTAGTATATGTATATATTGTATATATATATATATGTACTTAATATATTTTCAAATATGTATAATGAGTATAAATGTATATATATATCTTGTACATACAATTAATGTATTGTATATGTATTTAACGTGATGTACTAGTATTAGTATATATTTTAATAATAACATTGACAATACACATATATATATATTTTAAAAATGTATTTTAGCATAGGTATGAGTATACATATATAATGTTCAACTAGTATAAATCAAATATATATATTGTAAATACATTTAAGTTGGTGCATGTATAAATATTGTAAGTGTAATGTGTATTATATACGTAGCCCTACTAGATGACCCTAGTTGACTAGAGCCATACCTGGCACGGCCCTGAGTTCGATGTTTTGTGTTGTGTTAGTGTAGCACCTGATGCAAATGTTGTATTTGATATATTTTTAGGACTGTTGGTTCCTCCAGACGGTACTCTGGGACAGGACATTGGTTTTACCAGCTAAGGACCCAAGGAGAGTACATTCTCTGATTAGTTTCTAATTTATGATATCTCCTATGTTCACTGTATCTAGTGTAAATATACATGTTCTTGACACGTTGGTTACACGGATTGGTATACACGGATCTCGTCATGAGATGTTATTCCTTATTCATGGTGTAGCTTGTACAAGACTTATTTTCCTTGTTATCTTGTGCATGTACAGACACTGATTCCCGGGGAGATTTGCTACCTTCCTAGGGAATCCTGTGCCATAGCGTACCATGATTGGATCTACTATACCAGTCGGGGGTTTGGGGAGTACTTTAGTGTAGATATGTGATCATACCCAACTTTATATGCACCATAGCTCACCCCACATCTCACGTCGGGTACGGCCTGACCATTTATATGAACCATAGCTGTTACGTGTGATTAGCCTGATCTCTACATGCACCATAGCTAACCAACGGTTAGCCTGACTCTATATGAACCATAGCTAATCACATGTAACCAGCCTGATCAAGTTCCCAAGCCGATCACATATTAAAGCTAGTACTCACACACTTAGTCATAGAACTCTTGCTCATGGACATAATGTTTCTTTCCTGCATTTACTTACAGTATTTCCAGTATTTCTCTCATTGTACATTTCTCGTACTTATACATGCATCTGGTATGTTTCCATCTAGAACTGCTACATAGCTTATGTCATTTATATAGAACTGCTATTTAGAGATGTACTTTGCTCCTTCCTGACTGGAAAATATTTTTCCAGACTGTGACCTTAGTAGACTGGTTCCGACACACTTGGGGATTGGAAGTTAATGATTGCAGGTATGATTATGTTGTCTTTAGACTTGTGTTGTTTCTTTTACTTCTTCAAATTCCTATCGTGCTGTAGTTGTGATTGAGTATGTTGTTGATATTTTATAGTATCATCCGAGTCTCCTTATGGAGTTGGATACTAGCGTGAGATTGTTAGATAGTACTCGACCCAGACAGCGTTCTACCGCCGATGCTGCGGCGTAGGCTGGACGTACCCACGCATTCGTGCCCCTAAACCGGGTGCGGGTCGTGACAGAGAGCCGGTCGCCGGAGAGGGGGGCGGGAGAAATCGAAAAGTTTCGAATTTTTCGACAGATGGGAGAAAAGAAAACTGAGCCCTAATTAACCAAAATTTAGCGACGTTTAGCGACGTCAAATAAAAATGTCGCTAAAATAAATATTAGCAACGTCTAAGACGTCGCTAAATATATTGCTAAATATTTTTGATACATACGTCGCTAATTACGACGCTAAACGTCGCTAAATCAGATATATTAGCGACGTTTAGCGACCTTAATTGAACTTATAGTGACTAATCTTTTAAAATCTTAATAAAAGTCGCTAAACGTCGCTAAATATCGTCATTTAGCGACGTCTAGCGATGTTTTTTATGGAGTCGCTAATTTAGCGACGTTTTTACTTGGAGTCGCTAAAATACGTCGCTAATCCTGCTTTTTCTAGTAGTGTATTAAAAGTTGAGTAATGTTATTTATTGTGATGGATTCATATTATGTTGCATTTAAGAGTGAGTCCTGGACTCACTAACTGATATTATTGGACGGAGAGAACAATTACCAGATGTGTGGGAACTATGCACTATCCCTGTAACTTGTAGAGACACGGGTATGATGACACATTTATGTAGAAGGATTCTAACGTTCGAGGTTCGAGGAACTTTATGAATGATTACAGATGTCTGATGAGCTCAGTATATATACAGATGTCCTCTAGCCGAAGGTTACATCGACTCACCTATTTAGCCAACAACCCATATAAATGAGTGTTATCCTCGTATTGCATTCATACAACTAGTATCTTAGATATATATGTTCTCACTTCTATTAGTTATATTCAGTTTACATTATGGTATATTTTTGTATCTTCTTGCGTCTTTCTGTGGATTTGGTTTCCCTTCCAGGCTAAGATAAGCAGCATTATCCTAAGACGTACGGTTTGGGACCATATTCGAAAGTTATTCCGACAAGGACACCGAGGTTCTTCCGAAAGAGTTTCCCTAATCAGCGGTAGGACTCCCGCCTTGGGTCTCAAGTATCATTACCTAGTTAGAACGATACTTGAGCCTACTTATCTTATTGCTTTCTAGCATTTCTTTCTGTATTTTCATTTCAGTACTTTCATTTTGTGTTATACTATTAGGGTTTGTCCTCATAGACTTATGACAGTTGTATTATGGACCTAAATTCTTCATGTTTACATTTCAGTCGATACTTTAGTTACTTCTTATATTATCTATGCATATGAGATATGGTTATCTGCATGTCTATTTAGTATAACCATGGACTGGAGTCCACATTTTCAGCGTAGTACATATGGATAGGTCCATTAGATTGAAAGCATGCTCTAGTTCATATCAGCTGACCAGGTTACATAATGATCTTACGTATCTTGGGAATGGGGTGTGTCAGTTTTGTAGTTCTGGATGAAGACTGTGTCGGATGATAGTGTCATAGTTCTGGACAAAATATTGTGCCATCGGGCAAGGGATACTAAAGAAACTAAAGTTTAAAGGAGTGGAGGCAACCGTAACAATGTTCAAGAATATGCTAGTTGAACAACGAACCAAGATGAAAACTATTGGAGTGGTGGCTCGTGTTCAACAATTAGTTAAAAACACAAAGACAAGCATCGAAAGGGTCAAAGTAGCAACCAACCAGTATTTTGGTTGCTCACAACCGAAATATTGGGCTTTCTATATCCTTGTACGCAAAGTGTGCACTAGCAACCATCATACCAATTTCTCAAACTGGTATACCTAATTTTCCATAAGCAAAGTGTGCACTAGTGCCCATTAAACCAAATACAAAAATATACAGGTTGCCTATTCGGAATCTCGATATGAGTGGATTTCAAGGGAACTAGTCATATTTTACGGTATTTTTTTAAGGTTCGGATTGCTCCTAAGTTGGAAATATTAGGAATGCTTATATATTCCAAACCCTAAATAGACGTGCTTGAGGATTAAGAAAGAATGTGTGGTGGTGGTGCTAAGAAGCTCTAAGAAAATCTAAGGAAATTGAGAGAAAGAAAAGGAAGAGAGCTTCTTGGAGATCTATTAAGAAAGGGCTTGTGCGATATATTATTATTGTAGTAACTCTTGTAAAACTCTTCTTGATTCTTCAATAAATCTATTATCCTCTTACTCAGTGGAGTAAGTCGATCTTGGTTGAACCACGTTATATCTTGTATTCTTAATTATGTTATTATTTTTAGTTATTTTTTCTAAGTTCTGTGTGTTCGTCTGAGAATGGTCAAAACATGATAGATGTGCACAAATGTCACTTCTCGGTCCTAAAATACATGGGACAAAGATACGTGACAATGGCTAGTTACATATCAAGTGTGATTCATCCCAACTCGAATACGTATACGATGTCCATAATCGGTTCAAAGTAACTATAAGTCTCTACAAATAAACATCCATATCTCAATCTAAAAGAATATCAAATATAGGGTGAAATATAACTACGGAAGAATATGATGAAGGTATCAACTAACAATACATGAATCATGTAAAAATAAACCCCAACAATCCTATGATAAAATCTCAGTAATAACCTGGAAGGAAACTAAGTTCTCAGATGGATGTAGCAAAATACATAATATATATGCCACAATAAAATAAAATAAATAACATACGAAGGGACAAAATAATAACGCGAGTAAAACCCTAATAATTAGTCTATGTGAAATGCAAATAAGAACAACTTTCGCATGCAGGGGCTCTCTGAATAAGGGTACACGAGCAGCGGAGCTCATCTGAGTCGCTAACTGCCATCATAAAAAAATAGTAGTTCCTATACCTAGTAATTGTCCTCCCTATCCAATGTCATTGTCCTGGTCGAATCGACGATACGATTCTAACAAGTAATAAGTCCAGTCAATCATGTATATAAGTTCATCAAGAATACACGAACAAGCGAGTTACTATCACAAGTCGAATGCAAGTCAAGCCTAGTACGAAATGCAACATGAATCCATATATCACACCTAATATGTATCAACATGTAGTAACAGATAAACATAATTGCAAGTGAAATAGATAACACGAGTAACAAATGTATCAAGAGAACAATTGATGAAATATACAAAGTATTTATATACAATAAATCAAATATGCAAGGTATACTTGCCTGATTATCGTCCAAATCCATTGCACCGAGCCTGCGAGTACCAAGGTCTGGTCTCAGGCCTCAACATAACCCAAAGTTGTTATCAATTTATATAAATTTAATTGTATTACAATTATTATTTCAAGAACCCTAACAAAATTATTATTATATTTATTTATAAATATATTTTATAATTTCATATATACAATTCTTATATATTTTTAAGAAAAATATTAAGAATGAAACTTATGATTTTAATTCTATATCTGTAGCCAATAGGCTATATGCTAGAAAGTAGGAATATAAATAACTATATATACTTTATAATTTTTTTTTAAAAAAATAACTAATTTATTATCTACTTAGATCATATCCTTTTTTACATATAAGAAAATTTACTAGGTATTTTTACTAGGTATATCTATTAGTAGTCTGGTGTAAAAAAAATACTAGGTATATCCAATAGAATAGACTTAGTCCGGAGAAATTTAAATTTCTGGCTCCGCCCTTGTCTAGGAGGGAGATGCGCGGGAAAGGAGTCATCGCGGTAAGGCAGTTTGTGGGCGGCAGCGGAGTCAAGGTCTGGCGGGGCTTGCGAAGCTACACTCATGACACCTGCAGTCTGGACGCATTGGATAACGACAACAAGGACCCGAGTCAGACTCAGTAGGTGCTCGGTTGACGCGGTGCAGAGATCTTCTTCGACATTGGGAAACCGATGGACTGTTAGAATATATTGCAGTAGATGCGCTGTTCGCGGAGTCAACGGGTAGAGTGATAGTGGAAGGGCATGGCGTTGCGTGAAGGAACCTAGGGGGAAGACGGGTTCAAGACGGGAGGCTAGGGAGTTGGCTAGATCAAAAAGGAGAAGGGAGAGGGAAGGATCTTTATATATATATATAGTTGTGTATAGGACGATTCACATCTCCAATCTTATAATGCGGCTTGAAATCGGCTTAAAATTGAGCCGTCTAAGTCGTAAGTAAATACTCAACCAATTTTTTTTTTTTAATTTACAGAAATAAATAAAAACTGAAACCAACTTCCCTCTTATCCGTCCAAGCCGTAACTAAATACTAAACCAATTTAATTAAAAAAAAAATACGGGACATTAAAAAAAAACTTAAAGTAAATACTAAACCAATTTAATTTTTTTAAAATACTTACGGAAGATAAATAATTTTTATAAATAGTAGAGATATATCCATAATAAATTATAATTAAATCTAAAATAAATCATAATTAAAATAAAAATATATATAATAATTTTTAATTCAAATATATTTAAATATTTAAAATATATTATAATAAAATCAAAAACTATTTATTTTATATATAGAGGAAAAGAAGGCGATGGGTTTGAGAGAACGGGTCTGGCTTGGATCAAATCTCCAGAGAAATTTAATCCATTGTTTGGTATTAGAAATGGTAACAGGCCTAATCTGATGGGTAGGGGCTAACAAATTTGGTTATAAAAAATTAAGAGTAGGAACGGGTCGAGCCTGTTACTACCAAAACAAGGGAAAATATTAAGGCGGATTGGGATGCATTTCGGGTATGGTATAATAATCCGCCCCAACCCGCCGAGAAATTCTCTTTTTAATATCACAAAATATGTTTAAATAAACGTAGAAAAAGAAAGAAGAAAATAGAAAAAAAAGATCTCTTATTGGTGTAATCACATAGTGGGAGGCAAAGACCTCATTTATACAACCCAATGAAGGTGTAATACTAATCTCTAACCAATGTGGGACTAAAATACAAAGTAGGAATCCAACCCTTTAGTAACCCACGTTATAACACTTCATCTTTGGATGACCACCATCTCTAAGCCTATTGTCTCGTTAAAACTTTGGCAAAAAAATCCATTAAGACAAAATATGTGCGAAAAAAAGAGTACAATCTTTATGATGACTCAGATAGGTGTTGGACACGCTTAATGTTGCCTCATTAAAACCTTGTCAGGAAAAATTTAATAGAAAAAAAATCCATGACTAAGGAAAATAGTACAACGCGTTATAGTCCATACAAAATATATCTCCCCTAGAAAACAATCACTCCCCCTGATGATGTTGATCCTGAACAATCAGCTAATAAAGACGTCGCATTCCAATTCCATTAACTAGTTTCTGAAAAGTTGACTTTGGCAACGATTTGGTGAATAAGTCTGCAAGATTATCACTTGAGCGAACTTGTTGGACGTCAATATCAAAGTTCTTCTGAAGCTCATGAGTATAGAAAAACTCCGGTGAGATATGCTTGGTCATGTCTCCTTTAATGAATCCACCTTGAATTTGTACAATACATGATGCATTATCCTCATGAATAACAGTTGGAGTATATGTAGTAGGGGAAAGGTGACAGAAGCTACGAATGTGTTGAATCAACGATCTCAGCCAAATACATTCTCTACTTGATTCATCGATAGCCAATATTTTTGAGTGATTTGAGAAGGTAGCAACCATTGTCTATTTGTTGAACACCAAGAAATAGTTGCATTGTTATTAAGAAACACATATCCAGTTTGTGAACGATATTTATGGGGATCAGATAAATAACCTGAATCTGCAAAGCCAGCTAGATTCGCGATGTCAGATAAACCACAAGTATAAAATAATCTCATGTCGGTAGTTCCACGAAGATATCTCATCACATGTTTAATGTCATTCCAATGTCTGCGTGTTGGTGCCGAGCTATATCTAGCCAACAGATTGACAAAGAATAATATGCATGGTCTTGTACATTGTGATAGATACATTAATGCCCCAATGGCACCATAGTGTAGTGCCCCGTTCTCCCAGTGCGGAGAGCGCGGCTAAGAAACACAAGACGGTATCGTTCGATCGGGATAGATTGAATTAAGAACTCGTCCTCGTTATGGATTTGTTTCTTCGGAATTGATTCCCATATTCAGTGCACCGTTCCCCCGGGATCGACTTAGCGGCAGAGTCAGGAGGGACCTCTCCGCTGCTATCTTTTATTGCCTCGGTTTTCGATGTCGCTTGTTGCTTTCGTACTTTGAGTTGGTTTTGGGATTTGCTTATTTTTCTTGAACGGTTTTGATGGTTTTTATTATTTTCGTTCATTGAACTGCACTTCAATTTCGAGATTGGAAAAGTGGAAGAGGTATTGATTGAGCTGTTCGTAATGCAGGTGAACGAGCAGCAGGCGACTTGCGAGCGAAGTCGTGAAGCACCTCTTTCCTTCTCCCTTCCAACAATCTAAGTGAGTGGCTACCAACCCGATTAGCTAGCCCTGCTTCCAAGCTTCACAACTAATAATCTCGCATTCATCTTTGCCCCGATCAAACGATACCAAGTAATAACTAAAAGAAACCAAGATAAAAGAGATTAGACTTGGTTTATGCTTGTCAATAACTTCATGAACGGATACTGAACTGCATGCTTGTTCGTTTGGGAATAAATCATGAATTGTTGCTTGTCTTGTACAATTGCTTGTCTTGTACTCTAGTTGCCTCAAATTGCACTCTTGTTGCCTCAACTGCAATAAATTATTACTTGTATATTGTTCGATCATGGACAACTTGTGCACAGGGTCACGGTCTCACGGACGATGCTGGGGCACTGGCATCTATCCGGTCCGGGCGAGACCTATTATTCTAGTCTCTTATTTGGGGGTATGGCTTGCAGCACCTCTTGTACTTTCGTTGCAAACCATTCTCGTCAAGACTATATCGTCCATTATGGCAACCATGCCAGTTATCATCGTGTATATTTAAACCTGTTGTAAACTAACTTGTGTCTTCGTGGCAGGGAAGGCATGTTAAGTATTGTGCAGGTAATTCAGACGGTCAGGTAAAATCCACCGAACGGTGGCACGTTCATTTCAGTAAATTCTATATGCTGCTTACTTGTAAATAAACTAAGGCAAGATAGAAACCCATAAATGTGCATGCTTCGTTCAAATAACGTGTTGATTGGTATAGTTCGGTTAGCTCACCTTCACCAGTATGTTTCGACATGCTGACCCTCGTTGAAACAGGTTCTCCGCACTAAGGCGAACCGAGCGAGGAGTCGAAGTCGTCTTCCCGAATCCAGTCCAGCTGTAGGCCCATCCTGATCGCGCCGCATTTTGAAGTACTTGAAGAAGAAGCTTGCAACTTTTCATACACAATGCAGCTTCGTGCCAAAGCCGTCCTCCAGCCTGGAGGTCTTTATCTCATGCCTTATTTTGGTCGCACAACTTTCATGACACAATTACGAGAAAATGATTATTAATTTACTATTTTGTCGTGGCGTACGATTTTAACACGCCACCCCAACCCATTGCTTCCAACTAAATCCATACTATGAGCCTAATTGGTCCTATTACGCACATGACACTCGAATTGCGTTATTCGAACCACATGTATGCTCCCAATATAATATTAAGTAAAAATAAAATTTATGAATTTATTTAACTAATTAAATATTAATTAATATTTAGTAAACATCTTTTGAATTGATATGATTTTGGTTGTCAATTAATTATTGGAGGAAATATAAATTTCTAGAATATTTTCCAAGAACCTAACTATTTTTGGGGATTTTATATGTATAAATATTGAATAAATAAAACAAAATAAATAAAATAAAATAAAATCTAAATTTTAAACCCAAATCCAAAATCTAAAACAACTCAACCCGTGCACAGGAGACCCATTCTCATATATATATATATATATATATATATATATGCTAAACCCTAATCCTAAACCACACCACCTAAACCACCTCCCCTAGCCTCTCCCAAGACAAGCGCCGCCCTCCGGTGCTGCTGCCCCGCCGCCTGACCGCCGCCGGAGCCGCTGACCGCCGTAGATCCCACCCCTCCCCCCACCCCACCCCCCCACCCCGCGCGCACGCGCACAGCAGCAGCAGCCGTGTGGCCCCCCTTCGCACGAAGATGTCTCCCTCCTCGCTCGTCCGTTTCGTATCCCGTCTTCGCTGGTATGTTCACAACCTAACCCTCTAGAATTTTCTTCAAGTAGAACGAATTTAGGCACCCGGATTTGATCAAAAAATCGACCGAAAGTTAGCCGAAAAACTGTTCAACAATAGTTCAGAAATTCAGTCCAAGTACCCCTATTCATGTCCAATTTTCTACCAACTCATTAATTATTTTTAAAATATAATTAAAAGGACTTCTTCAAAATATAACCAAGATTTTTATTGTTCTTTTAATTTTTATTAGTTTGCTTTAATGGTTAAATTATTCTGGTTCCAAATGGACCAAAAATTTATTTTTAAAACACCCAAAATCTTCGATACGGGGTGCGTTCGGCCAAACGAGGCCACGTCATCACATGGAGATTGCATCAAAAGGTGCGTAACGTGAACGCAAACTTGTGGGCTTTCACGGAACTTGATTTGGACGTGTGTGCACGCCGGAATCAATGCGTATCCGCCGAAAAATACAGTATCGACCTATTCTGATACCTCGCTATAACTTCGTGTGTACTTGTCGATTCACAACAAAACTTATGACATTAGATTCGCAGCATTACGCTGGTCCTGTGACCCAAGATTGGTTCGAATCTGAGAACGTTGATAAAATACCGTTTTGTGGGTCCCATGGTTCCACATGATGGACGATTTTGTGATCGGCTCATCGAAATCCAGTTTTGGATGTTCCTTTGGGTTCTTATTGTCGTTATGGAATCGTAGTTACTAAGTTTGTCAAATTTGGAAAACTTTATCTTTGACACATTTTTGGTGTGAAGTGAGCCACATGTGGACCTCGCTTTGACCCAAAACTGTCAATTTTGCCCCTGTGTCCAAATTGGACTTATGGGTAGTCAATCCTAGCTATTTTAAGTATTCTAAAAATATTGGTGATATTTTTTTCAGCATCCGGAGGTGAACGTGTAGATTCTATTTTTCCAGGAGCAGTTGAGGGAGTTCAGAACCCAGACAGGTGTACCTTGCCAACCTTGTAGTAGATCATGTTATATTATTTGCTTGTGTTCTTCCTTATATATATACTCTTATGATGTACCTGTTCAACCTAGGACCATGAGACGTTGCTTAGCGTCCGAACAAGATTCGGGTGTCGACGCCGTACGTGGAGTCGAGTAACGTCACTTAGAGAGTTGATTCCACGATCATATTTTTACGTGCTTGCTTTACCAAGTATGTCATACCGTAGGATACTTGACACTATTTTATGTGACATAATCTTTTCTGAGTTATTCATAGTGATTTTGTATAGGCTTACAGGATTCATGACATGAGACTTGCATATTATATGGATATTATTATGACTCGTTGTACTAGCTAGATGTCATGATCTTGCATGTTATGGACATGAGATATCGTGGACATGAGACATGAGGTTACATTAGGTAGGGAGAGACACACAGGCTATAGGCTGATTATTTATATCTATACTATACTACTGGAGGTGTCTTGGACTCTGTCTCAGATCTTTGGCACATATACTGGAGTCGTGATACTACTTGCTGCTATGGGCTCCCTGACACAGAGCATGTAGTGGTCTCAGCCTGAGTAATAGTGATGCTCTCATTTGCATTTCACTTAACTGGTTACATAGCTTGCCCTGAGGATCTGTCTATATTTACTTGCTGTATTTTATTTTGGCTTGAGTATTTATTGTACCTTACTTTGTCCCCTGAGAACCTGGATCTGGATTATGTCCCCAGGTATAGACGAGGAGAGCTATCCCGAGGTTTACGAGGTAGGTGCTACTATTGGAGACGTACAGGTTGCAAAGGACGAGGTTGTTCCGGAGAACTTTTCTTGAGCACACAGTATTCTCACCATTCATTTATTATGCTTAGTATCTTAGATATTTGATCTTGTAGTGACTTCTGGATATGGTAGTTGGAGATATTTTTCTTTTCATTTTGATGACGGGTTATTTTCCGTGACATTATTTATATTGCTTTGATTGGACAAATTATTTTATATTATTGTGACTGGACTATCTCTTTATGATTTCGTTACTTATTGTGGATGAGATTAGATATATAAATTGTGACAGGTATTTGTAGACCATTTTATATGTATTACATCTTAGATGCACTCTAACGGGTGCGCTAGTCCCATGGTATTTTGGGACTGGGACGTGACATAGTTTTTGTGGTGGCCCATGCAGGTCTACGAATATATTGCTTCGGTTTCAACTAAGGGACCGAGCAAGCCTGCAATTAGGATAAGAATAAATTTATAGGATCTCATCCACATGTTGACACGTTCTTGACCTCTATATCGGACTCGAATAAATTCTTTGACTTGCATCAGGCTTGATTCAACTGTTCAACCCTACACTGATCCCGACAAAAGAAGAGAAGGCGAAGAAATTTTTTGACGAACTGAGCTTTGAGTTACAAAGATTGATTGGTGCAGTTGCACCTACTTCTTATACGGATGTCCTTATCGCAGCTCAACGCATGGAGCACATCCACATGAGGGAGTCCAACCAGAAGAGACCGCATGCATTAGTACCAGCTCGAGAACCACACGGGGAGCTTGCAAAGCGACCCCAGATGAATCCACCACAGAGAGCAGCATCACGAGCCCTATCCCTTCCTACTTGTCACTACTATGGCAAGGTAGGCCATTTTGAGAGGAATGTCGATGCAGATTAGGATTGTGTTTGCTTTGCAGTTCAGACCAGCATCCAGCCAGAGATTGCACGGAGCATAGAGGAGGAGCACCGATGGTTCACCGATGAACACTGATGGTTCATCAACCCAATTTACCAGTAGCGGGGCCAGTCCAGCAGCCACATCGACCAGCTTATCCAGCACCATGAGCACTACAGGCGAAAGATAGAGGATTCGGACCACCAGCACCGGGAGAATATCAGCTAAGGCCACCCTTGGCATCACAGGCAGCACTTTTTCGGTAGGTCCAGCAACAACAGAGGGCACCACCACAGGGACATGGACAGGCTTTTGTGATGACAGTGGAGGAGGCACGGACTCGAGGAGTAGCGAGTATGGAAAAGATTTAGTCTTATCATAGCTAGCTACAGTAACGAATATTCCTAGTAATACTTTAGCATGTGCCTGTTAGTTCCATTCCCAAGCCTATACCTAGTATTAGGTTAGCATGAACTTGTTAGTCTAGAGTAGTAATATGTAAGTGGTACCCAAGTTTTCATAAGTTGTAGTTGATCCTCGTTCTAATCAGACTTTCTTACTCTTGAGTTACTCATCTCTCATTGCCTTGGAAAAAAAAAATTATTGCTTCCCTACGTGTTCTGCTTGAACAAAACCCTCACCCTTCCTCTCGATTTTTTCTTGTTAATGGTCCTTTATCCTTTGTGTCGTGCTTCAACAAATATCATACAATCGTGTCATCTCTTCTGGAGCAAAACTTTCCTGAGCAGTTACGTTTCGTTTTTCTTAATTGTAAAAATGCAATTCTTTTAAGGTGGGTAGATTGTGAGCACCCTAATTTTTTACTTAGGGTTAGTTCGATAATTAATAATAATTATTTTGTATTTTAATATTTATTCGATAATTTAATTGAGCTTTGGAAATCAACCACCATGGTTTTAAGATCTTGATTGCAACACTAGCCTTTTCCTTCCAACCAGCCTAGTATGCTCGACTTAGACGAGTCAAATTTGGCTCTACCATGACTGCCCCTCACAAATTTGCAATCTCATGTCTTGTTTTGGTCGCACAACTTTTGTGACACAATTACGAAGAAACGATGATTAATTAACCATTTTGTCGTGGCGTACGATTTTAACACGTCACCCAAATCCATTGCTTCCAACTAAATCTAAACTATGAGCCTAACTAGTCCTATTACGCACATGACACTCGAGTTGCATTATTCGAACCCCCTGTATGCTCCCAATATAAATAGAAAATAAAATTTATGGCTTTATTTAACTAATTAAATATTCATTAATATTTAGTAAACATCTTTTGAATTGATATGATTTTGGTCGTAAATTAATTGTTGGAGAAAATATAAATTTCTAGAATTTTTTCCAAGAACCTAACTATTTTTGGAGATTTTATACATATAAATATTGAATAAATAAAATAAAATAAAACCTAAATTATAAACCCAAACCCAATACCTAAAATAACCCAACCCGTGCACAGGAGACCCATTCCCATATATATATATATATATATATATATATATATATATATATATATATATATATATATATGCTACACCCTAATCCTAAACCACCTCCCCTAGCCTCTCCCCAGACGAGCGTCGCCCTCCGATGTCGTTGCCCTGCCGCCTGACCACCGCCGGAGCCGCCGACCGCCGCAGATCCCGCCCCCCCTCCCGCGCGCACGCGCACAGCAGCAGTCGTGTAGCCCCCCTTCGCGTGGAGGTTTAGCCCTCCTCGCTCGTCTGTTTCGTATCCCGTCTTAGCTGGTATGTTCACAACATAACCCTCTAGGATTTTCTTCAAGTGGAACGAATTTAGGCACCCGGATTTGATTGAAAAATTGACCGAAAATAGGCCAAAAAACTGTTCAACAACAGTTCAGAAATTTAGTCCAAGTACCCCTATTTATGTCCAATTTTCTACCAACTCATTAATTATTTTTAAAATATAATTGAAAGGACTTCTTCATAATATAACCAAAATTTTTACTGTTCTTTTAGTTTTTATTAGTTTGCTTTAATGGTTAAATTATTCTGGTTCCAAAACGACCAAAAACTTATTTTTAAAACACCCAAAATCTCCTATACAGGGTGCGTTCCGCCAAACGAGGCCACGTCGTCGCGTGTGGCTTACATCAAAATGTACATAACGTGACTACAGACGTGTGGGTTTTCGCAAAACTTGATTTGGGCGTGTGTGCACGCCGAAATTAATACGTATCCGTCGAAAAATACCTTATCGACCTATTCTGACACATCGCCATAACTTCATGTGTACTCGTCTATTCACAACAAAACTTATGCCATGGGATTCGCAGTGTTACACTGGTCATGTGACCCAAGTTTGGTTCGAATCTGATAACGTTGACGAAATACCGTTTCGTGATCGGCTCATCGGAATCTAGTTTCGGATGTCCCGTTGGGTTCGTATCGTTGTTATGGACTCGTAGACACTAAGTTTGACAAATTTAGAGAACTTTGTCTCCGACATATTTTTCGGTACGAAGTGGGCCACATGTGGACCCCCGCTTTGACCCAAAATTGTTAATTTTGCCCCTGTGTCCAAATTGGATTATAAGTAGTCAATCCTAGCTATTTCAAGTATTCTAAAAATATTAGTGATGTTATTTCAACATCTGGAGGTGTACGTGTAGATTCTAGTTTCCTATGAGCAGTTGACAGAGTTCAAAACTCAGGCAAGTGTACCTTGCCAACTTGCAGTAGATCATGTTATATTATTTGCTTGTGTTCTTCCTATATATATACTCTTGTGATGTACCTGTTCAACCTAGGACCGTGAGACGTTGCTTAGCGTCCGAACAAGATTCGAGTGTCGACGCCGTATGCGGAGTCGTGTAACGTCACTTAGAGAGTTGATTCCACGATCCTATTTTTACGTGCTTGCTTTACCAAGTACGTCATACCGTAGGACACTTGACACTATTTCATGTGACAGAATCTTTCCTGAGTTATTCATGGTGATTCTGTATAGGCTTACAGGATTCGTGACATGAGACTTGCATATTATATGGATATTATTATGACTCGTTGTACTAGCTAGAGGTCATGATCTTGCGTGTTATTGGCATGAGATATCGTGGACATGAGACATGAGGTTACATTGGGTGGGGAGAGACACACAGGCTACAGGCTGATTATTTATATCTATACTATACTATTGGAGGTGCCTTGGGCTCTGTCTCAGATCTTTGGCACATATACTGGAGTCGTGATACTACTTGCTACTATGGGCTCCCCGACACAGAGTCTGTAGTGGTCTCAGCCTGAGTACTAGTGATGCTCTCATTTATATTTTACTTAGCTGGCTCCATAGCTTGCCCTGAGGATCTGTCTATATTTACTTGTGTATTTTATTTTAGTTTGAGTGTTTATTGTACCTTGCTATGTCCCCTGAGGACCTGGATCCGGATTATGTTCCCAAGTGTAGACGATGAGAGCTATCCCGAGGTTTACGGAACAGGTGCTACTATAGGAGACGTACAGGTTGCAGAGGACGAGGTTGTTATGGAGGACTTCTCTTGAGCACACAGTATTCTCACCATTCATTTATTATGCTTAGTGTTCTTAGATATTTGATCTTATAGTAACTTCTGGATATGGTACTTGGAGATATTTGTATTTCTATTTTGATGACGGATTATTTTCCGTGACATTATTTATATTACTTTGATTGGACAGATCATTTTATATTATTATGACTGGACTATCTCTTTGTGATTTCGTTACTTATTGTGGATGAGATTAGATATATAAACTGTGACAGGTATTTGTAGACCATTTTATATCTATTACATCTTAAGTGCACTCTAACGGGTCCATTAAATTAGATTTTTCTATTGGAGTTGTGTTGCTGGCCATTGTCACGTGGCTAGTCCCTTGGTATTTTGGGACTGGGGCGTGACAAGAAGCTATTTTGAGAAGTAAAGATCTTATAATGAGTTTACCATGTGAACAAGCTACACACAAATCTTCAGTAGGAAAAGAAAGACTTTGGTATGATAAAATATGCCCATTGGTATTATTGATAATCTTTCTCAACATAGTCGATCCTGGATGACCCAATCTGTCTTGCCAAATGATTAGATTCCTTGGATCCTATAACCTTTTTCTAGTGATGGGGTTGGATTCTACTACCTTCAGAGTAGTTTGATATAGCCCCGAGGAGATCAACTTGCACTTTTCTAATGTGAGATTATTGCTTCCAACATTAGAGGTGATACAAAGATACTCTTTGCTATCATCGTTCATTGTTTCAACATGAAACCCGTTCATTCGAATATCTCTAAAGCTGAGTAAATTTCTATTAGATCTACTAGAGAATAATACATTTCGAATGACTAAGTGTGTTCCATTTGGCAACACAACATCGGCCTTACCATAACCTTCTATAATCTACACGGGTCCAACAATGGTGGTCACCTTGGCAGTGTTTGAGGCATATGTTGTGAAAAACTTCTTAGTTTTCAAGATAGTGTGAGTTGTTGCACTATCTATCAAGCATATGCCATCATCATTGTCCATATATTTCAAAAGCAAAAATTTATAATTTATTAATATGCTACTAAATGGTTAAACTTGACATATTGTCAATTATTACAAGTTGATCTAAATCTAAATGAAACTGCTTCAAAGAAAGTAAACTACCTAGACTATTGATCATATAATGACCAATTTATTCAAAGTGAAAAGTAAATAAACTTAGATAAGCATACAATAACTATTCATTGACTTCGCCTATCATGGCGTTGAACTGGTCTTCCAAAATTACGTTTTCATCCTTATCTTGGAAGAAATCATTAAAATTTATGTGTGTTGTACTCTCCATGAGATTAGTCTCCACACCCTTTGAGGTTTCATACTCGTCCACTTTCTTTTGTGAGGTGTGACAGTTTCAGATCCAATGACCAGCTCTTCCACAACGTTTGCAAATATCAGTTGGAGCAGCTGGATTGAAAATTTGGGCATTGTTTCTTTGGGAATTAAATCACTTATTTTTGAACTGTGTATCATTCCTTGGACCCGGATTGTAGCCATTTCTTTGGCTTTCACGGCGTCCATGCCCTCTACCTCTGTGATTTCCTCGACCCCTAGTATTGGTCACATTTTTTCGAGCACAAGTCGCATTCACTTCAGCTGGAATTGGTGCAGACCTATCTGTGATTTCCTCGACCCCTAGTATTGGTCACATTTTTCTGAGCACTAGTCGCATTCACTTCAGCTAAAATTGGTGCCGACCCAGTTGATCTACTATGTGGTTTTTGATTAATAACTCATTATTTTTCTCGGCCACGAGTAAGACAATAATGAGTTCAGAATACTTCTTAAAATTTCTCTCCCTATATTTCTGTTGTAGGGTCATATTAATCGCATGAAATATGGTGAATATTTTCTCTAACATGGAATTCTCTGCCACTTCTTTACCACATAACTTCAATTATGAAGTAATCATGAACATAGCTGAATTATAGGCTGCAACTGTCTTATAATCTTGAAAACATAGATTGAGCCATTCATGGAGTGCACCTGGTAGTATGACCATTTTCTGGTGATCATATCTCTCAGCTAGAGAATTTTATAGCACCAAGGGATCCTTGACTGTTAAGTACTCAGCCTTGAGATCATCATGAATATGATGTCTTAGAAAAATTAAAGCATTCGCTTTATCTTGTGCAGATATTGGCTTATCAACCACAATTGCGTCACCTAAGCTTTTTGCTTGAAGGTGCAATTCAACATCCAATCTCCAGTTGAGAAAGTTCTGGCCTTCTAAGTTTAGAGACTTGAAATCATGCTTTGTGAGGCTCGACATATTGCTGTATAAGATCAATAATAACAAGTTAACATATAAACTTGATAAATCACCAAACAATTCATGTTCATGGTGTATGCTTCAAACAATGATGTTTCAGAAGTCTATTTATACCAAACAAATCTTGTTCATGGTATACTTCGAACAATGATGTTCCAGAAGTCGTAGGTAAATACCAAACACTAGATGTTCATGGTATGCTTCGAACAATGATTATATTCAAGAAGTCTTTCAAAAATACCACATATGGTATGCTTCGAACAATGATGTTCCAGAAGTCTTATATATATAAACCAAACAATTCATGTTCATGGTCATCAGATCTCTGATGGTTTTGATCTGAATGTATTAACATATATAAAAGAAATAAATAAATAAAGAATAACTCCATCGTTCTCTCCAAAAGATCTTTATGCGATTAACATCGGAGTGTTATTAGAGTTAACTGAAAGAAGTGAGATGAATGGATAAAATTATTCTTTTTGCCCTAGCGGTATGCCAAGAGATGTATAAACACCAACATTAGGCTGCGTCTAGGGTATACATATGCATAAAAAAATAAACATAAATAACCATACATATTACCAAAGTGGAGAATCCGCAAATGGCGGCTTCACTGAGATGCTCTCGCTTATTTTCTCCCGTTAGAGCTTCATGCTAATAACGTGTTCGAATAAATGTAGAAGAAGGAAGAAAAAAGATAGGAGAAGATCTCATATTGGTGTAATCACATAGTAGGAGGCAAAGACCTTATTTATACAACCCAATGAAGGTGTAATACTAATCTATAACCAATGTGGGACTAAAATACAAAGTGGAAACCCAACCCTTTAGTAACCTACGTTATAACAAAATTTGTTTTAACTGATTAATTAATTCAAAATCTCTACTATTATAAGGGACTGTTTAGTAAACTGTATTTAGAGTCAGATTTCAGGATTTCATGGATTTGTAGCTAAATCCAAGAAATCCTATGTATGGTTGGGTCTTGGATTTGGAATTGGAAAATAGGTAATAATTACTTTCCAAATTCATGGAATCCTATGTTTGAAAAGTGAGTAACATTATAATAATTTATAATTTTATTAATTAATATTTTATTGTAATCTTAGTTAATAATTTATGAATAAAAATTATAATCTTAATTAATAATTTATTATTTTTATAAATTAATGTTTTATTATAATCTTAATTAATAATTTATTATTAATAATTTTAATAATTAATTAATAGTTATTTAATTTAAAATTTATTAATTACTATGTTGTTATAATTATAATTAATAATTAATTAATCATAATTACAATAATTAAATAATAATTTTATGAATTAATATTTTATTTTATCCTTCATTTATAATTTATTAATTATTATTATAACCATGATTTAATCTTAATTAATAATTTATTAAATTATACTTATAATCATAATTTTAATATTTTATTATAATCATAATTAATAATTTATTAATCATAATTATAATCAAAAAATTTATCTTAACAAATAATTTATTAATTTAAAATATTATTAATTAAAATTTTATTATAATATTAATTATTAATCATAATTATAATGATTGATTAAAAGATAATTAATTTAAAATTTTATTAATTAGTATTTTATTATAATTAATAATTATTAATTATTAATTATTAAACATAATCGTAACAACAATAATTAATTATTATTTTATAATTTTATGCAATAATATTTACTTATATTCTTAATTAATAATTTATTAAACATAATTATAATCATAATTAATAATTTATTAAATTATAATTATAGTCATAATACAAAAACTAATTAATAATTATTTAGTTTATAATTTTATGCATTTATATTTTATTATAATATTGATTAATAATTTATTAATCATAATTATAATCTTAATTAATAATTTATTAGTTAATATTTATTTATAATTTTAATTAGTATGTATTAATCTTAATTATAATAATTAGTATTCATTTATTACTTAATATTTTATTATAATTTTAATTAATAATTTATTAATCAAAATTATATTTATAATTTATAATTTAATTAAATAATAATTTATTTAATAATTTATTATTTTATTAATCATAATTATAATCATAATTTATAATTTATAATTTATAATTTTGTTAATTAATATTTTATTATAATCAAATGGTAAAATTTATCCTCCTATCCAAAGAATAATTTTGTATTTTAACCAAATAGTTACCAAACAGCCCTAAAAAGGCTTAAAAACGATTCACAATTGAATCGTCTCCGTTTGTAAATCCTACACAATTTATTAAAACAAATACGAAAAAAAAAACTAACTTTCTCTATTTTCTTCCGTACAAATATATATTTAAAAATTAAAATTGAATTTTAATTTAAAGGAAAAAAATCATAAATATTTAAATTGTTAAAAAAATCTTAATTCAAACATATTTAAATATTTGAAATATTTATTAATAATATCATACAAAAAAAGTTTATTTTACGTGTAATCCACATGAATTTACTGGTTTAGATTTAGACGCTAGAAAAACACTAAGTAAAGCTAGAAAAATCTCCTTACTTAGGCTAGAAGGATCTTGTTGAGAGAGAAATACCAGAGAGGGGTCGTGTGGAGTTGCTTGACATGTCCATTTGCTATGAGCCATTTGGACTGGGCCCGTTTGGTTGTCATTCTCTGGGCTGTCGGCTCCGTCGTCATCTCAAATTCTTAGACGAGAGTTCACCGTAATATAATCGTAATCGTAATGACGAATAAGTATAAGTCTAATTCGAATATTTAGTTGGACAATAAAAAATTAGATATAATATAATCGCGATTACAAGTTTAATTATATTACATCAGTTTCTTCTAAAACCAATTACGTCATAAAATCTATGTAATCGCGATTATATTACAACTTAAGGGAACATTTGGTACACGAATATTTTTGTCAATTTTGATCGTTTCTATTCATTTTTTGTTGTTTTTGTTCGTTTTTTGTTATTTTTTCGTTTTTTCCTTTTTCTCGTTTTTTGTTGGTTTTAGTCGATTTTTTTCCTTTCTTTTGTTCACTTTTTGAACGGTTTTTGATTTATTTATTTTTATCGATTTTGTCATTTTTGTCGATTTTGGTTATTTTTTGTCTTTTTGAAATTTTTTTACCGTTTTTGCTCGATTTTTGTTTTTTTTCGTTTTTTGTCGTTTTTATATTTTTTTGTCGTTTTTTATTATTTTTAGTCATTTTTTATCTTTTTTGTCGTTTTTGGTTGATTTCTATTTTTTTCTAATTTTTTTTATCTTTTATGATTTTTTTTTCTTTTTAATGGTTTTGGGCCATTTTTTTTGTCGATTTTTTTCTTTTTTCTATCGTTTTTGGTCATTTTTTATCACTTTGGTCGTGTTTGCTCATTTTTTGTTATTTTTGTCATTTTTGTGCTTTTTGATTGTTTTTGATTGTTTTTTCTCGATTTTGTCAAATTTAGGGATTTTTATTTTTTTTGTTTGTTTTGATCGTTGTTGTTGTTATTATTATTATTATTATTTTTTTTTTTTTTTTTTTTTTTTGATATTTTTGCTCTTTTGGTCGATTTTTGCTCCCTTTTTTTTTATCGTTTTAGGATTTTTTTTTGTTGTCATTTTTTAAGTTTGTTTGTCATTTTCTACGTTTTTGATATTTTTTTTTTGTCTTTTTTATCGCTTTGTTCTTCTTTTCTTGTTTTTTGTTATTTTTTTTGTCTATTTGTTGTTTCCCTTGTATTTTTGTCGTTTTGGTCAGTTTTTGTATATTTCTTTTCTCGTTTTTAATCTTTTTTGTAACTTTTAGCCTTTTTGGTCTTTTATCTTTTTTTCGTTTTGGGTCTTTTTTCTTTTTTCTTGTCTTTTATCTTTTTTGGTCTTCTTTTCTTTATCTTTTTTGTCATTTTAAATTTTTTTTAAATATAACATAAAATTTAAAAGTAAATCAATAAAAAATAACAAAAACAATAACAAAATAACAAAATAACAAAAACAGATCAAAACATACAAATAATGATTAAAAAATAACAAAAAACGATCAAAACAAAAAAAATTAAAAATGACCAAAATGAAAAAAAAGGACAAAAAACGAAAAAACAAAAGCAGTAAAAAGCCAACTAAAAAAATCAAAAGAGAGCAAAAAAATAACAAAAAAATAAACAAAACGACAAAAAAGGACCAAAAACGACAATAAATTGACAAAAAAAACATAAAACGATAAAAAAAATTGACCAAAGATAACAAAAACTAGCAAAAAAACCAAAAACAAAAACCTACCCAAACGACAAAAAAATGACAAAAAGGCAAAAAAACAAAAAAACAAAATATGACAAAAAAAAAGGCAAAACGATAAAAAAAAAACGAATAAAAACAATAAAAACTGACCCAAAAAGACAAAAATGATGAAAAAAGGACAAACGAACAAAAATGACAAAAAAAAATCAAAAATGACAAAATGATAAAAAAAATCGAACAAAAAAAATAAAAATCGACCAAAAACCAAAAAACGATAAAAAACGACAAAATAACAAAAAATTATTACATTACAAACTCAATTATATTACATGTTAAACCAAACACTTGAATGTAATTGACATTACATTACATAGTTTAATTACATGTTCCAACCAAACATGATAATGAAATTGTAATTTCATTATATTACAAACTCAATTACATTACAAACCCAATTTCATTACGATTACAATTACGATTACATTAAGGTTGAACCAAACGGACCCAAAAGTGGCCTAGTATCTCCAACCCAGTTTTGAGTTTGGAAAAAATGGTTGTCTCATAGGAATCACAACTTCTTATTTCAAAATTTCTTCTCCAATGCAAATGTGAAATAAATTGTGAAGTTGACATAATAATGACAAGTCAAAGACAAGGTAAAATTGGTTGTCTAAATGTAGACAATAGACTTCACAATACTTTACTTCCACATCATCAATTATGAATAAAAATATTTATGGAAAAAATGAAGAAGTGAAAAAATTGTCTTGGAAGTTGGAAAAAGGTAGTTTTTATTGTCTTCTTCATACTTTTGCATTGGGGAATACTTTTCTATCTCATTGTCTTGTGTGAATATAATCTTGCCACATAGGAAAGACATTGTCTTTTGTCTCATATCATATAGGAATTACAATACAAAACAAGACAATAGGGTTGGTGATGCAAGCAAGGGAGTCAAATCCAAGGTGCTCTGAAGTTATGCCAATGGCAAAATGGGAGTCCATAGTTAATGTGCCAAGGTGTGTAATGGACCGGGCAGCACTGAACCTGGACCGAATTCGGCACGGTCAAATTCGGACTGGGTCGGCCCGGACCCGATCAACAGATCGATCCGGTCCAGCCTACTACTGTAATGAGCTGGGTTTAGTTTTTCGGCCCATAGGTCCAGTCCGATACAGTAAAAAAATCGATTAATATTTAAATAAATACATACTTAAAAATTATATTTTTAAGGGAGAGAGAGAAATTTGAACCCAAGATCTCAATACAACTTATAACTTCTCCAACGAAGTTGTGACTGCCATTCTGCTATGGCTTGTAGCTTAAAGCAATGTACCAAATAATATCACAAATTCATTAGTGGTAAACTAGACTAGGGACAAGATTGCAGTACCAAGGCAGACAAACAAGATCCCAGTTCCTACCCCATGTGGTCGAACCAAAGAAACTGAAATGTTCATCCACACCACAATTTGTTCCCATATTGGACGTGTCAAAATCAACCTTTGACTACAGCATCTTTTTCTTCAACTTTGAATGTGTCGGACCCACCTTTGATAGAACCGTCCAAACCAGTGTCGTAAACATTGGACACCTTGAGCTCTGAATATCATATTTATATACATATTAGATTAGACACATATCTTAAAAAAAATTATCATGTAAGAAATTAAATAATTTCAATTATTTACACATCATGATCTCACTTCCTATTCGATACGAACTAAATTATCAACTCCATTGTCACCACCTTTAAGCGTTCAACCGGAAATAAAATACAATCCAACAACCCATCATAAAATAGATAGAATGTCAAAACGTTCATAAGGGGTTATTTGGTAACCGGTATTTGGAGTGAGATTTGCTCCAAATCCGAATTTGGGATGAAATTCCACATTTTCTCTGTTTGGTTTACTTTTGAATTTGGGATGAAATTACACACCTCCCAAATCCTCACATCTCCATCGGATTTGGTTTAAAATAAATAAATAATTATTATTATTATTATTATTATTATTATTATTAAAATAATTAGCATTGCTATTATTATTATTATTTTATTTAAAATAATTATCATAATTTTTTTATTATAAAATATAATTCCTAATAATTATTATTATTTTTTTTTATTATTATTATTAAAATAATAATTATTGTTATTATTATTATTATCTTAATTAAAATAATTTTTATTATTATAACATGTTATTTCACTTTCTACTTTTATATCTCAAACAAACACCTTTAAACAGAATATGTGATTCAAATCGAACTTTTTCTATAACTACGAATTACCAAACAGGCCCCAGTGGACGAGAACAAGTGGCATGCTTAGGATTAGAAGTTGTATACTTCTGAAGATAATATGTAGCTTCTGAAGATAGACCATGCAGTAAAGTGTTCAACTGTTCATGACCGTCGTTAGAAATATGTGGAATAAAGTGCAAAAAAATTATATCTTATATTTACGTTTTTGCAATTAAAAATATGTGAGATAAAGTGCAAAAAATTACATCTTAGATTTATATTTTTGCAATTAAACATCATTGGATTTAAAAAAATTCTCTTAGATTTTACCGTTAACAGACATCAAATTTGATGTAAAATGACTAATATATTCCAACCCTAATCCAAATCCTAATCATAATCTAATTCCTAATCCTCTCTCCCCCTCCTCTCTCTCCGGCACCCCCTCTCCCTCCCCACCCTGCCCCCCCTCCCCCACTCATGCTTCTACGGCGGTGGTGGCAACAGCGGCAGGGGGCAGCAACGACGTCGGGAAAGCGGACGGAGGAGAGGGGAGCTTGGGGGGGGGGGGGGGGGGGGGGGGGTTGGGGGGAGCTTGGCGGAGGCGCGGGAGTGAGGGGGAGGCGCGGGGAGACGCGGAGGTGGGGTGGGGGGGGGGTGCGGTGCGCGGAGTAAGAGGAGGGTGAGGGTTGGAGGGGATGAGGGGGAAGAAGGAGGAGGAGGAGGCACTGTGGGCAGGAGGAGGAGGAGAAGGAGGGGGCGGAGAAGGATGAGGGGGAAGGAGGAGGAGGGTGGGGGGTGAAGGCTGGAGGAGGACGGTGGTGAGGAGAAATGGTAGTTTAGGATATTAAAAAAAAAAAAATTTACCTTTCAATTCTAACGTTTAACTGATAGAAAGAAACTTTTTGATCGAAAATTTATTATTGAAGAATTTATTTGCTCTAAACGTCTAAAAGGTCTTATTTTGCTTCCAAAATAAATATACGAAATTTTTTTTTGCACTTTATCCGAAATATGAGGATCATATTGGAAGAACAAGTTACAATGTACTAATCCGCTCAAGCAATGAGGGGGGGTCGAGGCTGAATCCGAGGGTTGCCGCCGAAAACCCATGGGAAAACTTTTCAGTTTTCACGCAACCTGGTTGGTAGTCCGCCCCGGCCAGCCTTTGTTTTGTCACTGGTGGCGAGACGATGATCCCTACAATGTGTCGGTGACATTCTTTTTCACTTATAGGATGAGAAGTGACATTCTTTTTCACTTATAGGATGAGAAAGGCAATAATTTCGGCCAATGCAGCAGAATGTCCCCTGTCGAGACGTGAAAAAATGAGACGCAATGTTATTTGAATATGCTCATCTTTTCCGAGTCTATGAAGCAAGACAGATTTACTGAACAGAAAATCCAAACCAAGAAGAGTTGCACAAGGCTCTCTCACCTGTCCTTGTTATAGCTACTACTGCTGGCCAAAAAAACAATAAGATTTGAAGGCTTTGTTGTTGTTGCTATTACTAGTGAACTAGTACATTAAGGAAATCGTTACATCATGTAGAATATCCACCTCCATTAACTGGGTTAAGAGACAGGTTTCCCTACAAGAGGAACCTGTCAACTTACAAGCATCTCTTTTGTGGACTACTCTCTCTCTAGGATTCATATTTGGAATGGAGGCAACACTGACAATAGAAGAGTTGAACAGCTGTATAAAGAATCTGGTTTGGCGGTTTGGTAAGGACAACACTGCAAAGAGCTTTGCAGTGTTTCCAGTTTTTGACCATAAATCACATATAAACAAACGATTTAATGTCGAAATAGTACAGGAAGAATGTAATATTTGTCATTTTTGTGATCGAACTTTTTTTTGACCGAAATAATACATGAGCTTTGCATTTTATCTCAATTAGTACCTGTAGTAAATTTCGTTAGTATTTTTAGATAAAAATCGATAAAAATGAACATGTGATGGTCAAGCATCCTATTTTTAATGGTTCTTTGGCCAAATTTTTGGTTTTGGACTATCATTTTCAAAAGAATATTAGTATTCGAAAAAAATTGTTTCGATAAAAATCATAAAAAATTATTAAAAATAGTAGTCCAAAACCAAAAACTTGACAAAATAAACATTAAAATTAGAGCACGTGACCATCACATGTCCAATTTTATCGATTTTCATTAAAAAATACCAACAAAATTTACTTCAGACGCTAATTGAACCTAAATGCAAAACTCATGCACCATTTTAGCCAAAAAAAAATCGATCACCAAAATAGCAAACACTACATTCCTCATGTACTATTTCGACAATTAACTCTAAACAAAATGTAAATGTGTGATCCTTCTTCCTTTACTCCAAGAGTAGTAAAATAAAATTATAGATCTCTGAACATATTGTTTCTTAACAGAACCTTGTGTAAATGCAAGGGTTAGAACTTTACCGAGTGCATCCTGAAAATTGCTATCAACTATATTGTTATTTGTTAGACAATCTGGCCAACAAACACATCTCATTCCAAATTTTTGTATTTTTCTTACTTTTCAAAAGTAACCAAAGACTTGGTTACGACTATTTTAAATATCATTACAAGTCTGCCAAACGTGTGTTAAATGAAAGTGGGCCAAGTGGCGTTTGAGAAATAATTCTGTGGTCCAGTCTCATGGTAAGCCTTGTTTCCTACCCAATGATACAATACACAACGCGTATGTTTTTTTTCTATTTCATGTACGTCTAAATTAAAGAAAGAAAACATAGATCATGTGTCAATGTATTATTGGGTAGGAATCAAGGCTCACCATGAGTCCGGACCCCGGACCACTGAATAATTTCTCCACTGAGGGTGGTCCTGTACCAGCAGAAGGATGAAGAAACAGAGATGCAAACATGCCCTAAACATGTCAAAATTCTGATATCATCCCATGACCAATGAAATGGGACCAATATCATTTCTACACATCTACTGCACCGGGACCTCAACAGAAAACCTGGCCCATTGAGGGCAGGCCTGCCCAAGGTTCTTGTGGGGCTCTTAACAGGGTGGTCTATAACAGAGAGGCAGCATGGTACCATAACTAGAAAGACACTGCGTGAACACTTGACAATTGTGATATGGATTGGCACA
Organism: Iris macrosiphon; assembly: GCA_036927795.1. NCBI lineage: Eukaryota > Viridiplantae > Streptophyta > Magnoliopsida > Asparagales > Iridaceae > Iris > Iris macrosiphon. The sequence goes on from JAYESA010000002.1 coordinate 133,575,628, forward strand.
ATCTCCACTGCATAGTAGAAAGAAATGGACTTGTAACTATAGTCACCCTGCAGCTGAATGTGTGAGCTACCGTCACTCTCGTCATTGAAGGTAGGTTTCAAGGTTTTCATTATGGTCTGCAGGGAGCAGGAATTTAAAAGAGGAGGTAAAGTCCACCAAGATGGGCCCACAGCCTAAGATCTGACAAGGACAGAATCCCAAGAAAATTAAACACACAGAAAAAAGGACAGAATCCCAAGAAAATTAAATAGAAAGGAAAAAGGATGCCTCCAAATGCCATGTTCCTCCCTTTCTTATTCTTCCTCTTTTTCTCTCTTCTGGAAAGCTGGGCTCATTGATGACCACACGCTCCCCTGTCCCCACCACCTTAACGAGTGGAAACCCCAACCAAACACATTTAGCAGTGATGGACAATAGGTAGAAAAATTGGTGTAAAGGGAGCGGAAGGGACCCATCTTCCCCAAAAGAATACAAAAGATGGAATTGGCTCTTTCCTATCCATTATCAAGTGAGAAAAGATTTGCAATATCTTTGCACTTGGAAAGTGACTACTACTACACCCATCACATGCCCTGCTTCAATGGCAATGGAAAAGCAGAATGGAATGGTCCTAAAATGGGGAAAAGCAGAGCTCGGCATGTATAACAAGGTTATATGAGGATACATATATCATATAATACAGTTACTAGACATGGATAAAACTGAAACTTACGTGGTGCAGCGGCAGCCACGATTGGTGACTGGGCTAGGGCCTAGTGTAGCAAAATACAGAAAGAGTGGGATGTTGTGCGTCCTCAGTAGTCGAGAGATCCCACCAATGTGATCCCGTTGCCCATGGACCTCGAGTCCTGACGGCTAATGTAGTTGTCGCAGGTGCTGCCCGAGAGCCTCTTGATCGGGACCGAGTCTAGAAGTTCGTCACCTTCCTTCCCCATCTGCTGCACTTCTTGGGGAGAGAGTATCTTGATGCACCAAACATTATTCACAAACTCTCTGTAGGGAAGAAATTAATGTAGGTTAGAAACAGGGCAATGCAAGCTAAGCGAGACAGACTGTAACTCACAATTCGGAAAAGATTATATATGAACCAATTAACATGAGACAAAAAAAAAAAAAAAAAAGGTTCATGTCTATGTTAATATCAAATATTGACAGATTTAAGGCTTCCTGTGGCCCTAAAAGAGAGGACATAGGGTCAACATCGTTGGGTAAAAATATGGGGAAATGTGATTATAACCATGAAACTACCATGGCCGAGGACATGTTTAGAGAATCACAATTTGAGAGAGTGCAGTTAACTAAAATCAGACATTCTCCTATTTTCTGGGTAACTGTTGATTCAATTATAACTATGAGCTAACAGAATACTGAGAATTGTAATAGCTAGGTCTGGTTTTTGCATCAATTTTGAAGTACACAAAGGAGACTAACAAAGCAAAATGACCATGGGTGCATACATATAATATTTGTATCGAATTTACGTCCTAGTTATTCTAATTTCTGTGACAATTCAAACTTTCAATAATACTTATTTCGAGCACCTTATAATACCCAAATAGTGATGTAGAATAGTGTAACTAGAATTCATTCAAGTATCGGTTGTCTATGATAAAATGTCTTCAAGATAAGGTTTCACGTTTATAAATTGTGATTCTTTTATTCTTTGTATTATTATCCACCATTCTATACAATCATCAAGGCCAGAATACACCATATGGTATATAACGTGTACCAGAAACATAACTTCCACGGAATTGAAAAGCATTTTACATATTTGGAAGCAAGTAAAAACATAACCAAACAAGTAACAATAACTAATGTATATTAAATCAATTTTCAAAGATAATTCAGAAAGAGATGCATAAAGAAGTACATCCCAGATAAAGTGACGAGAGGACTTACTGCCAGGGATCGTCACCAAGGAGAAGATGATCATTCTCCCGGTCAACGAATACAAGCTGCCAGCCTGATCTCAAAGGGTCCTCCAATTGGCCTTCAAGGCCAAATAGACGCCCAAGCTCACTGCGGAGTTCTTGGTAATTGCTGAATTTGCTAATATCAAGGGACCTCCCAAAGGAACCCATTTTGTAAACCTGCCAATAGAGTAAAATGATTTCAGTACAAGTAGCCTTCTTTTAGATCAACTAGACATGGTTGTATATCGAAACACCAAGTACTGAACATTCATCTAAAGGAAACTAATCTGCGACTTGACCAATACAACTATGTCACATCACATGTACAATCTCTAGCATAAATACCTCTGCAGAAGGTCCATATCTAGCAAAACAAGGGATCTTCAACACAGTAGTAGTATCTCTCAGGCACTTAATACTCTACTAAAGACAAAACTAGTAATCATGTATCTACCTGGCAAGTAGTATTATGTACTACTTGCAATAATATACTATAGAATTAAGGCAATACTTAAGGCATGAGTTTTAGAGATGATCCCCGGAAACATCTTTTAAGGTGCCTTATCCAGAGCAGATCTGATGCTGCAGAACATTTAATCTCACAGTGAACGTCTATCCTCTTTGTTCTACGGTCGTAATATATCTCTTGGTTGCATATCACAGTTAATTCAGCCATATTTTGATAAACTTTGCCGAAATTCCTAAAGTTGTACTATAATGTCCAAAGTTCCAATAAAGTAATTCAAATTGAGGTAGAGAAACAAGTATACAAAACCATCTTTGTAGACTGAAACGAAATCTCACCTTAACAAAAGTTCCACTTTGTGGGTTAGTTTGCCCCACATTCTCCGGAGACTGCAAGAATCCTGATTCATCTAAGCAAGTGGAACTTGTTAATGCCTGATTTAATGGGAAATCAGTTCCTGTGTTTCCCAGGAAATTTCCAGTGGCAAATGGCATGTTTGCCAAGTCTGTCTCAATGCCATCACTTCTAAGACTTGGAATGCCATTCTGCATTAAAAGTGAAGAGGAGTCTATGTTGACACCAAAAAGTAGATGGCTCTGGGGATCTGTGCTGCCTTCTTGTTCTAATGAGCATTCTCGTCCTGGAAATGGTGGCAATGAGAAGGAGTTTTGAACTATATTAGCCTGTGGAGGACCTAACTGCTCAACTTGGGGCTGAACTGATCGAGTCTCAGAAGAGAGAATGGTTTGTACAGCTAATCGCTTTGATGGCCAGACACCAGAGTTAACCAGTGGGCTAGATCTTGGCAGACCAAGAATGTTTGATGCCTCCTCAGAGGAAAATGAACGCAATATATTATGTAGGGGAGAGACACCAGATTTGGGTATTGGATTATTATTGGTGTCCGGAAAGCTCTGTTGGCAAAATGAAGGTATTACTGGCAAGCTTGCAGCTTGGGATTGAGAAACTGAGATTAGCTGAGACAAGGCTGAAACTGCACTAGCAATTAGCTGAGGACTAGAGTTTTGCTGTTGCATTTGCTGTTGTTGCTGCAGCTGCTGCAATTTTTGGTTCTGCTGTTTCTGTAATTGTTGGTTCTGCTGCAGGTGCTTCTGCTGCTTTTGTAGCTGTTGTTGTTGTTGCTGCTGCTGCTGTTCTGATTGCTTCTGCTGCTGTTGTTGTAATTGGTGCTGTTGCTGCTGCTGTTGTAATTGTTGGTGGTGGTGCTGCTGCTGCCGAGGTGGTGATGGTGAAGGTAGCTGCTGCTGAGGATCACTAAATGAGTGCTGCTGTTGTTGTAATTGGTGCTGTTGCTGCTGCTGTTGTAATTGTTGGTGGTGGTGGTGCTGCTGCCGAGGTGGTGATGGTGAAGGTAGCTGCTGCTGAGGATCACTAAATGAGTGGCAATGCTGCAATTGATGCTGAAGGAATTGAGCTTGGGCTTGGTTCTGGTTCTGGCTATCTTGAATTGACTGAAGGATGGTATGCTGAGACTGAGGTTGCATTTGCTGTAGTAGCTGACTAGCTAGTAACGAAGTAGACCTGTTGGATATACTTTGAGGTTGCTGAAATTGCAGCATTGCTGGAGCTGCCTGTTTTGTAGGATCCACAGTCCTTATTTCATGAAGTGCTGCAGCAGCCATTGCATGGTACATGTCAGGCTGCATACCAAGCATTGAAGCATCAAGCCTCGGCTGCATCCAAGGTGCCATTCCAAATCCCTGGAAATTTAATGACTGCATTCCTCGATCGCTGTTTTGAAGCCACAGTAGTGGATTCAGACTAATATCATCATCCTTTCCACCTGCAAAAATCAAAAGAAGGATTAACAAAGGAATCCGATATGTAAGTGACTCATTTTCGTACTTTAGCAAGAGCTCTAAATTCATACCATGTAGAGAGGGCAATCCTGATGGCCATGGACGCTTCAGTCTGAGGTGGAATGGAGATGGATACATTGGAAATGTTGTCAGTGGTTCAATCTCCCAAAGAGATACCCTCGGTTGCCTCTCCCCAGCAGTGGACTCATCCCAGCCAACCTGCACATTAAATCAGGTTTAAGACATCCTTCCATAGACATTGTCCAGTATAAAGATAAAACTCCTGGAACCGTGTTCATGAAAAGATCATATCCGATTAGACACATTTGCAGAATTCACACCTTGACAGAACGCCAATGTGAGTTTGGCCAACGAGCAGGTTCTAGATCACTTATCCCAGTTATCGTACCCATGTAACTGAACCATCAACATATCACAAGATAATATGAAGCTATTAGGACGTGTAAAACTATATATTGGGAAACCTAACTTAAGATTTTTTTTTAACTGGTCCAAAGAGAGAATATTATTGAAAATTAAATTAGTACTTCAACGTATGAAAAAAAAAAAAAAATGACATCCCAAGATAAATATTGGAACACATCTGGACCTACCGGCGAACACTCGACTCTTCTGTCTCAAAAAGCATCCGGAAACGCATTCCCACAGAAACACGAGTATGATAAACTGCCTTAGCATACTTAGCCAACGGTATGACAAACTCAGAAGGACTTGCCCTACAACACCAACATGAAAAGGATGTCAGATAATAAAAATCAAACTGAGTGAATTACCTCAAAAAGCATTAGAAGACATGAATTACCTCGGATTATAAAATATTGTAAATCGGCTGGTGGTAGCAGCAGCATGAGCTGCTGCAGCAAGAAGCCCAATGTGCATACTGTCACTTGACAGAACTGATGAAGGCATAACTGTTTGTGGCCGACTGGCACGACGGGTACCTAGAAGCAATTGATTATTTTCATTCCTGAGGGAAGAAATATCTTAACATCAGCCAACCATTGTCATACTGAGTGATGCACAACAAACAAGAACTGAAATCATTATACCAGATGAAAAGGACCGAATCCCCTGCAACAAGTCTCTTTGCACTTACAAACACACTCCATCCTGTCGTAAGAAGGTGCCTCTTTGGCTGACCTGCATCATGAGAAAAAATGCATTCACCAACCCATTCCACACCTACCTATAACAGCGCCCAAGGTACCATTGCAATGAGCATTGTGATGTCCATTGTTGGCATTTCGTGCAAGATCTATAATATACATGTGAAGCACAGCTACTTGATCTAACACAACAAAATTAATTGTAAGCCGCATATGATGTCGAAGAATTTAAATTTATTTATTAGTTAGGAATATGAACAGGGACTCTGCATCGATTTTGGCAGTCATAACGTATTTTCAAGTATTAGTGTAGTGTTGATACAAGTCAACATGAAGACGACACCAATTTCAGTGTGTCCACACCAACTAGATACATGCCGACAAGCTCAATTATGTCGACAACCTGGGTAGTTTTTCCCAAGAAATTGGATTATACAGTAAAATTAAACTTTATACATTTTCTGCAATAATGGTTATAGTCGGTCCAGCCACCTATTGCCTAACAGCTCATAATACTAACGCATTTCCAAGCACCATAGACCAAGAAGAAACCCCTCTGATAGAGCAATAAACAATCCACCATATAAAGAGTAGCATGCCATCCAGACATGTGAAAGTGGTCCATAACTACTTGAACAGGGCGCATTAATCAGAGATGTGAAGGTTAGCAATATCAACAATTTATACATAGCTGGCTTCCATCTCATGATAAAGCTTACAAATGTAGTTCATAGTTCACATATTGGCCTTAGATGAGCTAAATGTCTTTTAGCCACAATCCTTGTGAAGTCTAGAAAAGTCTTACAGAAATCTGTTGTTGGGTGTAGTCGAGTCAATGTTTCTGTTTAGGGGTACTTTCTCCTGCACTGTAGCTTTGTCAAATAATTCTCATAAGACTCTCGTGACCTCGTCTCTACCAGTACAATGTCAATCCAGCTTCTATTTAGTGGGTCAGATGCCCAACATTCAGGGTATTCTATAGCTTTTTGCTTTCAAATGACTTGACAATACAAGTATTCTAACCCACCATAACTTCAAAATTTTAATTGCAACCTCTTCCCATTATCCTATATAACTTAAATCTACACACTATCAATCTCCAACACAGCATCATTGCAGCCCCTCATTCTAGCTTCAAGAACTGTCTTCACTACCCAATTCTTCGTTTTATAGTAAATACTGTTTTGTCATATAAATTTTCATGTATATTGATTGTACTAGCATTGAAAATAACACTAATTAGAAGTAGATGTACACTAGATATACCTCTCTACTTATGAAATTGGAAATCCCACATTGAAAATGGAAATCATGGACGCAAACATTGCTATCATATCATTATGCAACTGAGATCTCTACCTTCAAGAGTTGTAGACATAATAATCAATCAAAGCAGTAAAACTAGCACACTATCTACATTGAAAACAGACGAGATAATACATTTATATCAATATAACCTCAATGGGTACTTTAACTTAGATCCATATGCTCATTATAGATCATGATACCAAACAGAATGATTATTCGTTTATTGACTGGGATGAAAAAAACATACCACGGAAAATGTGACGGAACTTCCACTCAATATCGTGTAGGTCCCTTGCAACCAACTCTTGTGCAGGAGGCTGGTGGGAAAAATCCTGCACAAATACAAATAGAACAGTATAGGAACAATGCACATATACACTTCTTTAAGTGAGCTACATCGGCAAGCATAGGGGGTGACTTCTAATCTTTATTTGGTATGCCAAAAACAAGACCTACCAATGGAGGAAACACTTTTTCAGCAGCCCGACGAGGAACAGAGAACCCACCATGCGTACTTGTGTCACTTGCAGTCAGTGTCTTACAAAAATAGTTGGTTGGTTGTTTGCTTGGAGTGCCAAGTTCAGCTGGGAGGTAGGGATCCTTCTGCTCTTGCTATAGTGACAAAAAAGCATAATTAACTTTCGGAAGACAGAGTACAAACATATAGGTCAAAATAAAAAGGCTACTGTTTCTTACTGGGCCCAATGGCTGTAATGTCATCTGGGCATAAACTTCATCTGTCTCTACATCTGCCTGAATTGTAAAGTTCGCGCATTAGACTACTGAATGCACACCTTCCAAGTAAAAAAAGGCATGTAATGGAACTTACATGCATAGTAACGTTATGAAGCTGACAGATAAGCTGAGGAGGTAAGCTTGGATAATTAGGGATGTGAGCATCAATTTCTTTGTTGGTTGATGCAGCAACCTGCACAAATTGAAAAAGTAAAACTTTTCATTTACAGGTCATCTTCAGCTAAGCCATATACAAAAATCTCTAAAGAGAAAGTTCATAGGAATCATGCAAAAGCACTATTTCCTAAATATGAACAAGATTACTGCAAGAGCATTACACAGTACATCTTCAGCTAAGCCATATATAAAAATCTCCTAAAAGCAGAACTTGAAAGAAAAAAAAGGGAATCGTTGATCAACACTTAAATATTTACTCACCAAATTGGTAGCTACTGAACCCAAGTCTCCTTAAGTTGAGAAAACTCGACCAAAGGATAGGCATAGGCATAGTTTGATTACTCGATGGAAACCTAATCCAGCGAAGCTATAGGCAAGGCATGAAGTCCAATTGGAAAAGATATTTAACTAATGGTTGTATAATTTAAGACCATGTAACCAATGACTAATCATCCAATACTTCTGAGACGGGAATGAAGAATATGATGTTTCTTTATAGAGAATTGCACCATCAATCAGGCATAATATATGCAGCACAGACAAAACATATCCCCATAGCACAAGCAACAAACTCAGCTTTGAACATCCTTGGACTCGATTTGGTGATTGCAAAACTATACATAATGAACAGTGCTGACCTGCTCACTATGACCCTGAGGAAAGTAGACAACACGGCTGCCAACCGCAGGCAGCGAAACGAGTGGTCCAGCACATGCATGCCATAGTTCCGAGTTCAGACATCGTTGTTCTCCTGTAAATTTCAAGAAAGTAAAGAGCCATGAAAAAATAAGCAGTACAGAAGTTCGTCTCTTGGAGCCTGAATTTTATCTTGCAAACAAGGAATCAGTTAAAACATCTCAAAACAAAATCCAATAAGCCAGTAAGTGGAACTGGACACCTACCCATATAGGGCTAGTTTGGTTACCATTGGACCGACCAGTGGCAAATGAGCAAAGACAGAACGTATGGCAGCAGATCTTGTTTCCCGACCACTGAGCTTCTGGCAGAAACAAACGATGGGAACCAAACGAGGTCCCAGTTTTCGTTCTTACAGAAATGACAGCAGAAACCACAAACACTCAAAACAGGAAGCAAGCCCATAAAACCAGAAGAACCTACATGTTGCAGGGACACCAATAATGTACAGGATACAGCAGTGACTTCGATTCGGTGTGTCCTAAAATATTTTGGAGTGTTCCATGCCCAATACATGAAAAGACATGAGACGACACGGGCATGATGGCACTTTGCTAGGAGGACATGGGAACTCAAATTGAAGGCGTTATATTAGGAAAATCCAAGGACAAATTTAGGCGACAGATGCCAATAGACTAGCATCTAAACTACTTCCAAATGCAATGAAAAGGACAAAAGGAGTTATTTATTTATTTTATACTTCGTTTCTTTTTTCAGTCACAACCCTACAAAGAAGAAGGATTTACTGACCGAAATAAAAAGAATCAAAAGAAATCTCACCTTCCTGTGTCTGACTAACGAGACCTGACGAAGAAGAAAGCCTCATCCTTCCAAAGTGCTCCGCGACGCAACAGAGGGCTCAAAGCTGCCCCCTTTCTTCAACAAGCAACAGAATCTTCGAAGGAGGCGGCCACTCCATAAACCAAAGGACCTCATAAAACCATCCCCTTCCAAAGAAGAAACCACAGCAACGACGTCGAGAGTCCCAAACCTCCCCCAAATCCAGTTCCACCTCGAGAAACCCTAGCTCCTCAGCACAGAGAACCCATGCATTTGAGAGAAATCAGCAGATCCCCAGTCCGAATCAAGTACCCCCGAGCTCAAACCACGCTTCAAAACCCTAGGGGAAGCTCTCGAATCCAAATAAAACCAAACGAAACCCTAACTCTTCGAAAATAGAGAAATCAAAGCAAAACCTTAATTCCTCCAGATCTCCGCAGAGAGCAGCTCAAAATCTGGGATTTCGAAAACGAACGGAAGCATTTCGAAGAAGAACTTCGAATCAAAGCAACCGATCTATCAAATAAATTGTGGCGAAGTAGAAGAAGTATTAGTATTGTTCCTGGTGTCTTTCCACTCTCTCTCTCTCTCTCTCTAAATCAATCAGTAAAAAACCGCCATTACTGGAATTCCCACCTTTAAATGAAAAAATTGGAATAGTGCAATGACCTACTTGCCCTTGCGACGGTGCGGAATTTGCGGACGGTTCCATGGCCATGCCTAAAAGTGCCCGTTGATAAATTCACCCCCGTAAATTTCTGATATCGCGCTCTGTGATGATAGGGTGATGGGGGTGGGGAGGGTATATGGGGTGGATCTACAGGAGGGTATTTTGGGGATTGAGAGGAATCTTTTTTTCTTTTCTTCGTACGAGGAATCCTCGCTCTCCAAAGAGGTATTGATCGCTACTGCCGTTATTAGTGGTGATCGTGGCCGTACGATCTTGTGCACCACCTTAATGGACCGCAGTGACTATTTTAACGGACTACATTAGGCCTCTTACAGTTTCGAAAAAATAATTGCCATATAGAATTCATAATTTATTAATTTAAAAAAAAATTAAAATAAATATAAAATTGGTTGTAAAGTTAATATGATAATGAAATAAGAAGAAGAATATAAAATTTATTGTCTAGATCTAGATAATAAATTTCACAATAACTGTATTACACATCATCAATTATGAATAAAAAATTTATAAAAAAAATTAAAAAAGTTGTCTTGAAAGTTAGAAAAAAAATACTTTCTATTGTCTTCTCAATACTTTTGTATTGGAGAACATTTTTCTATTATATTGTCTTGTGTGAATATAATCTTATCACATAAAAAAATATTGTCTTGTGTCGCATGCCACATAGAAATCATAACACAAAACAAGACAATAGGGTCGGAGATGCTCTTAAACATTGTGTTATTCACATTTGGCTCTTCACCAGTTCCAAGTGGCGATTAAAACTTTGATACAGATGGCAAAATTTTGACAAGCCTCGGTCCGACCTCAAAAATATATATATAACCCAACTGAAACATTGTTCATCTTAGTGGCGTGGTTGATTCTCAACTCCAGGTGCCGCTTCTACTGGTGGGAGACTTCAATACGATGGTGTATCAAAATGAGAAAGTGGTGGGCCGACGAGTTCCAGAGTCAATCCTTCAGGACTTCCAGTCCTGCCTGTTGCATTCTGGTTTGAGTTGCTTGGAGAGGAGTGGCCACTTATGGACATAGAACAATTGCGCGGTGGGTAATCGAATAGTGTGTCAACTTGACAGGGAATTAGTAAATAATAGATGGGTTACTACTTGGCTATCTAGTCGGGCGGAGGGCCTTACTGCATCTACGAGTGACTACTCCCCTATATTGGTGCGTACGGGTGACTGTAAACACCCAAATTTTTCAGAAATTAAAAATAAATTTTGGAATTTTTCGTAATTTTTTTACTAATTAAAATAAATATTTTTTCTAGAAATAAATATTTTTGTGATTTTAGTAAATATTAAAATATTATGAAAATAATATTTTTGAGTGTAAAATAAATAATTAGGCATAGTGTAATTTTTCTGGAATTTATTGGACCCAAAAACTATTTTTAAAACACCTAAAAATATAGTTTTTAAATAAACCAGACTGAACCGGTTTAAACCATCCTGAACCGAACCGAACCAAGCCTTAAATAAATCGGCCCAATTGAACCAACCCAAACCCAATTGGATCGGGTCGGATCTGGACCCGAATCCAAAACCTGACCCGAAACCCGACCCGTTAGTAATTACTGAACTGCTACAGTAAATGAACATTTACCCCGGCCGTTTCCCTGACATCCCTCCGCCTACCCTAACCGCCGCCGCCAGCCGATTCATCTCCGCCGTTCACCGGCCGCCCCTTCGCCTCCCACAACCGGCCGACTCCTCCGGTCCCCGCCTCCTCTTATATAAACCCTCATCGCCGTCATCTCGAACACCCTGCTGACACCACCCTCACACCCACCGTCACCGACCATCCTCCGCCGCTGCCTCTCCAGCCCTGGCGACACCGAGCTTCCCTCCGGCAACCACTAGCTCCCCGGCGACCCACCGCTACCACCGCCATCACCACGACTCCCCAGCACACTCTCCACCATCCTCCGGCCAGCCACCGAGTTCTCCGGCCGACCTCGATCCTCCACCGCGAGCTCCCCTCCGCCACCTTCGACGACCCTCCGACGACGTCGATCAGCAACCACCAGCAGCTGGGAGACGTTGCCGCCGCCAGCAACCCCACCACGACGACCGAGCACAATCGTCGCGCCGCCCCGTGTGCGCAGTATAGTCGTTTCTGACCCCTTTTCCCGGTGAGTATTTCTCTCTCCTCGTCGTGCCGATGTTCGAACGGTCTGTTGCTACACATTCGCTGTGTAACCCTCTCGAACCCCGTGCCATTAGACTGGAATATCGTGTCCTGTGTCGATCGTAAACCTCGACGCAAAAACAGGAAAATATGTCCCAATTTTGGACTTTGAGAATTATCCCGAACTCCCCAGTTCACGACCGTTTAAATCCTAACCTATTAAATAATTCTAAAATTCACTTGAACAGTTGATTAGATAATATAACCAAGTTTCAAACCCTGTAATTAGTTCAATTTTATGTGCCGTAGATTGTAATTTATTCTCGGGTGAAGTTGACCAAAAACTGGGTCTTTAAAACCTAAATTTTCTCGAACTGGGTGCGTCCCACTAAACGAGGCGACTTCGTCGTGTACGAATTTCACCGAAAGGTGCGCATCGTCAATACGGACGTGTGAGATTTCGCGAAAGTTGATTTGGATGTGCGTGCACACCGGAATCAACGCGTATCCGTCAAAATCGTCTTGTATCGGACATGTTCTGAAACTCGTTGTAACTTCGTGTGTACACGTCATTTCGAAACACAACTTGCACCATCAGACTCGTAGCGATACATTGGTCATGTGACCCAAGTTTGGTTCGATTCTGAGAACGTTGACGAAATCTTGTATCCTAGGCCCCACGGCTCTACTTGACGGACGATTTTGTGATCGGCTCATCGAAATCCAGTTTTGGACATTCCGTTGGGTTCGTATCGTCGTTCTGGACTTGTAGACACTAAGTTTGACGAATTTGATGAACTTTGTCTCTGACACGTTTTTCGGTGTGAAGTGGGCCACATGTGGACCCCGCTTTGACCAGAAATTGTCAAATTTGTCCCTGTGTCCAAATTGGACTTATGGGTAGGCAATCCTAGCTATTTCATATCTTCTGAGAATGATGGTAATGTCTATTTCAGCATCCGGAGGAGTACTTGAAGATCCCGCTGATACCAGAGCAACTGTTGGAAATCAAACCCCAGTCAAGTGTACCTTGCCAATCTTGCAGTACTTGCTTCATATTAATTCTTGATTTATGTTTGTGATGTATCTGCTCAACCTAGGACCGTGTGATGTTTCTTAGCGTCCGAATTATATTTGGATGTCGACGTCGTACGCGGAGTTGTGTAACGTCATATAGAGAATTGATATTACGATCCTATATATTTTCGTGCTTGCATTATCAAGTACGTCATACCATAGGACACCTGACACTATTCATGAGACAAAATCTTTCTGAGTTATTCATGGTGATTCTGTATAGGTTACATGATTCGTGACATAGATATTACTTATGCATAGCTATCATTATGACTCGCTGCATTAGCTATGATCTTACGTATTATGGACATGAGACGTGTGATTACATGGGGTGGGGAGAGACACACAGGCTATAGGCTAATTTTATATATATTTATTATTGCGAGACCGTAGTCTCTACATCATAGCTAGGCACATTACGTGATATTACTACTACCGGCTCCCCGACACAGAGCTTGTAGTGGTCTCAGCCTGAGTACTAGTGATGCTCTCACTTGCATATCACATAGCTGGTTACATAGTTTACCCTATTGATACATTTTATATACTGTATTTATTTGGCTTGAGTTATTCTTGTACCTTGCTATGTCCCCTGAGGACCTGGATCCGGATTATGTTCCCAGGTATAGCAGAGGAGATCTATCCCGAGGTATACGGGACAGGAGCAGAAGCAGAAGCAAGAGCAGTACCGATACCAGAGGACGAGGTGATGGCCGAGGATTTCTCCTGAGTATTTGCTTTATATACTCAGTCATTTCTGTTGTTAGACTCCTATTTTCTATTTATTGAACTGCTGTATCAGACTCTTTATCGGGTTGTTCCACGAGATACTTATTTGAGACTTGATGTTGGTTTATATTTTATTATGCGGATATTGGTTGTGTTTATCTTCCATGGATAAGATTAGAACGTGACATGTTTAGTAGACCTATATTGTTGTTTTACAGCATAAGTACACTCTAATGGGTCCATTAAATTGGGTTTGCCCATTGGATGGTGCTGCTGGCCATTGCCACGTGGCTAGTCCCTCGGTATTTTGGGACTGGGCGTGACAATGTACAACTCCAGGCTCGACCGTTTCGCTTTAATAACGCTTGGCCGTGCATGAAAGGTTATAGTGCTGATGTCGCTGAAGGGCTTAGGCGAGAGGTAAGAGGTAACTGCCAATATAGATTGGTTAGGCGGATAAAATTTGTCAAGGAGTCTTTGAAACAGTGGAACAAGGAGAGGCCAGTATCTATCCTCACTCAGCGGCAAGAAGAGCTCGCGGTAGTACAAGAACGTCTGTAATCTCAACTGCAAGACACGGGGCTTGTCGAAAGGGAGCAGCAGTTAATAAACGAGGTACGATATCTAAGTATGATAGAGGAGATTCAACTAGCACAAAGGGCAAAATATGGTCGCTCCCATATATTGGTGCATATGGGTGACAATGTACAACGTCGGGCTCGACCATTTAGCTTCAATAATGCTTGGCCGTGCATGGAAGGTTATAGTGTTGTTGTCGCTGAAGGGCTCAGGCGGAATGTAAGAGGTAACTGCCAATATAGATGGTTAGTCGGCTAAAATTTGTCAAGGAGTCTTTGAAACAGTGGAACAAGGAGAGGCCAGTAGCTATCCTCACTCAACGACAAGAAGAGCTCGCGGTGGTACAAGAACGTCTGCAATATCAACTGTAAGACACGGGGCTTGCCGAAAGGGAGCAGCAGCTAATAAAAGAGGTACGACATCTGAGTATGATAGAGGAGATTCAACTAGCACAAAGGGCAAAATGTGACCGGTTGAAAGAAGGGGATCAATGTACTAAAAATTTTCAAGATGTTGTTAGCACCAGACATCAAAGGAACGCTATAACCCAACTTGTTGATGGCAATGGCAAGAGTATTGCTCAACCAGTAGATATACAGGAGGAGGCAGTTCATTTCTACTTAGAGTTGTATAATCAAATGGATGACACTCCTCCATTGAGTACTGATATCATATGCAAGAAGTTGGTGACAAGAAGGAGGAATCAACTTCTATGAAGGTCGGTCACCATTGAGGAGTTGACAGAATTTGTTAAAAATGCCGATTCAAATAAGGCCCCAGGTCCGGATGGGTTTAATAACAATTTTTCCAAGGAGCATTCGGAGGAGCTGAAAGATTCGATCACAAAGGTGGTGGATGACTTCCTAACCAATGGAAAACTGTTAAAGGAGGTTAATCATACTTTCCTTTCTCTTATTCCTAAGAAGGAGGGAGCAGTCTCACTGTCTGATTTCAGGTCGATAACGTGTTGCGATTACCTGTACAAGTTAATTTCATACATTATGTGTAGGCGTATGGAAGTTATTATGCAGGAACTCATATCCGCAAATCAGGTGGCCTTTATCAAAGGAAGATCCATACCGGAGAACAATTATTGGCGCACGAGTTACTCAGAGACTTCAAC
This sequence comes from Iris macrosiphon, assembly GCA_036927795.1. Taxonomy (NCBI): domain Eukaryota; kingdom Viridiplantae; phylum Streptophyta; class Magnoliopsida; order Asparagales; family Iridaceae; genus Iris; species Iris macrosiphon. The sequence continues at coordinate 133,590,985 of JAYESA010000002.1, forward strand.
AAGAAAGGAGGAAGGAAAGCTTGTATGAAAGTAGACCTACGGAAAGTGTTACGTCCCGGTTCCAAAGATAAGGAACCGAGTCACGTGGCAATGGCCAGCAACACACTTCGGCGGGCATCCCAATCTAATGGGCCCGTCGGAGTGCACCTAAGCTGTAAACTACAATGCATAACTCAACACATAACACATAAATAGTGAATCTAAATCTCATCCACAGGCAACAGATATAAGAGCAGATAGAGGTAATCATAACAACTAATGTGCAGAAAGGAAATGTCACGAGATAATGTATCATAATACAAATACTAGAGTAGTCACACAGGAACAAACCCGCTAGTACAAAATACTGGAATGAAAGTAAGCAATGAGATAACTTGGAACGGCATTAGATAGCTAGATAGTAATACCATCCCAAGGATAGAGTCACTACCAGAGATCAGGCGAAGTCCTCGGGGATGACCTCGTCCTCGGCAATGGGTCCTGCTGCTGGATACGTACCCGGACCGTACTCCTCTGGGTAATCATCCTCGCCTAAACCTGGAAGGGAACCAGGTCCTCAGAGAGACGTAACAAGATACAAAAATATAGCATGCCAAGTATAACAGAAAGTACAAGTGCAACGACGGGGTAATCTAGCATAACCAACTAAGTGTGACACAATTTAAAGACAATGTTCGACGCATGGGCTGTCCAAAATAAAACCGTAGCTCCGGACACGAAAACACATGGGACGTACCGCAGCTCCGGGCAAAGAGTCACACGGGTGATACAACTACTCTAGATACAGGATCACTACAGAAATAGTACATATACATAGATAAGCGCGTGCAGAGGAGCCCAAACATCTAGTAACTGTCTTCCCCTTCCCAAGTGTTCAACGATTGTCCGCTGAACCGGAACCTCTATCTAGCAGTCTCTTCGCACATAAGTAACTATCAACAAACGCGACCCTAAGGTCGTCCCAGTCTCCAGTCATGATGTCCGTATTAGGATACAGAAAATTTGGTACGATAACAGTATATGAATGTGTCCTAGGGTGACGATATACTCAGGTACTTACATCGAGGTGTTACGAACATCTAGCATTCGTTACAAGATGTTACGATGAACGTCTGCACCCGGTTGTGATCCGAATGCGAAGTATCGATCGTAATCAAACACGCACACAATGTATATAATAAACAATAAATATCTGTAACTGAAATACAGGGTGGCAAGGTATACTTGCCTACGTCCGGCTGCTGAAGATGGGGATCCGGTACGACGTCCAAGTCCGCAGGTCCCGTAGTACCTAGATACGAGATACAAACTCAATCAATAAACTATCATATGACAAACAGGGATGTGACACACGTCTAAACATATGCTCAGACTCAGCTATAACTCACAGGGACACGACGCTAGAGGGTTGACCAAGGTTGACTAATGGTACGTTACATCAAATCAAATTAATCATCTGTACAATATCATCAAACTATCCTCAATCCTACTATATTCATCACAGTGTTTATCAGTATTTTGAGCCATGATCAATCCTCAGATTCCTCCAGGTCTTCACAGACATTATTGCTCATGGTGACGTATGTCATCCTCAAATAAATTATCAATATTTATCAAACCTTTCGTTTTATATCTTCATTACCAATTCACAATAAGTACTACTCTTCAATTAAACCCATCATTAATTATCAGTCCCCAATCATCGATTAATGGTTTGATACCACACATCATTTTATAATAAATTACCTCCTCGATAATAGATCATAGTATTATTTCGCAACAATTTAATCTGCTCAACAATAATAATCAATAATGCATATATTAATTGAAATACCCTAACATCTCAATGTACCCAAATAGCCTAAACTCAATATATCTTCAAATACCCTAAATATCCACTTAGCGTTTAACCACCACTTGTATATATTTTACGACATCCAACCATAAATATCTATGCTTTCCAAAACCATAAAACTTATGTCAACTTCTTAAACCCTAACTCAATGCATAAACATAAACCCTAATTAATTTCCTTGCATTTACCACCCATGTATATAGTTCATAACAATTACATATAACCCAACCCTAAACTTACATCAATAAACCACAAGTTTCATTAACACTAACTAAAATACACAAAACAATATATATAAAATTATAGAGGGGGGAGTGGTTCACCTCGGCGAGGTGGCGATGCTGGCCGGTGGGGTCGACAGCGAGGTGGGGGAGGCCCGCCTGAGTTGAAGTCATGGTGGTCAGGGGATATGCTCGGCAGAGGGTGGTGGTAGCCGGGGTGTGGTGATGGCGTGGTGAAGCTTGGAGCGTGGAGGTGGTGGTAATGGCGGATGTGGTGGTGGGAAGAATGCTGGCCAGAGCAGGGAGTGCTTATGGCCGGAGTTGGCTTGGCTCGGCCGGAGTGTTGATAAAAACGATGGTGGTGGTGGAAAGAGCAGCTGGAGGTGATGGCGTTGGTGTGAAGTCGGCAGGAAGTGGCCTGGCCGGAGTAGTGGCTTAGCACAACGGGGTTGTTCGTGGCAGCGGTGTGTGGAGGGAATACGTCATGCACTCCTTCTAATGATGGAGGCAATGCAAGATGATAAGCCACTTCGCCAACTCGTTCCAATATGTCAAAAGGTCCGATGTACCTCGGACTCAGCTTGCCACTGCCTCCGAATCTGATGGTACCACGAGTAGGCGATATCTTCAAAATACATGGTCACCTTCCTTGAACTCCAAAGGTCTGCGGTACGCATTTGCCCAATGTTTCTGTTTGTCCTGTGCTGCACGCAGGTGGCTCTGAATCTGCTTGACTTTCTCCATTGTCTGTGTCACCAACTCTGGACCAAGTATCTGACACTCTCCCATGTCACTCCAACATACTGGTGACCTACACTTCCTGCCGTACAGTGCCTCATAAGGTGCCATCTGTGTGCTAGCCTGGTAGCTGTTACGAAGTGTAGATGGTCCTCCCAAGATCCTCCAAAATCGATTATTCATGCTCTCAACATATCCTCTAGTATCTGTATCGTGCGCTCTGACTGACCATCAGTCTGTGGATGATATGCAGTGCTGAACTTGAGACGAGTTCCTAGGCTCTCCTGCATACTCCGCTAAAAATGTGACGTAAATTTGGAATCATGATCCGATACAATGCTGACAGCCACTCCATGTAGTCGTACTATCTGCCTCATATACATGTCAGCTAATATCTCCGTGGACTGCCCAACTCTGAAGGACAAGAAATGTGCAGACTTGGTGAGTCTGTCTACGACAAACCAAACTGCATCCTTCCCGCTAGGGCTCCGCGGGAATCCTGTGACGAAGTCCATGGTAATGTGTTCCTACTTCCACTCAGGAATGGGAAGCGTCTGCAATAGTCCTGCAGTCCTCTGATGTCCAGCCTTGACTTGCTGACAAACTAAACATCTTGCCACGAATCTTGCAATCTCTCTCTTCATCCCATGCCACCAAAAATGTTGCCTCAAATCTTGGTACATCTTCGTACCCCCGGGATGAATAGAATAAATCGAGCTATGAGCCTCGGTCATCAACTTCTGGTGTAGATCTCCACTCAGAACGTATAGGCGATCTCCACACCTTAACGTTCCGTCTTCATGAATCCTGAGTCCCGTCTGCATGCCGGCCTCTGTCCTCTCTCGCAGTCGTCAAAATCTCGCATCTGTAGGCAGGGCTGCCTTGATCCTCTCAATCAATGTAGACTGAACCTCAAGACTGGCCATCTGTCCATCCATGCCTGGCAATACAATCTCTATCCCAAGCTCCTGGAGATCCTCTAGCAATTGCCGCTGAGTCGTCAAAAAGTAGGCCATGGGCTTCCTGCTTAAGGCATCTGCTACTACATTCACCTTGCCAGGGTGGTACTGTAACTCTATATCATAATCTGTCATCAACTCTAGCCAGCGCCTCTGTATCATGTTGAGCTCCTTCTGCGTATAGACATACTTTAGACTTTTATGATATGTGTAAATCTCAACACGCTCACTATAAAGGTAGTGTCGCCATAGCTTTAGTACAAATATCACTGCAGCTAGCTCTAGATCGTGCGTCAGATAGTTCTTCTCATGAACTCTCAGCTGTCTCGATGCGTAGGATATTACTTTGACGTGTTGCATCAGTACACATCCTAATCCGCTCCCAGATGCATCACTGTACACTATAAATCCTCCTGATCCTAAAGGTAGTGTCAAAATCGGTGCTGATGTCAGACGCTTCTTCAGCTCATAGAAAGCCGTCTGAGACTCGTTGGTCCAGATAAACTCCTTGTCTTTACGTGTCAGTCGCATCACAGGCGCAGCGATCCTCGAGAAATTTTCTACGAACCTCTGATAATATCCGGCAAGTCCGAGGAAACTCCTAACCTCTGTAACTGATGTAGGGGTAGACCACGTCTCAACTGCAGCTATCTTCTCCGGGTCAACTGATAGTCCATCTCCGGTGATGATGTGTCCCAGAAATGGTACTCTATCCAAGCAGAACTCACATTTGCTGAGCTTGGCGTACAGCCTCTCATGTCTCAGCGTCTCCAATACGATCCTGTGATGTCTCTCATGCTCCTCCTGGCTCTTAGAATATACCAAGATGCCGTCGATAAATACCACCACGAACTTATCTAAGTACTGGTGGAAAATACTGTTCACCAGACTCATAAATACTGCTGGCGCATTGGTTAAACCAAACGGCATGACTGAAAACTCATAGTGCCCATATTTTGTCCGAAAAGTCGTCTTCGGGATGTCCTCTCTCCGTACCTTGATCTGATGATAACTGAATCTGAGATCGATCTTCGAGAATACACATGCACCACTAAGCTGATCAAATAAATCATCGATGCGTGGCAGTGGATACTTGTTCTTTATCATTACAATATTTAACGCCCTGTAATCGATACACAAGCGTACCGTCCCATCCTTCTTCGGTACAAATAAAATGGGTGCTCCCCATGGAGATACACTAGCCCGTATGAAAACCTTATCTAAGAGATCATCTACTTGGACTTTCAACTCAACCAACTCCTTCGGTGCTAGTCTGTAAATGGGGGAAGTAACTGGCTCGGCTCCGGGAGTCAACTCTATAGTGAACTCAATCTCTCTGTCAAGTGGCAGGCCTGTGAGATCCTCTGAAAACACATCCTCAAACTCTGATATAAAGTGAGGGTACATCGGTTCACCTTCTGCAATATGGGTTGCTAGGATAGGTTGGACACCATGCTCTCGGGCTCCCCGAAGAAACTCAAACTCTGGGTGATGTGGGGGTCTAAATATGACACAACCACGACGGCAATCTAGCGTTGCGTGGTATTGGCTCAACCAATCCATGCCTAGGACAATGTCATAGTCCGGCATGGAGAAGACCAGAAATCGGGCACGCATCTCTCGCCCGCAGACAACTACTGGACATGATCTACAAGTGTCGCTAACAGGTACTATTCCACCTCCCATAAGAATCCTCTTGATCTTCGGAAGGGGTGCTGTGGCTATTCTATGGGTGGCCACAAAACTAGCAGCTATAAAAGAGTGTGTGGCACTAGAATCAAAGAAGACTATTGCTGGTAATGAAGCTACTAAGATAGTACCTGCGATCACTTCTCCGGCTGTCTCCGCCTCCTCTATAGTCATCGTATAGGCCTGACCATGTCTCGGTGCCGGTGCCCTCGGCTGCTGCTGTCGAGCCTGCTGGAAGCGATCTGCCTGTGGGGCCAAGGGTGGCCTCCTCTGATTTCCCCTGGTGCTGGTGGGCGTAGTGCTCCAGCTCCTGCGTAAGGCGGCCTCGGTCCGGGAGGCTGCTGAGAAGGCCTCGGTGCTGGCAAGGCTAGCCGATGAACCATCTGTACTGGAGCCCTCTGGTCTGGGCAATCTCAAACTGCATGCTGGTCTAACCCACATCTCAAACAAGCGCCCAGTCTCCGTCGGCAATCCCTCAATAAATGTCCTTTCTTGCCGCAGTAATGGCATATGGGAATAACAGCTCCCTATTGGGGTGCTGCTCTCTGCTGCTGCTGATGTACTAGAGGACGCTTCATAGGTCCTCCCTACGGGGCTCAAACTGCTGATGACGACGCACAGGAGCGCTTCAGGCTAGCCTCCATCTTGTTGATGCGGTCCTGGCGTCGTGCCGCTAATAATACCTCGGAGTAGGAGGTGGGGGCTATGGACCCGATAAACCTCTGGGTCTCGAAACTCAAGCCATCATAGAACTTCTTGGCCTTCGCCTCCTCGGTGGATATCAGGTACGGTGCAAACCTGCTCAGGCGGAGGAACTCAGCATTGTATTCCTCAATCGTTATACTCCCCTGCCTGAGGTTCTGAAATCTATCCCGAAGCTCTACTCGGGCAGTGGAGGGTATGTACATCTCCTGGAAGAGCCTAGAGAACTCTTCCCACGTGGCCCGGTCTGGTCCCAAACGCTGCTCCTCTGAAAGCCACCAGTGATGAGCGTTGCCAGTGAGCTGCATCATGACGGCAGTCATCCATCGGTGCTGGGGGAGATCGGTAGCCTCCATCGGTGCTTGGGGAGGTCGGTAGCCTCCAGCTGGTGCTGAATGCTCGTGAGCCATGCGTGGACCTCTGTAGGCTCTTCTGTGCCAGCAAAAGGTTGTGGCATCATACGACGGAAGTCTATGACAGACCCCATCGTCGACTGGTGTGCTGGCGGTGACGCCAGCCCCAAGGCCGTCACGATACTCTCCCTCAGGGTCTCAGCCTAGCGCTGCGAGGCCTACTGCTGAGCCTGCTGCTGGACCTGCTACTGGGCCTGCATCATCGCATATACCATCTGGAACATCTGTGTCCCATCCATGGGTTGCCCTGCGGGGAATGGCATATAGGGCATCTGGGGTGGGAATGGTGGAGGTGGGGGCAGCTCCTCCTCCTCCTGAATCGGGGTCCTCTGATCCTCAGGTCCTGCCTGACGCGGAGTCTGATGCCCGTCCGAAGGCACCTCGGGCTGCCCCGATGACTGTCCCAGGGGATCTGGAGTCAACAGAAGAACCTGCACCAGTTCTGGTTCCCCGGATGATCCTGCATCACGGGAAACATCGTCCGGCTGCGCAACGCGTACTCTGCAGAGATTCATAACTCTGAAAAGAAATCATGACTGCGACCAACATTGAGGAAATAAACAAGATGCAATTTGGTAAAAGAAATCGAGATAGTGTGTCATGCGAAGGTTTCAAACTTGTAGATGAGATTCCTAATATCTATTCCTAATTTGCAGGCTCGCTTGGCATAGTCAGGTGACCAAGATGATTTAAATTGGACCTACATGGGCCACCACAAAAACCTTGTCATGCCCCGGTTCCAAAGATAAGGAACCGAGTTACATGGCAATGGCCAGCAACACACTTCGACGGGCATCACAATCTAATGGGCCCGTCGGAGTGCACCTAAGCTGTAAAGTACAATGAATAATCCAACACATAACACATAAATAGTGAATCTAAATCTCATCCACAGGCAACAGATATAAGAGCACATAGAGGTAATCATAACAACTAATATGCAAAAAGGAAATGTTACGAGATAATGTATCATAGTACAAATACTAGAGTAGTCACACGGGAACAAACCCACTAGTACAAACTACTGGAATTGAAGTAAGCAATGAGATAATTTGGAACGACATCAGATAGCTAGATAGTAATACCGTCCCAAGGATAGAGTCACTACCAGAGATCAGGCAAAGTCCTCGGGGATGACCTCGTCTTCGACAATGGGTCCTGCTGCTGGATACGTACCCGGACCGTACTCCTCTGGGTAATCCTCCTCGCCTAAACCTGGAAGGAAACTGGGTCCTCAGAGGGACGTAAAAAGGTACAAAAATACAGTATGCCAAGTGTAACAGAAAGTACAAGTGCAATAATGGGGTAATCTAGCATAACCAACTAAGTGTGACACAGTTTAAAGACAATGTTCGACGCGTGGGCTGTCCAAAATAAAACCGTAGCTCCGGACTCGGAAATACACGGGACGTACCGTAGCTCCGGGCAAAGAGTCACACGGGTGATACAACTACTCTAGATACAGGATCACTACAGAAATAATACATATACATAGATAAGCGTGTGCAGAGGAGCCCAAATGTCTAGTAACTGTCTTCCCCTTCCCAAGCGTTCAATGATTGTGCGCTGAACCGAAACCTCTATCTAGCAGTCTCTTCGCACAGAAGTAACTATCAACAAATGCGACCCTAAGGTCATCCCAGTCTCCAATCATGATGTCAGTATCAGGATACAGGAAATCTGGCACGATAACAGTGTATGAATGTGTCCTGGGGTGACGATATACTCAAGTACGTACATTGAGGTATTACGAACATCTAGCATTCGTTACAAGACGTTACGATGAATGTCTACACCAGGTTGTGATCCGGACGCGAAGTATCGATCATAATCTGTCACGCCCCAGTCCCAAAAATACGTAAGACTAGGACACGTAAGCATGCCAGCCGCATGGGTATGACAACTCCAATATATGGAAACCAAACCCATACGTACGCTGTAATATGAATATCAAATCCACAAGTGGTATAAATCTATCACAAGTCACAGGGTATAATCTAAATCTCATCCACAAAAAAATTAATATAAATAAATAACCAATATCTATGAACTAGATCTCAATACAAAGTATCTAAAGATGATAGTTGGATGAAACAAATCCACTACCAACTCGAATGTAAAAGTGCAACACCACAAACACAATATAAGAATACCAGCTATCAATCACGGGCTCGAAGAGAAGACCTCCTCGAAACATATGTAACCATCCGAATCTGCGCTCCTGCGAATACTCAAGAACAGATACACCTGGAAGGGCCAGGTCCTCAGAGGGACATAACAAGATACATAAAAGCATGACAATAAAGTACTAAAATAAATATCTAATTAGTCGTCTAACCATCTAAGTGAATGCAGTTTGAGATAACTTTCTAACAAGTGGGCTATCTGGCCATAAATGGGATTGGCATGACTCTCTCGGAGAATCATGGGCCTAAAAGCATACCGTCTTTTGAACGGCAGAGGCCGCCAATTGTATAGGGATCATCACCGCCTGTATCTCCAACGGAGCTTCCGGGTTACAATAAGGAAAGTGCAAAGGAGCCCAAATGCGGTACTTGTTGTTCTCCCCACCCCATGCTCTAAGCATGTCACATCCATGATACGATTTGGTTCATAACCTATCTTTAGTATCCTATCCTAATCCTGCAACCAAATAAGGACAATAATTGGACCACCGTACTACAATAGGCTATGTCCATGGACCTCTAATGACTGCTAAGTCTTCTAGTATACAAAGTTTTTATCAGCATTCATCCCTAACGCACGGCCCATACGTACAGGAGGCCAGACCTATCACGCAGTCCGTGATCTATATGAGACTCACACTCGTGTAACAACTGTGTCAAGGCCAATGAACCTAATGATGCTACATGATAATGGGATAGTCTCATAAACAAGGTCAATGCAAATACATAAATAAAAATATATCACGACGACACCGTCACGCGCATTTTATATAATAGTTAAAATATATGAACTAAAGACAGAAAATAAAGATGCATGCAATATATGGAACATGAATAACAGTACAATGGCAAGGTATACTTGCCTGGCAAGAAGCTGCAAAATGTAACGTCCAGATGTCAAACACACAGGATCAGAATCTATGACCTCAGAACAAATATCTCCGGATGCTGAAATAGATATCACCAACATTCCCAAAATAAGCAAAATAGCTAGAAAGCACTTCCCTTTCGTCCAATTTGGATACAGGGGCAAAACAGTAATTTTGTGTCAAAGTGGGGTCCACGTGTGGCCCACTTTGCACCAAAAAGTGTGTCAAAGGTAAAGGTCTCTAAATATGACAAATTATAGGTCAAATAAACTCTAAATGTCAATTCAAACTCAACGGTATATCCAAATGTGGAATCCGATGAGCCGAACACAATTTTGCCCAAAAAATCAACCGTGGGGCCCGTCAATTGACGACTTGGTCAACTGTCTCAGAATTGCATAAAAATTGGATCACATGACCAGCACATTACCACGAGTCCAGTGGCGCAAGTTTCGTCGCAATCTGACGAGCGTGCACAAAATGCGCACAGCTTTCGCAAAAGTTGCGACACAGAAATTGTCTGCGGATACGGGCTAATTTTCGACGCGCACACGTGTCTGAATCAGTTTTTGCGAACTCTCACGTGTCTGAGTACACTGCGCGCACCATTTGGTACACTTGGTACACTACGGGGCGGTCCTATTTGGCGGGGCACGCTCCGTTTCACAACTTTTAGAAATTTGGAAAAAGTATATTTTCGGGATTTTCCAATAAATTTATTTCTACATACAGCAGTTAATAATTTAATGTTAATTTACAAAAATTAAACTAGGTCAAGTGGTCTCCGCATATAAAAAAGAAAAATCGAATTCGGATCTCTGTGGTGGGAGATACGAATCCGGGAACATAGGTGGTCACCGCAGTTTTCTGTGATACCCAAAAGTGGTCTTTTTCCGTCAACTTGGACGCTATTTTTGCCTAGTGTTACGCGTTGTTCGAGGTCTACTATCATACAGATATTGGAGAGGGTTAAGTGGTGAATGTACCGGTGAAGATGGGGTCGAGTTTGGTTCAGCGAGGTGACGGAAAATAGCGCTGGAACACAGGTAAGTTGCTGTCCAAACTATCACGCGCGGTTGTGCACGGGGTCGCGATCGTCGGGGTCGGTTTGGGCGGCTGGAGGCGGCTTGGCTGGGCAGTTCTGGTGGCTGAGGGCGGCGTCGCTAGGTCTAGATGGAAAGAGGTGGAATTAGGGTTTAGGGTTTTGTTAAAATAGGAAGTATATATAAGAGAGGGATAGGGAATCGTGATACGCGGGGGGGGGGGGGGGTCCGCTAATGTGGCTGCTGCTGTGCTTTCTTTTTGAAGGGGTTGGGTTTGGTTAGAATAGGTGGGTTGCGGGTAGGCTAATGGGTTAGGGATTAGGATCCGTTAGGAAATGGGTAGTGGGTTAGAGGGGGTTTGAATCCATTAAGGGAGTATTAATTGTTTTCTTTTTCTTTTTTTTTTCTTTTTTTTCTTTTAAGGATATATATATATATATATACCCATAGAAAAATCTAGAATTTGTATTAACGCATACCATTAAGCTAGAAACTGTCCACGGGGTCTCCTAAATAAAATAAATTAGGAAAAATTTATAATGGCTCCATAAATCCCCTAAGTGCACAAACACCTAAAATAAAAATAAAATAAAATCTATTTCTCCTAATTAGCCACTAATTACTACAATTAAATTAATAATTAATTAAAAAGGGAAATTTTGGTTTTTAGGATTAGGAGTTTTACATAATCAAACACGCGCACAATGTATATAATGAAACAATAAATATCTGTAACTGAAATACAGGGTGGCAAGGTACACTTGCCTGCGTCCTGCTACTGAAGATGGGGATCCGGTGACGTCCAAGTCCGCAGGTCCCGTAGTACCTAGAGACGAGATACAAACTCAATTAATAAACTATCATGTAGCAAACAGGGATGTGACACACGTCTAAACATATGCTCAGACTCAGCTATAACTCACAGGGACACGACGCTAGAGGGTTGACCAAGGTTGACTAATGGTACATTACATGAAATCAAATTAATTATCTGTACAATATCATCAAACTATCCTCAATCCTACTATATTGATCAAAGTGTTTATCAGTATTTTGAGCCATGATCAATCCTCAGATTCCTTTCGATCTTCACAGACATTATTACTCACGGTGACACATGTCATCCTCAAATAAATTATCAATATTTTTTAAACCTTCCGTTTTATATCTTCATTACCAATTCACAATAAGTACTACTCTTCAATTAAACCCATCATTAATTATCAGTCCCCAATCACCGATTAATGGTTTGATACCACACATCATTTCACAATAAATCACCTGTCCCTCGATGATAGATCACAGTATTATTTCGCAATAATTTAATCTGCTCAACAAAAATAATCAATAATGCATATATTAATTGAAATACCCTAACATCTCAATGTACCCAAATAGCCTAAACTCAATATATCTTCAAATACCCTAAATATCCACTTAGCGTTTAACCACCACTTGTATATATTTTAAGACATCCAACCATAAGTATCCATGCTTTCCAAAACCATAAAACTCATGTCAACTTCTTAAACCCTAACTCAATGCATAAACATAAACCCTAATTAATATCCTTGTATTTATCACCCATGTATATAGTTCATAACAATTACATATAACCCAACCCTAAACTCACATAAGTAAACCACAAGTTTAATTAACACTAACTAAAATACACAAAATATATACAAAATTATAGAGGGGGGAGTGGTTCACCTCGGCGAGGTGGCGATGTTGGCCGGTGGGGTCGACAGCGAGGTGGGGGAGGCCTGCCGGAGTTGAAGTCGTGGTGGTCAGGGGAGATGCTCGGCTGAGGGTGGTGGTAGCCGGGGTGTGGTGATGGCGTGGTCAAGCTTGGCTCGTGGAGGTGGTGGTAATGGCGGATGTGGTGGTGGGAAGAATGATGGCTGGGGTAGGGAGTGGTTATGGCCGGAGTTGCTTGGCTCGGCCGAAGTGTTGATGAAGACGATGGTGGTGTTGGAAAGAGCAGCTGGAGGTGATGGCGTTGGTGTGAAGTCGGCAGGAAGTAGCCTGGCCGGAGCAGTGGCTTGGCACAACGGGGTTGCTCATGGCAGCGGTGTGTGGAGGGAAGTGCTCATGGCAGCAGTCGGTGGTGGAAAGACTGTAGGTGGTAGTAATTCGCCGGGGGATGGTCGTGGCGAGTCGGGTGCAATGGGACCGGGCCGGAGATGGCCGAGGCGGTGAGGGCCTTGTTGCCGGAGGGAAGTGCTCGACTGGAAGTGGTGTGCGGTAGTGGAATGGGGATGTGGAGGAACGGCCGGAGTGGAGCTTGGCAGTCGGAGAGAAGTGGGTGGCCGGCCGGAAATGGTGAAGTGAAGGAGAAGAAGAAGAAATGAAGAAGGAGAAGAAGAAGAAGAAGAAGAAGAAGAAGAAGAAAAAGAAGAATTCGGTTGTATGTAGAAGAGGGAGGAGAGAGAGAGAGGGGGTGGGGTTCTCTAGGTTTTGGGGATTAGGGCCGGCATGGGTAGAGTGTGGTGATGGAAACATTATATAGGGAGTTGTGTGAGGGTTGTGTGGTGTGGATGAGCCCAATTCAAATGGGGGGCTAGGATTTCACATGGAGAAAAATTCCTCATCCAAAGAAGTGGGAGAGAGAAGGGGCTTGACCGGTCAAAGAAGATGGGTGAGGCTTCTTCAATGGTCTTGACCAATGAGGTTATGACACAGGTTACAACATTTGAAACTAAGACCCTTAAGTTTGGGTATTTGCACAAACACATGAAATGATGGAAAAATTATGGGGGAATTTGTGTTTGGTATTTTGTAGGGTGAGGGCGTGTTGTGTGTTTTGCATGGACTTAATTAATGGGGCATTGGAATTAAGTTGGGATTAAAATAGAATTAGTCAAAGTTGGTATCCCCAATTTAATTAGAATAAATTGTCATGTTCTCTTAAATTAATGGGGGCACATGGGATCTCAATTGGGAGTGACACAAAGGTCATGAATGGTGTAGGCTTGGTGTCAGTCTTGGACACTTTAATTGGTCCGGTTCAACATGTTAAGTTGGTGCCTAAAAATAGATGGTAACGACACCGGTGCGAGACAAATGATTAAATATAGATTTCGGTTATGGAAAATTGTGCAATTAATTTAGAGCATAAGGAAATATGATTTTGAGTGACGGAAAAGTCCAGCGCCTAAATTGGCGTGTCAAGTCAAGAGTGCAACAATCTGTTGGAATTTATGGGCTGATGTTGGGCTGTCACGCCCTAGTCCCAAAAGTACGTAGGACTTGGACACATAAGCATGCCAGTCATATGGATATGGCAACTCCAATATATGGAAACCAAAATCCACACGTACGCTGTAATATGAATATCAATCCACAAGTGGTATAAACATATGTCACAAGTCACAGGGTATAATCTAAATCTTATCCACAAAAATTAAATATAAATAAATAACCAGTATCTATGAAAGTAGATCTCAATATAAGTATCTAAGGATGATAGTTGGATGGAAACAAATCCACTACCAACTCGAATGTAAAAGTACAACACAATATAAGAATACTAGCTAACGACCACGGGCTCGAAGAGAAGACATCCTCGAAACATATATAACCATCCGAATCTGCGCTCCTGCGAATACTCAAGAACAGATACACCTGGAAAGGGACCAGGTCCTCAGAGGGACGTAACAAGATACATAGAAGTAAGCCAATTTGAATACAGTAAACATGCATAATGTTTGAAAATATATAAGTACGCTGTACACGACAATCTATATGAATGCAAATGAGGACAATTTTTTGTCGTATGGGCAAGGGTAGGCTACTCGATCTACCTCACAACTCATACACCCGTCAATGGACATCAGAAATTGACATACCGCGGGGGTAGCGACTAGCGAGACTCCAGAAATCGATATACCGCGGGGGGGAGCGACCAGCGCGACACGCCAGTAGTGCGAGCTATATACTACGGTTTACCAGAGTGGTTAAAAGCCCATACGCCTAATGATTGTCCTCTATGATACTAAGGGTCAAGTGTGTGTCAACATATCTAATATATAGTAATGACTGAAAGAAACTGCACATACAATAAATAAATAGAAATACAATAAATATACAAAAATATGCTAAGCATGCAAAATACTGTAAGCAATTTGGCAAGGTATCTTGCCTGGCAAGAAGGCTGAAAAATGTAATATCCCGATGTCAACACCAAGAGTCAGAAGCTACGGCCTCAGAATGAACGTCCCCAGATGCTGAAATAAATATCACCAATGTTCCCAAAATAAGCAAAATAGCTTGAAAGTACTTCCCTTTCGTCCAATTTGGACACATGGGCAAAACGGTAATTTCGGGTAAAAATGGGGTCCACGTGTGACCCACTTTGTACCAAAAAACGTACAAAGGGTAACAATCTCTAAATGGGATAAATTATAGGTCAAACAAACTCTACATGTCAATACGAGCCCAACGATATGTCCAAATATGGATTTCGATGGGCCGAACATAAATTTGCCCAAAAAGTCAACCGTAGGGCCCGCCAATTGGCGACTTGGTCAACTGTCTCAGAATTGCGTGAAAATTGGTTCATAGGACCAGCGCGTTACCACGAGTCCAGTGGCATAAGTTTCGTCGCAATCTGACAAGCGTGGACAAAATGCGCACGACTTTCACAAAAGTTGTGATATGGGGTTTGTCCGCAGATACGGGCTGATTTCGGCGCGCACACGCGTCCGAATCAGTTTCTGCGAACTCTCACGTGTCTGGTTATGCTGCGCACACCATTTAGTATACTTGGTACACGGCGGGGCGGTCCCGTTTGGCGGAGCGCGCTGCGTTTCACAACTTTTGAAATTCTCAAAAAGTGTGTTCGTTGGGTTTTCCAACGAATTTAATTCTACCTACAGCAGTTAATAATTTAGGATTATTTAACAAAAATTAAACTAGGTCAAGTTGTCTACGCATACCAAAAAGAATCATCGAATTCGAATCTCTGTGGTGGGAGATACGAATCCGCGAACATGGGTGATCACCGCAGTTTTCTGCGATCCCAAAAATTGGTCTATTTCTGCCAACTTTGGCGCTGTTTTTGCCTATGGTTACGCATTGTTCGAGGTCTACTATCACACAGATATGGAAGAGGGTTAAGGGGTGAGCATACCGGTGAAGACGGGGTGACGTTTGGTTGAGCGAGGCGACGGAAAATAACTCTGGAACACAGGTACCTCGCTGCGAAAATTTGCAGTGCACGGGGTGCGCGGGGTGCGCGGTCGTCGGAATTGATTTGGATGGCCTGACACGGTTCTCCGGCTACGGTGGCAGCGCTCCTTAAGTCTAGATGTGAAGAGAAAGAGTTTAGGGTGATCTAGGGTTAGGGTTTGGGATGAAGTAAGTTATATATATAGGTTTATAAGAGAGGAAGGGGGGTCGATTAACATGGGGTAACGGGTTGCAAACTAATGGGTATGGTTTTTCCTGGGGCTTGCTGGTTCACAAAAGGGGCGGGGGCTTGCTGCATGGGGCGGCTGCTTATTTGCTAAGGGGTGGTTTGGCTTAGTAGTTTAGTAGGAATGGGTAGTTTAGTTAGTAATGTTATTAATAGTTTTTTTTTCTTTTCCTTTTATATTTTCCTTTAAAATATATATGTATATATATATTTATATATACGTATATACTCATAGGAAAAATTTAGAATTATATTAATGCACACCATTAAGCTAGCAACTGCTCAAGGGGTCTCCTACATGAAATAAATTCGAAAAAATTCCTAATGGCCCCATAAATCTCCTAAGTGCACGAACACCTAAAATAAAAATTAATAAAAATCTATTTCTCCTAATTAGCTACTAATTACTAAAATTAAATTAATAATTAATTAAAAAAAGCTATATACGGTTTCTAGGAATAGGGGTTTTACATTCTATCCATCTTATAAAAATTTTGTCCTCGAAATTAAAATTAAGCCACGGTAGAAAGTCAAAGATGGTATAAGATTTGTATTGTTCAAAATGCAAGGGCATGTTTAAAGGGGTGGACGATGTTGCGCGTTGCACATCCCAAAAAATTATGGAAAAATTCATATGAGCGAAAAATAGGTTTCTTCATGTATAATGTCCAATGGTGTGGACACCTAAATGCTCCTTTGTATAAAAGCGCCCAACAATTAAAAAATTGCACAAAGATGAGAATTGGATGATGGGCACGTCTAGGATAAGGGTGTGGAATTTGTCGGAAGGTAGTGGCTAGTGTAGTGCTCCAATTATCGAAGTACGGTAAGGTGCGCTAAGTGATTATTGCAAAATTAAATAAAAATATCGTGTTCTATTTCTACTGGATTCAATCTAGCCTTAGTCTCACTACCTAAGCCAACTAGGTCCAATTTTGAGTGAGGTTTTACAATCTACCCACTTAAAATTTACCCATCTATCACCTAAGGTATACATCTAGGAAAACTATTCCTCAATTATTTATTCATGTTATTCAATCCTCAAAATTTTAACACCAAACATATCACCTATGGTATGCCCTTAATCAATTATAAAAAGGGAGTCACTAAGTCATGTGATTAGCCTTACGGGGTATATCTAGTACTATCAGTGTGTCAACTTATACCAAGTACGAGGTTTCATCTTTCCGAAATAAGGGAAGACGGAGAGCAATAATAAAGAATTCAAGGTGAAGGTGATAGAATACAAGTACGAGGTTCAAAGAGATTGAAGAATTCAAAAAGAGAGTTGTCAGGACAGTTGTTGATTGAAATCATATTTTGGTAATTTCCTATTTGCATGCTCGTATCAGTACAGTTATGTAACCGATACGATGTGTCAGACATGTCTAGGGGCAAGTATATCCGTCTACTACCATATATCTCAATCCACGTAAAGTAGTCATGCGAAGAACGAACCAAGCGCACTAAGGTTAGCTAGACCTTAATACACCGATTCTGATTAGGCAATTGTATCATTGTGTGCACCCAATAATACATATGTCATGAGCAAGCTCGATAAAAGAATAAGCTTGCGAAAACTAGGCTATAATAGCAGCATAAGTCAAGGTAGTACAACAAACATAAATACGCTGTATTATGATGAAAGAAGGTACATAATAATTCAAGTTCACAAAAGGTAAGACTCTTACAATCTCTTTAGTTGTCATACTAACTCCTTGTGTAAACTCCCTCACCCAAAATAGGTATTTGTGTATATTTTATATTATTATATTTATTATAGATGTTGAATTTATTTAGAGTATTATCTTAGTTAATTAGAAAATAATTTTTTTAGTATATTTAATTATATAAATATTTATTTAGAATTATTTTTAGGCTATTTTAGATTATTGGGATTTTTCCATAATTTTTAGTTAATTAAAAACTAGTAACACTAATTTTTGAGGACTTTAAAGAATTTATTTTATATTCAAACTTAATTAAAAATATCCCAAAATTTTATTTTAGGTTCTAAATAATAAAATATATTTTCTAGAATTTTTTGGAAATTTTTTGATTATTTTTAGCATTTATTTCGAGTTAATTATGAAAAACTAAATTAAAAACTAATTTCTGAAAAAGAAAACCCCCAAAGTAATTAATTCTGCCCAGTCAGCAAACAGGGGGCCCACCTGTCAGCCTCCAGCAGTGAACAGTGCCGGGCCCGCCTGTCAGTGACCGCTGAGTCGGTGCGAGCCGAGCCGAGCCGACCTTGAGCCGAGCCGAGACCGAGTTCGACTCGGACTCAGCTGAGCCGAGCCGCATCGAACTGCGACCGTTCGATCTGGACGGGGCTACACGGATGGCTGCCACGTGGCGCACTGTGAGCCGTGGCTGCACTTTCTCTCTCCTATATATATATATAATAGTTTAGATATTAATTTCTAGGGTTTTTCTTCAGCCGATTTTTGGAGAATTGTCATCTAGGGTTCCTTCATCTTCCAGAAGCCATTGCACATAGCTCCGGACTCCAAATGAGGCCTAGTTTTTTTGTTAGAATGATAATAAGGTTAGATTTCTGATTATATAAATTGTTTTTCTAAATTATTAGTATTAAATTCTGGAAAATTCGTAGAGCACAACATGTCCGAAAATAGACGTATTTCGATATTTTCGCAATTTCGGGAGAACCCGAAATCAGAATCACGAACCGTTTAAAGTTTCGAAAAGCTAATGTCGATATCATCGACATATATTTTTCCCAAAATTTAATTCGAAGTATTTACATACTATTAATTCTGTAGAACTTCTATGTTCGAATTTAACCATCGGTGCACAATACAAAATTTGTATGTGCCATAATTCCCAAACGAATTTGAATTCGGATGAGCCGTAAATTCCATCATGTTTTTAACGCTGAAATCTACAGGAAATCATGCATGAAAATTGAGTTTGTGTCGGTTGACTTTTCGGTCAACAGATCGCCTCGATTTGCGTGCCATGAGTCTCGAGTTGATAAAATTCAGTTTCTTTGGACAAAATTTAGGAATTAACATAAAAATCAGAATAATAAGATTAAAATTGGATTTTAGAGTAATTATTCCAGAATTAAATAAATTAAAATAAATTATCTTTTGACGTGATAAATTTGTAATACATAAGCTATTTGGACTGTGACTTGGACTATGATTCATACCAGCAGCAGGACCCTAGGCAAGATACCTTGCCAAATTGTTTACAGTACTTTGCATGCTATTTATATTTCTTTTTATTTATTTCATTTCTGTATAGTTCTTGCATGTGTAGTTTTTCTCCAGTCATTACTATGTATTAGATATGTTGACACACACATGGCACCTAGTATCATGGGAGGACAATCATTAGGCGTATGGGCTTTTAACCACTCTGGTAAACCGTAGTATATAGTTCACACTACGGACGTGTGTCGTGCTGGTCGCTACCCCAGAGGTATGTCGATTTCTGTAGAGTCGCGCTGGTCGCTACCCCAGAGGTATGTCGATTTCTGATGTTCTAGACGGGTGTGTGAGTTGTGAGGCTTAGATCGAGTAGACTACCCTTGCCCATACGTCGAAAAGTTGTCCTCATTTGCATTCATATAGATTGTCTTGTACAGCGTACTTATTTATTTTCAAATTATATGCATGTTTACTGTATTCAAGTTGGCTCATATTTTCTGTATCTTGTTACGTCCCTCTGAGGACCTGGTCCGCTGCCAGGTGTATCTGTTCTTGAGTATTTGCAGGAGCGCAGATTTGGATGGTTGTATATGCTTAGTGGATGTCTTCTCTTCGAGCCGTGATCGATAGCTGGTATACTTATATTGGGTTTGATTGTGTTGTACTTATATTGTATTTACCTTTCCTATTCGAGTTGGTAGTGGATTTGTTTCCATCCAACTATCATCCTAGATACTTCTTATTGAGATCTAGTTTCATCGATACTGTTTATTTATTTCTATATTATTTTGGTGGATGAGATTTAGATTTTACCCTGTGACTTGTATTACAGTTATACCACTTGTGGATTTGATATTCATATTACAGCGTACGTGTGGATTTGGTTTCCATATATTGGAGTTGCCATATCCATGCGGTTGGCATGCTTACGTGTCCTAGTCCTACGTATTTTTGGGACTGGGGCATGACACCTTGTCTAAGTCGATAGTCGACAAAGTAGGGGTATAGTCTCTAAGTTCTACAGTCTGAAAAAAATACTGTCGTCCTAAGCTAGCATACAGTTAATATTGTTCAGTTACACTTCAATAATAGGTCAAAAGACTATGTGATACTATGTTGTGAGGTATACTACCCAACTTATAACAATAAACTAGTACTGTAATTATCTTAAGGATACTGTAGAAACTCATATTAAGGTTTACGAGAAGGGGTCTTGGTACTTATTAGGATATCCTCTTTCATTACATAGGTCATGGTCGTCCTAAGTCTTAGTCATAGCGCTTATAGAACAAGTGTCAATAGTAGGAATGGAACAGTTACTGGCCTCAAGGGAAAGGAAATATAACTCGTATCGGGGTGGGGGCACAAGTTACGCAGTTTAAAAACTAAGGGATAATCATCAGGTCACAATCTACCAGAATAACTTAAAACTATCAAGTTCTAATTACCAATCACATAAGTCAAAAAATTCAAGAGTAACAACCAAAATTCTAGCAAGCTATATATCCTAACATAGAATAAATTACTTGGTCTATAATCAGAGGTGTCAAGTGGCACGAGTTGAAGAATGGAGAGTAGAAGAAGAAAATTTAGTCGCCGCGCAATTAGCGAACGTTAAGGTCGCAGAGGAACAACATATAAAATTAAAATAGGGGGCTCTTGATAGCATCATGGTTTTCTAAGGGGAAGTGGTATGCTAGGTTTTATGTTCGAGGTATGATCAAGGAAAAGTGTTGATTACATTCCTCTCGGCTTCCTAAGGTGCTGTCTACTAATAATAAGACAATGATCTAAGTTTATAGTTCTCCAATACTATCTAACTATGGAGGTTAGGTTCAGTCCTAATTTCTAAATTTTGGTTTTCTATTGGTTCCCCAATACTAGGGTCAAACGTTATGGTAAAACTTCTAACTGACTCTAGTAGTGTCTACACTACTCACAAGTCCTCATAATACATCAAGGGGTAATAGTAAACCAATCTATAGATAAGAAATTCTAGGGTTCATTAGATATTCTAAACTTAATGGTGTGTCAACACTCTAGTTGTACTCTTAATAGGAAGGTTACCTTACTTATCATCTAACAACTGGAACCTCTATATTCTAGGAGGGGGCTATACTCAAGGAACTCATTGGGGAAGCACATGAATCAAGCAGGATACAATTATTCAAATAGAATGGACTGGAAGGAGGGCGAATCATAGTCAATTATGGATGAGATCCTATACTCTATTCCTAGGTGCAGGCTTGTTCGGTACAATAACGTAACCGAGACAATATGCCCTCGACCTGCATGGGCCACCACAAAAATATGTCACATCCCAGTCCCAAAAGTACGTAGGACTAGGACACGTAAGCATGCCAGCCGTATGGATATGGCAACTCCAATATATGGAAACCAAAATCCACACGTACGCTGTAATATGAATATCAATCCACAAGTAGTATAAACATATGTCACAAGTCATAGGGTATAATCTAAATCTCATCCACGAAAATCAAATATAAATAAATAACCAGTATCTATGAAAGTAGATCTCAATATAAGTATCTAAGGATGATAGTTGGATGGAAACAAATCCACTACCAACTCGAATGCAAAGGTACAACACAATAAACATAATATAAGAATACCAGCTAACGACCACGGGCTCGAAGAGAAGACATCCTCGAAACATATATAACCATCCGAATCTGCGCTCCTGCGAATACTCAAGAACAGATACACCTGGAAAGGGACCAGGTCCTCAGAGGGACGTAACAAGATACATAGAAGCAAGCCAATTTGAATACAGTAAACATGCATAATGTTTGAAAATATATAAGTACGCTGTACACGACAATCTATATAAATGCAAATGAGGACAACTTTTCGACGTATAGGCAAGGGTAGGCTACTCGATCTACCTCACAACTCACACACCCATCAATGTACATCAGAAATTGACATACTGCGGGGGTAGCGACCAACGAGACTCCAGAAATTGACATACCGCGGGGGTAGCGACCAGCGCGACACACGCCCGTAGTGTGAGCTATATACTACGGTTTACCAGAGTGGTTAAAAGCCCATAAGCCTAATGATTGTCCTCTATGATACTAAGTGTCAAGTGTGTGTCAACATATTTAATATATAGTAATGACTGAAAGAAACTGCACATGCAATAAATAAACAAAAATGTAATAATTATACAGAAATATACTAAGCATGCAAAATACTGTAAGCAATTTGGCCAGGTATCTTGCCTAGCAAGAAGGCTGAAAAATATAATATCCCGCTGTCAACACCAAGAGTCAGAAGCTACGGCTTCAGAATGAACGTCCCCAGATGCTGAAATAAATATTACCAACGTTTCCAGAATAAGCAAAATATCTAGAAAGTATCTCCCTTTCGTCCAATTTGGACACAGGGGCAAAACGGTAATTTTGGGTAAAAGTAGGGTCCACGTGTGGCCCACTTTGCACCGAAAAATGTGCCAAGGGTAACAGTCTCAAAATAGGACAAATTATAGGTCAAACAAACTCTAGATGTCAATACGAACCCAACGGTATGTCTAAATGTGGATTCCGATGGGCCGAACACAAATTCGCCCAAAAAGTCAACCATGGGGCCCGCCAATTGGCAAATTGGTCAACTATCTCAGAATTGCGTGAAAATTGGGTCACAGGACCAGTACGTTACCATGAGTCCAGTGGCACAAGTTTCGTCGTAATCTGACAAGCGTGCACAAAATGCGCGTGACTTTCGCAAAAGTTGCGACACGGGGTTTGTCCGCGGATACGGGCTGATTTTGGCACGCATACGCATCTGAATCAGTTTTTGCGAACTCTCACGTGTCCGGTTACGCTGCGCGCACCGTTTGGTACACTTGGTACACGGCGGGGCGGTTCCGTTTGGCGTGGTGCGCTCCGTTTCACAACTTTTGGAATTCTGGAAAAGTATGTTCGCGGGATTTTCCAACGAATTTAATTCTACCTACAGCAGTTAATAATCTAGGATTATTTAACAGAAATTAAACTAGGTCAAGTGGTCTACGCATACCAAAAAGAATCATTGAATTCGAATCTCTATGGTGGGAGATACGAATCCGGGAACATGGGTGATCACCGTAGTTTTTTACGATCCCAAAAATTGGTCTATTTTTGCCATCTTTGGCGCTGTTTTTGCCTATGGTTGCGCATTGTTCGAGGTCTACTATCACACAGATATGGAAGAGGGTTAAGGGG
This sequence comes from Iris macrosiphon, assembly GCA_036927795.1. NCBI lineage: Eukaryota > Viridiplantae > Streptophyta > Magnoliopsida > Asparagales > Iridaceae > Iris > Iris macrosiphon. The sequence continues at coordinate 133,614,484 of JAYESA010000002.1, forward strand.
TGAGCATACCAGTGAAGACGGGATGGCGTTTGGTCGAGGCGACGAAAAACAACTCTGGAACACAGGTACCTCGCTGCGGAAATCTGCAGTGCGCGGGGTCGCGATCGTCGGGATTGGTTTGGACGGCCTGGCGCGGTTCTCCGGCTGCGATGGCGGCGCTCCTTAAGTCTAGATAGGAAGAGGAAGAGTTTAGGGTGATCTAGGGTTAGGGTTTGGGATGAAGTAAGTTATATATATAGGTTTATAAGAGAGGAAGGGGGTCGGTTAACGTGGGGTGACGGGTTGCAAACTAATGGGTGTGGTTTTGCCTGGGGCTTGCTGGCTCACAAAAGGGGCGGGGGCTTGTTGCATGGGGCGGCTGCTTATTTGCTATGGGTTGGTTTGGCTTGGTAGTTTAGTAGGAATGGATAGTTTAGTTAGTAATGTTATTAATAGTTTTTTTTTCCTTTTCTTTTCTTTTCCTTTTTCTTTTCCTTTTATATTTTCCTTTAAAATATATATGTATATATATTTATATATACGTATATACTCATAGAAAAAATCTAGAATTATATTAATGCACACCATTAAGCTAGCAACTGCTCAAGGGGTCTCCTACATGAAATAAATTCGAAAAAATTCCTAATGGCCCCATAAATCTCCTAAGTGCACGAACACCTAAAATAAAAATTAATAAAAATCTATTTCTCCTAATTAGCCACTAATTACTACAAGTAAATTAATAATTAATTAAAAAATCTATATACGATTTCTAGGAATAGGGGTTTTACATGGGCTCCAAATATTTCAACAACGGTAGGGCGCGCCAAGGGTTTAATTAAAAATTAGACATCTGTAACCTTACTCTAAACCTCAATCATCTGCTGCTAAACCAAAATTTTCTAACCCATACCAGACTATCTATAGAAATAAATGAGGGGGTTTACAGAAAGCCTCTGACACGGTTAACCATGGTTTTCTATGCAATGTGATGCTAGCAATGGGGTTCGACGACTGATGGGTGGACAGAATCCGTGAGTGTATCTTTACACCTTATTTATATATACTTATACGAGGTCAGCCGTATGGGTTCTTCAAAAGCAGCAGGGGACTGAGGCCGGGGGACCCCCTGTTACCATATTTATTTACAATTATGATGTAATATTTATAACCTTGATGGACAAGGCGGTTCACAGGAAAGATATTACACCTATATATCCCAAGATCACTCATATTATTTCACACCTTATTTATGCAGATGACTGATTGGTGTTCGTCAACCATACTACCAGGAGCGTTGACTCTATCAATGAGATCGTGGAAGAGTTTGGTAAATGATCGGGATTGCGGTTGAACAGAGACAAGAGTAGTGTATTTTTCAACAAATATTGTCCGGAGTAGGAGCAGATTGTCGGAAGGCTACAGATTGAGAGGGGTTCATTGCCAGTTAAATACCTGGGATTACCTCTATCAATTAATTACGCCAAAGCTGAAGATTGCCATAACATAATAGAATTGGTGCAACGTTGAATTTAAGGGTGGCAAGCCCGCACCTAGTCATTCGGAGGAAGAATATAGTTGGTGAAGACAATATTATCCGCAATCACGATGTACTGGCTCCAAGCAATCATGTTGCCATCTGCTGTGGTTAATAAGATTGGGCAGATTTGTGCAAATTTTATTTGGCGATGGGTTATCCACGCGATTTCTTGGTCGCAAATTTGTAAGCCGAAGAAGGAAGGTGGTGTGGGTCTTCAAAGCCTACGTGCGGTTCGAGACGTGGCAAGCTTAAAATTGAAGTGGAGGTTCTTGGAAGGAAATTCGCTTTGGACTAACTGGACAAGAAGCAGATATGTGAAGCACGCTAACTTCTGGGTACTAGCAGTTGACAATAATTATTTGGTGACATTTAAGACTATCCTACAGAGAAGACAAAAGATGAAACAGACTATATCCTGGAGTATTGCGACTGGAGAAATGAGCATGTGGTTTGATCCTTGGTTACAACACAAAAGTATAGTGGATATATTGGGATGGCGAGCATATGAGTTACAAGGAAGGGATGATAAGGTGGTGTCTTTAACATAACACAACCAATAGCAATTGGACGGTCACATAGTACGGAGGCAGCTCTGGATGCAAATTCTATAGGTGGACATTACACCAGGCATAAAGGAGGATAGATGGGTATAGGATTTACATGGCTCAGGTACCTTCACATTTAAGTCAGCATATGAATGGTTACGGACGGAAGACCCACCTATGGACTTGGTGGAGTTCGTGTGGCTCAAATGTATCTCTAGCAAGATGAGTTATTGCATGTACAAGGTGATGATAGGCAAGTTGCTAACAAGGGACCGATTGTAGCGGTTTGGGTTACAAAGTCCGCACACGCAATGTGTATTATGTTTTAGGAGTCCGGAGACCATTAAGCATTTGTTTCTTGAATGTGAATTATCTTGGTCTATTATGGTGATGCAATGGCGAAGACTACACATTGACGTAAACAACACGAAGGATATTATAGAGGTAATGAAGGAGGTCAAAAGACTGTAGGGGAGGGGAGCAGATTGGTTCCGGGAGGCAAGAGTTCGGATAGCAGCTGGGGCATGGCACATTTGGCAGGAACGTAACCGTCAAATTTTTGAGGGGAAAAGTCTTCCACCAATGGAGATTGTTCATAATTTAGAAGCGGATGTGGCTATTATGTTAAATAATAGGGGTGGAAACGCTCATGTGTGATTGTACGGGTTATTCTCAATAGCAATAAAATTATCTTTACGAAGAGAGAGGGTTGTGCTTTACGAAGTGAGAGGGCTGCATGTTGCCCTTAAATATTGTGTTATTCACATTTGGCTCTTCAAAATCCAAGTGCCGGCTATTTGCAAAGTGTAAAAAAATTGTATTTTTAGTTTCATTAAAATTAGGACTTGTTTGGTTCGCATGGTTGGACAACGTAATGTAACGAACATTACGTTGTGATTCAAATCTCGATATTTGGTTGGACAATTGTTTTTTGATGTAATGTAATCACGATTACAAACTTGATTATATTACATCATTTTCTATTCAAATTAATTACATCATGTAATCCTAATTACATTACACCCTCAAACTTTTAAACTACAAATTTACCCTTAGGATCAGATTTTCTAAATCCAAAATTGCATAATAAAAGTCATGGGACTGGAGGTGCTTCTTCCCCCAGACTGCTTGATCTGGCCGGTCTCGTGATTCCAAAACCTAACCCTAGGCAAAAGAATAGGCCGACGAAGAGCCACAGCCGGCGATAACGATGTGTCATGTCACCATCCTCAAGGGCGGAAACCCCCTTTACGAGAAGACAATGAAGAAGGAGACGGCGGAGAGGAAGATGCGTACATGTTCGGTGGCGGTGGCAGGGACGTGTACGCGGGGTCAGCGTTCTCGATATCGTCGTCGCCCAGGAAGGTCCCTCTTTCGAGCTTCTCGAGGAGGGAGGTGGATCGGTCAGCGACCGAGGACCTCCGCCGCCCGCTATGACTCGACTGATGATTGATCAAAAGTAAAATTTGTGGTTTGTTTTGGTGGTTTAATGAGGAAAAAAATATTTTTTTTAGTGTCTGTTTGGTAACGGTATTTTAATCGGTTTTGGGACATTTTTGAACCGACCGTTTATGAAAACTCCTGCTAGATAATTTTTATGATGCACTGGGCTTAAAAATCTTTCAAAATTTGTGTAATATAATTTTGAGTGGCTTAATAAACATCCCAAATCGGTGAATTTTGAGCAATTTTATTAATTTTATTTTATTTATTCTTGTAAATGTCGTTCATAACCGTTCGTACCAAGCATGGATTAAATTGGTTTAAAAGTCGCTACTTAAATCTACTCAAAATCAGACATCTCATAACCGTTCATAACTAACCGTTCATAACCAATAATCTAAAAATATCTCATAACCGCTACTTCCATAATTGCCAAGCAGACCCTCAGAGAACGAAGAAAGATTTGTGATAGAGAAAAATGATTAGGAATTAGTAGAGTTCCTCGGGTTTTTTTTCCTTTAGATCTGAACTTGAAGCCATGTATTTTTTTTAAAAGACGGGAAATGATGGATCTGAAAAATTATGCATGATTATTAATAAATTTAATTAAAAATATATCATATCTAGTTTTTTTTCTTAATTATAAAAGTTAGATTTGGCGAAAGAAAAAAATAAATAAAAATAAATAAATTTGTTAAAATGATATAAATTATAATTATTATTCAATTATATTGCATGTTAAACTAAACATTTGGGGCCCGTTTGGTTCACCGTAATGTAATCGTAATGACGATTACGCAATAATTATAATTGATATGTTTGGTTGGACAATAAAAAAATAAATGTAATGTAATCGCGATTACAAGTTTGATTAAATTATATCAGTTTCTTCAAAAATGAATTACATCATAAAACCTATGTAATTACGATTACATTACAATTACATCATAAAACATTATAATTTTTGTCGATTTTTGTCATTTTTTCATTTTGGGTCGGTTTTTGTTCTTTTTGCTCATTTTTTTTTCTTTTTGCTCGATTTTTGTTCTTTTTTGTCATTTTTGTCTTTTTCGTCATTTTTATCGTTTTTTTCTTTCTTGCTCGTTTTTTATTTTTTTGGTCATTTTTGTCGTTTTTTTTGTTGGTTTTTATTCTTTTTTACTTGTTTTTGTCGTTTTGATCATTTTTGGTCGAATTTTGATAAAATTTTTCTTTTTTATCATTTTTGGTCGTGTTTGCTCATTTTTTGTAATTTTTGGTTGTTTTTGCTCGATTTTTGACATTTTAGTGCATTTTTGTTCTTTCTTTTTGTTTTGATCATTTTTGGTCGTTTTTATCCTTTTTGTTTTTTATCGTTTTTTGTCGGTTTTTGGTCTTTTTTGTCGTTTTAGGTCTTTTTGTTATTTTTTGTTGTTTTGAGTCAATTTTTGTTCCTTTTTCTCGTTTTTTATTTTATTTTGTCGTTTTTATCGATTTTTGTCGTATATTTAATCATTTTTTGTCATTTTTTTTCATTTTGTCGTTTTTGCTCTTTTTTGTCGTTTTGGTTGATTTTTGCTTGTTTTTGATTTTTTTTTGGTCATTTTTTTTCCTTTTCGGTGTTTTTATCGTTTATTTTTACTTTTTGTCGATTTTTGTTTTTTTATTTTGATTTTGTCATTTTTGATAGTTTTTTATCGTTTTTTGTTGTTTTTAATTTTTTAAAAATACAACATAAAATTTTAAAAAATAGAAAAAAAATTAAAAACGATAAAATTGAACTAAAAGGAACTAAAACCAACCAAAACCAATAAAAATGATAAAAAAATGACCAATAACGAACAAAAATCGATAAAAAAGGATTAAAAAAATAAAAAACGAACAAAACGACAAAAAATGACCAAAAAGGAAAAAAAAAGACAAAACGAACAAAAGCTACAAAAAATAAACGAACAAAAATCGATTAAAAAAGGGACAAAAAATGACAAACGACATAAAAGAAAAAAGGAACAAAAAAGAGCAAAAACCTACCAAAAATGACAAAAAATAAAAAAGAAAACAAAAAATGAACAAAAATGACAAAAAAGATTTTAAAAAATCAAAAACGAGAAGAAAAAACCCGACCCAAAACGACAAAAACGAGCAAAAATAACAAAAAAAGAAAAAACGAACAATAAACGACAAAAAATGACAAAAAAGAAGAAGCAAAAAATAATCTGAAAAGAACAAAACCGACCAAAAATAATAAAAATCGTTCCCAAAAATGACAAAAAAAGAAAAAGAAAGAAAAAAAATCGACAAAAACCACAAAAACGATCAAAAACGACAAAATACCAAAAAAATATTACATTACAATACTTAATTATATTACATGTTAAACCAAATACTTGAATGTAATTGGCATTACATTGCATGGTTTAATTACATGTTCCAATCAAACATGATAATGTAATAGTAGTTCCATTACATTACAAACTCAATTTTATTACGATTAAGATTACATTACTGTGAACCAAACGGGCCCTTGAATGTAATTGATATTATATTATGTGGTTTGAATACATGTTCCAACCAAACATGGTAATGTAATTGTAACTTCCTTACATTACAAATTCAATTACATTACAAGTTCAATTCTATTACGATTACAATTACATTGCAGTGCAGTAAATAACATGTAGACGAGTACATGGTACAACTATAACATGTGATAGGGTATACTAAACTAGCCAATCTAAGTGAATGCAACTGAGGACAACACTTGCATGCAAGGGAGCTGTGGATAAATATGGTAGGCCTAACACTCATCCAAGGCTAGAACCCCTTTGTCTACACAAGACATACGGATTTTATAATGTTGATCATACGCTAGAGGCCAACTATGTATATCGTTAGAAATAATTGCAAATAATTTCATACGTGTAGTAATTGTCCTCTCCACCCAATGAAACTAAACCAGTCAAGTATATCACGCCAAATCAGGGACAACTATACAAGCAACTCATGAAACAATTAATATGAAAGCAATATGAATATCTGTGTCTCAACAATATGTGTGTCAACATGTAATAAGATATAACAATACTGAAAGAAAGGAATAAAAGATACATGTAAAAATATGACAATAGATCATAACTGAAGAATATGCAAAACATGTAGATATTGTAATCATAAGGCAAGGTATACTTGTCTCGGTACTGAAATGTGGTGTGGGAAAGTCCAGGTAGTGAACTCTACAAATCAACAATCTCCAAAAAGATAGGATATGAGTAAACGTCTTCGGATGTAGAAAATAACATCACCAAAGTTTCTAGAATGAGTGGAATAGTCAGAATTGACTACCCATAAGTCCAATTTGGACACAAGGAAAAAAAATAACCGTTTTGTATTAAAATGGGGTCCACTGTGGCCCGCTTTGCATCGAAAAATATGTCAGGAGTAAAGTTTTTCAAATTCTGCAAACTTAGAACGATGATACGAAATCAACGGAATGTCCAGAATTGGATTCCGATGAGCCGGTCACAAAATCGTCCGTTAAGTCGGACTATATGGCCCGTAAAATGGTATTCTGGTCAACGTTCTCAGAATCGAACCAAACTTGGGTCACAGGACGAGCGTAATGATGTGAGTCTGATAGTGCAAGTTTTATTTTGAAATGACAAGCATGCACAAAGTAATTAAAAAGTTTCGAAAAGGATCGATACGGTATTTTTTTGATGGATACAGGTTAATTTCGTCATCAAAAGCAACAAAATCGAGTTGTGTCGAATCCTACATGTCCGCATTTACTGTACGGACATTTCAATGCAAATAGTACGTGACGAGAACGTCCGTTTTGACGGGATGAACCTCATATCAAAAAATTTCTAATTTTGAAAAGTGTTTTTTTCTCGATTTTTCAACTAAAAATAACTTGGGTTTTAGACCAAAATAAATGAAACTAATGGAAGGGTATAAATCTGGGTTATATAGGCTTTATAGCAAAGGAATAAAAATAAATTTTGGTTTACAAGATTGGGAAAATTTGGCTTTTGAAAACAGGGTATTGGAACAGTTTCTATATGATTTCGAATCTCAAAAAATTGACTTTTTCTCTCGATTTGGATCTCAATTTCTGGCAGAATAATTACGAAATATATTAAGCTATTTGAAGAGGGTTAGGTTGTGAATGTACCAACGAAGAAATATCGAAAATTGATCGAGCGATGGAGGAGAAAATACACCAGAAACATGGGGGTTCGAGGCGTGCTGCTGGGGCTACTATTTGCGCTGCCCGCAACAGCTGCTACCGTTGCAGCATTGCCTGACATCGGCCTGGGACGGAGCAGTGCGTGCCCACGCGGGAGGATCCACATGAGGGGGTCACCAGTGGGCGCAGGAGGAGGCATAGCTGACACGATCGGACATGGGGGAGGCTGCGTTCTATTATAAGTAGAAATAAGAAATTTCTTAGAGTTTTAATGATTATGATTTTGTGGGATCATTGGAATTTAGTTAGGGGATTAAGGAGAATAGATTAGGAATGTTTAAATGGAAAATCTGATTGAAGGTTTTCGGAAAGAATTTAAAATTTTCAAATTTGGGAAGGAGGGTTGCACTGCCCGGGCAGGTTCGAGGGATATGGTCGGATTCTGTTTCATATTTCTTTTCTTTTTCTTTTTCTTTTTTTATACAAAACTAATACCAAACAAATATATATATATATATATATATATATATATATATATATATATATATATATATATATATATATATATATCAGAGCAACTCGATCCTCTGGCCTTATGTCCTTTCGCTGCAGTTCATAGATGACGATTCCTTGCACATTGATATCGTTGTTGAGTTGAGTGTTCCATACAATAAGTCCATAAATATTCTCAAAGATGCGCGCAAAAGTTTTCTGGATTGATTTATCGCTTGAGAGATGTGATTTGTTATTTCTGATGGCTAGAGTTTTATTGAGTTATGATTGCTAGAGTTTTCGATTGAGGATGGCGAGAGATGGGGACTATCGCTGCTCTGGATATCGATAGTTTCTCCTTGAGTTTCGAGGACGAAACTTTTTTTTGGTGGATAAGTATGTAGTACCCCGCTCCGCGTTGGTACTATGTACAAGAGATATCACTTTGTTGGCTCGAGCGGAGGCCTTTTTGAAGAATTCTCTGATCGAAACACAAGAAGATTGATCTAGGTGAGTGGGCAGAACTTCATTCTCTGATTTTTGTATGCCTTAATAATGAATCTGAGTTTTTGTAATACTTGTTTGTTAATTAGATAATATTCACATAAGAAAGATAGAACGAGAACCTGCATGCTTAACTAGAGAACTTGTATGCTTGTCTTAAAGAGATAGAACCATTGCCATGCTAAGTAAAAGAATAGAATATTACATGCTAAGTTACACTAACACAACTATCGAGCGGACTACTGTCATGCTAATAAGAAGAGTAAAAGTTTTACTTGAACTTGTGAATCCATCATATGCTAAAGATAAAGTAGAACTGCATGCTTAGTTAAAGAGATAAAAGAACTGGGCTATGTCTGTTTTAATATAGATTGCTTGTATATTTCCTTATCTCTTTAAAAGATATAACTATTTAAAATGCTTGAACAGAATAAGAGATGGCGGCCTGTCCGCACAGAGAAGAGATGGCGGCTTGTCCACACAGATAAAAGAAGAACTATTGTCATGCTTGTTAAATAGAAGATCAGTTACATATTTTCTTGTTATTGTGTAAAATATAGATTGAACGAAAAGCTTGTATTATCACGATGTGTAATGCTTGTTATCAAGAAGATGAGAGACTAATACTGCGCCCTGAGGATCGGTCCTTCGTGATCTTGGGGGTGTGGCTATTAGAATGGTGGATAGAGGCTAAACAAAAAGATGGGAGACTAATAATGCGCCCTGAGGATCAGTCCTTCGGGATCTAGTGGATGTGGCTATTAGAATGGTGGATTGAGGCTAATAATGGGGTGAGACTAATTGTCATACCCCGATTCCAAAAGGGTCAATCGTCCTCGCTGGATCCTTTACGGAACCGATCGTCCTCGCTGGGGCGTGATGCCGTACGAGCCTGGAGTTGCGCTTGCACAAGGCAAGAACATGCAGTGATAGGAACCCATTTTAAAACTCAATTTAGAAAACACATTCACTGATATTTGAATACAAGTATAGGAAGAAACATGCTTTTCATTGATAATTCAGAGTAATTTACATAGAGGTTATATTTGATGCGCCTCTCGGCTACTTGATTTGCAATACAAAAGATAGCTCAAAAGGCAGGACGTGCTCCATCAGATAGTCCACGTCGTTCATACATTACGCCCTTGTATAGATTGAAAGTCCAAGCCTCCAAAATGAACTGACTCCAACCAATTCATATCAGTTGCTTATTTTGATAGGAATAAAAACAACATTTATCCATCAGTACATCGGTTGCTTACTCAATCGATGCACGCCTTCCCTGCAACGAAACACAATTATACTTACCATCTGTATAAGACAATAAATTAGCATGTATTCTATTCTATGCGGTCATTGGTATGATCGACACCTTAGGGACTTATTCCAAGCATTGTGGCGCGCCCTGTCAGTCCGGGTAGCTGTCACGCCCCGGTCCTGCCCGGGCCGCCGCTCCGCCCTGCCCTGCCCCGTGCGGCCGGGAATTAACGAACCGGACACGTATCACCGTGCCTCGGCGCGCCGGACGCGAATCATCGCGCCCGTCCCGCGGGTGCGAGGGAGGAAGGGAGCCAAGCGAATGGCCCGTTCGAGCTTTCGGGGGACGTGATGCCGCACGGGCCTGGGGTTGCGCCCGTGCAAGGCCAATCATTTAAGTTGATAGTTGGCTATCATCGCATCAATCGAGTAAGCAGCGGAAAGGGACTTGTTGTAATGCAATGCATTAGCCAACTGAGTATTCGGGACAATCGAGGCAACTTGGGTTTCCTTTAGCAAAGGCACACGTTCGTTCCATACATTATGCCCCCTTATACGATAGCATTCTCGGGGCAACAATCGAAACCAGGATTCCGGGTCTTCGGGACTGTGGCACGCCTATCGCTTCCTCGGACGATCCAGTACCTGCGAACAAGTAAACTGTTGGTAGGTCAGCACTTTATACATGTACTAGTGAGATAAATCAACTGAACAGAAACAAGCATTCACTCAAACAGGCACTAAGTAATCATGTTATAAAATATTACATTACTAGTGATCTTTTTAATTTTACCTAGGTTCGTTTCATGCAGTTCTAGCAGAGTCGATTCACTTGTTTAGAAACATGTTTGGAAACAGAGTTTCATATTGAATATGCAAGCAAGCAAACCGTTTATGTTTCAGGGTGTGCGTAGCGTATCTCGTGCGACTCGAGGGTCTGATGCAAAGCTAGACACACAATGCACATTCTTAGGGGCAGTCACTATCCAAGCCAACAAAATGACTTAGCTATATGCAGGGCGGTCCCCGAGTATCTCAGGATCGACAGCTGGTGGAACAGCATACCAATGACTCTTTATCTGATAATAGAGGCAGCTGTGACTCATGGTTGCTTTGCACTATCATGGTAGCAGCCGTGACACATACAGTTCAGCTCTCCACCAATAGCCATTATCCGACCGCGTACGAATGCATGGAACACTATCAAATAAACTCTAGTATGCAGACGGGACGAACCATCAGAATACACTCATTGTTGCGGGGCAATCCGACTTATCACTTGAACACGTTCAGGCACAGTATGGTTCTCTCGAAGCATAGACGATAGTGAACATATTCATGCACTCTAAGCAGGCGATTCAGGATTCTCGTTAAGCAGGCATTGTTTCAAAGACAAGCTAGGTGAGTTCGTTCATTAACATGCAAGGCAGGTTCTATCATTCTCTTAAGAAAACATTGCAAGCAAAAACACAGGTTATTATTAAGGCGTGCAAGAATCAGAGAACGAAGTTCTGCCCACACACCTTGATATATAACGCCGGCGCGGAGCGGGGCGTTACATACTTACCAACCAACAAAAAGTTTTGTCCTCGAAACTTCAAGGATAAACTTCTCGATATCCCGAGTAGCGATAGTGCCGTCCCTCGCCGTACTCAATCGAAACAGTCAAGCAATTCAAGTTCAGGAAACATTTTACACTTTGAGAATATCTATGGACTTATTATATAGAACGCTCTTTGCAAAACCATATCGATATTATCTCAGAGTCATAGCAACGGTTTGGGCCAGAGAATCGATTCCGCTCTGATACTAAGGTGAGTGGGCAGAACACATGTCACACCTCGATCTCCCACAGGCAATCGGCCGTTCCCGCTAGGGGGGAATCACCCTCGCCAGCGCTCCCGCGGAACGATCGCTTAACCCATCCGGGCGTGATGCCGCACGAACGTGATCCACGCCCGTGCAAGGCCATGGTTCATTGGCTGGCGGCAAGAGTTCTAAGCTACAGAGTCGCACAGATTATCCGAGTGCAGCGGAGTCATGAACGCATAGGCGATCGGTAACAGGTTCACTGAGTCGACAATATAGCGGAAGCATTGAAACAAGTAAAGTAATCTCTTTATTGATATGAAACATGTATTACAGGTGGCGTATAGCCGAGATTATAAGTCGCTCAAGCCTCTCTCACTGAAACAATAAAAGCGTGCCAAGTGGCTACAACTGTGAAATGATTGTACAGGCGATGGTAAGGCGATGTTCACAACTTTATGTCTTGTATATGTGCTTCAGTCCCGGACGCACCGTTGCTTCGGAGTGTTGTCCACGCCTTAGCACGCACGTTGGAGGCATCCGCACCGCACGAGATTCTTCCGCACCCTGCATATCAAACTGGTGGATTATCAGTACATTGAATACACTGGTGGGGAAGCTACTCGCCCGCTCGACAAATCCAAACACGTAATACAGGTTCCGTGCACAACTATTAAGTTGTCTTTCTAGTTGCCTTAGGATCAGTTTCATGCAAACGTTGAATAGCCTAACGTGTCGGGCAGTGCGCCGTGCGATGTTTGAGGGAACACGGCGAGACTTACCAACTTACCATTTATCCTTCCCTGTCCAAGGCAAACATTGTTAATTTAAGCAGGGGCATGTATAAACATTCAGGAGGCATAGCATATGCAAACATGAGGGTTCTTATAACATGATCGTTCAGGTGTTAAGTTATTCATTGATGCTATGCAATGACTCGCACGCGGATAGCCGCTAAGCGAGGATGACTTGTTATCTTTTGTTTCATAAGCAAGCACGCAACAGGTTAAATACACACGATAAACACACGATGCATTGCAAGTTACCCAGTCCGCACACGATTGACTATAAACACGAAGTCTGCCCGGATCGGATCGGTGCCAGTGCCCCAGCACCGTCCGCAGAACTTATATCCTTGTGCACAAGTTGTCCATGATCGAACACGATTATTAATTCACACACGAGCACACGAAAAGCAGTAATGCATGATTTATTTAGCTATTGGATATGCACAGTCTCCTGGGCTGCTGTAAGCCCGTACAGGAGGGAGACTTGCAGGAAGATCCGAATACCTGAATGAGTCTTGCCACTGGAGTATGATTCATTTAGCTATTGGATATGCACAGTCTCCTGGGCTGCTGTAAGCCCGCACAGGAGGGAGACTTACAGGGAGATCCAAATACCTGAATGAGTCTTGCCACGGGAGTATGATTCTTTACTTGACATGATGTAGTCTCCTGAATCGGGAACTGCCTTGGCGACCTAACGGTCCCGGATACTTGCAGGGTTATTCAGGCACGGAACGACTACGTAGTAGTCTCCCGAGGTTTGGATGAAAACACGGTAACATTCAAGCAGACAAGCATGCGTTTCTAAGGAACATAAGCAGGCACGTTGCTCGGACCCGAAGGTAAGCCGAGAGTTGAAACCGTTAAGGGAATTAGCATACGAGGGTCTGAACATAAGCAGTATTTCATTTCCATGTTCTAGCAAGCAATATGAGTTGGGATTATTCCCTTAGCTAGGTGCGTTGGATTCATTAGCATGCAGGGGGTGATTCACCTAGCGACTAGCATATAACATTCCAGATTTTATGTGTGCTGGCTAAGCAAAGACAAGTTCATCGTAGCCACCCACCTTAGCGATGATTCGCCTCGGTAGAGCGATACGTCTGAGCGAGCCTCTGAAAGTCCAAGCCGGATTCCTGTAGGGGCAAGTCTGGATATCCTTTGCTTCTTGATTGAGACAAAGCGGGTCGGGACAGTTGCACTATTTCCGTTTGAGACGGCAGTCCGCTAGAGCGGAACGGGGTATTACATCCTACCCAACTTAGAAAAAGTCTCATCCTCGAGACTTACTAAGGACAAGCAGAAATCTAGGGTTGAGGCACTCCTAGACAAGTCGTTTGTACTTGTTTATTTGGATATTCACTTGCACAAGCTTCAAAATCAGCATATCGCTTAGACTGGATCGTGCGCACTTTCGAAGGTACCCTCTAGCGTGAACACGTCAACCAGCTCAGTGATAGCGAAGTCTTAGCACTCGAGTTTCACCTTTTTCTTAAGTCTTGGATGGTGCACTAGTTCAAGGTGTCCCTCGAATAGATGCATTCAACCAAACTTAGGTTTAGTGAAAATCGGATAAGCTACTAGCGATACTCTCAAGGGTTCGCACAGGTTGGCACAAAGGCCACTCGCAGCATACAACCAGACAAGCAAGCATATCATTCAAAACATATTTTGAAAGTATTTAGACTTATTGTTGGAATATCCCATCGAGGCATTGAGAGAGAGCGTGCACATAACCCACGAACGAGCTTTCGAAACAGAGATATCGAATCGAAGTCCAAAGGCGTAGAAGCCAGGCTCTGATACCAACATGTCACGCCCCGATCTCCCGCAGGCAATCGGTCGTTCCCGCTAGGCGGGAATCACCCTCGCCAGCGCTCCTGCAGAACGATCGCTCAACCCATCCGAGCGTGATGCCGCACGAGCGTGATCCACGCCCGTGCAAGGCCATGGTTCATTGGCTGGCGGCAAGAGTTCTAAGCCACAGAGTCGCACAGATTGTCCGAGTGCAGCGGAGTCATGAACGCATAGACGATCGGTAACAGGTTCACTGAGTCGACAATATAGCGGAAGCATCGAAACAAGTAAAGTAATCTCTTTATTGATATGAAACATGTATTACAGGCGGCGTATAGCCGAGATTACAAGTCGCTCAAGCCTCTCTCACTGAAACAATAAAAGCGTGCCAAGTGGCTACAACTGTGAAATGATTGTACAGGCGATGGTAAGGCGATGTTCACAACTTTATGTCTTGTATATGTGCTTCAGTCCCGGACGCACCGTTGCTTCGGAGTGTTGTCCACGCCTTAGCACGCACGTTGGAGGCATCCGCACCGCACGAGGTTCTCCCGCACCCTGCGTATCAAACTGGTGGATTATCAGTACATTGAATGCACTGGTGGGGAAGCTACTCGCCCGCTCGACAAATCCAAACACGTAATACAGGTTCCGTGCACAACTATTAAGTTGTCTTTCTAGTTGCCTTAGGATCAGTTTCATGCAAACGTTGAATAGCCTAACGTGTCGGGCAGTGCGCCGTGCGATATTTGAGGGAACACGGCGAGACTTACCAACTTACCATTTATCCTTCCCTGTCCAAGGCAAACATTGTTAATTTAAGCAGGGGCATGTATAAATATTCAGGAGGCATAGCATATGCAAACAGGAGGGTTCTTATAACATGATCGTTCAGGTGTTAAGTTATTCATTGATGCTATGCAATGACTCGTACGCGGATAGCCGCTAAGCGAGGATGACTTGTTATCTTTTGTTTCACAAGCAAGCACGCAACAGGTTAAATACACACGATAAACACACGATGCATTGCAAGTTACCCAGTCCACATACGATTGACTATAAATACGAAGTCTGCCCGGATCGGATCGGTGCCAGTGCCCCAGCACCGTCCGCAGAACTTATATCCTTGTGCACAAGTTATCCATGATCGAACACGATTATTAATTCACACACGAGCACACGAAAAGCAGTAATGCATGATTCATTTAGCTATTGGATATGCACAGTCTCCTGGGCTGCTGTAAGCCCGCACAGGAGGGAGACTTGCAGGAAGATCCGAATACCTGAATGAGTCTTGCCACTGGAGTATGATTCATTTAGCTATTGGATATGCACAGTCTCCTGGGCTGTTGTAAGCCCGCACAGGAGGAAGACTTGCAGGGAGATCCAAATACCTGAATGAGTCTTGCCACAGGAGTATGATTCTTTACTTGACATGATGTAGTCTCCTGAATCGGGAACTGCCTTGGCGACCTAACGGTCCCGGATACTTGCAGGGTTATTCAGGCACGGAACGACTACGTAGTAGTCTCCCGAGGTTTGGATGAAAATACGGTAACATTCAAGCAGACAAGCATGCATTTCTAAGGAACATAAGCAGGCACGTTGCTCGGACCCGAAGGTAAGCCGAGAGTTGAAACCGTTAAGGGAATTAGCATGCGAGGGTTTGAATATAAGCAGTATTTCATTTCCATGTTCTAGCAAGCAATATGAGTTGGGATTATTCTCTTAGCTAGGTGCGTTGGATTGATTAGCATGCATGGGGTGATTCACCTAGCGACTAGCATATAACATTCCAGATTTTATGTGTGCTGGCTAAGCAAAGACAAGTTCATCGTAGCCACCCACCTTAGCGATGATTCGCCTCGGTAGAGCGATACGTCTGAGCGAGCCTCTGAAAGTCCAAGCCGGATTCCTGTAGGGGCAAGTCTGGATATCCTTTGCTTCTTGATTGAGGCAAAGCGGGTCGGGACAGTTGCACTATTTCCGTTTGAGACGGCAGTCCGCTAGAGCGGAACGGGGTGTTACAGTAGCAAGCCTTGCTGAAGGTCCCGTAATGCATCGCGACTAGCACGATCAAACATTCCCCTCGGGTCGATACGGTTCCAGTGCCCCGGAATACCATTTCGAGGAAAGCCAAACCTTGTGCACAAGTTGTCCCAGACCATGCAAATGCATGAACAATTCATATATCATACAATGCATTGAAATAAAACAGAAGAAGTAAAGCAGGAATATATTCTCATGCAACAGTTCATATTTTCTCAAGCCGAGTTCCGATTTTGGTATCCCGTAGGTCCAAACTCTATCCGAAGCACCAGGCCGCAACCAACAACCAAATTTATTTACAAAGAAACTCAAGTTTATAAGGTGTGCAAGCATATAATTAAGTTAGTCTACAATCCCATGTTCCTTTCTTAGTGGCTGGCATGCATTGTGGCTAAGGATTTCCTAGGCGTCCAACCGGGCATCATCGAGTAAACGTTTCAAATATTAGAGATGTGGGCGTGAAGAAGTAGGAAAGAAGGGTCCGAACCACTCACTGGTTAAGGAAAAAATGCTGAAACAAGGAGTCCCGCCGAGCGACGATCAAACGTCAGTTATGCGGACCTGCAACAGCACGAGCACCGAGTTAGAATCCTTTGCCTATCCTTTTGCCGAACTCCCCAAGAATCAAAGCTCCAAACGAGAAAGTCAACAGCGAAAACCAAGCAAATCAAAAGCAACACCAAATCAAAATCCCAAAAAAGCAATCAAGAAAACCAAGCAACCAAACACGAAAACTATTGGACTTGTTTCAATAGAGGCCTATCCATGAGTTGGACAGGATCATCGCATTTCGTCCATGGCAAGAGGATGTCAAAGATCTAAACTACGAATCAGACGGACTAGCCACAAGCCCAATTACATAGTGCATATCCCGGTTGGATCGGGATTTGAGGTACTACATAATATACCACTAAGAAAAAGTTTCGTCCCGAAACTTAAGAACAAGGCCTTACCTCCGACTGAACGAACAATGAAGGATACTTCTCCTTCATCTCCGAATCTATTTCCCAAGTTGATTCCCCAACTGAATGGTTCCGCCACAGCACATGAACCAAGGACATCGTACGGTTGTGAAACACTTTTTCCTTACAATCCAAAATCTACACAGGCTCTTCTGAGTATGACAAGTCCGTGCTCAGTTCCAATTGTTCGAAGCTAAACACATGACTCGGGTCATGCACATACTTCCAAAGTTAAGAAACATGGAATACATCATGCACTTCAGCCAAGGCGGGAGGTAGTGCAATCCGGTATGCCACAGCTGTCACTCGTTCCAGTATCTCAAAGGGGCCAACAAACCTGGGACTCAGTTTGCCCTTTACACCGAAATACATCACCCCATGCATCGGCGTCACCTTCAAAAAGACATGATCCTCGACCAAAAACTCCAAAGGTCTGCGATGAGCATCAGTATACCTCTTCTGTCGGCTCTACGCAGTGCGAAGTCTTTCCCGAATCAAACAAACTTTCTCAACTGCCTGCTCCACCAGCTCTGGCCCGAGTACCTGTCGCTCGCCAACTTCGTCCTAACATATTGGAGATCGACACTTGTGCCCATAGAGTACTTTGTATGGTGCCATCTGGATGCTCGATTGGTAACTGTTGTTGTACGCGAACTCCGCCAATGGAAGGTGCGTGTCCCAACTAGTCTTTAAATCGATTACACACAGTCACAACATATCTTCAAGTATCTGATTTGTCCTTTCTATCTGTCCGTCAGTATGGGGGTGGTATGCGGTACTGAACTTTAGCTTAGTTCCCAAAGCAGACTGTAGGCTAGTCCAAAAATGGGATAAGAAACGTCCGCCATGGTCAGAGACGATTGAGGCAGGTACTCCGTATAATCGAACAATCTCGTCTATGTAAATCTATGCTAACCGATCGACGCTCCAAGTAACTTTCATAGGGAGGAAGTGGGCTGATTTGGTCAAACGATCAACTATGACCCAAATTGCATCATGCCCCCGCGGCGTCTTTGGAAATCCCATAATAAAATCCATATTAATGTTGTCCCATTTCCACTCGGGAATAGCGAGGTTCTGCAGCTCCCCGCCGGGCCTCTGATGTTCAGCTTTTTCCTGTTGATAGACCATGCACTGTGACACAAAGGTCGCCACATCCTATTTTATACCATGCCACCAGAAGGTTCTGCGTAAGTCCATGTACATCTTGGTGCTCCCCAAATGCAAGGAATACTTTGCATAGTGTGCCTCTATCATAATTTCCCTTCGGAGTACTGGGTCGCTAGGAACACATAGCCTTCCTTTCATCTGTAAGGCCCCATCTTCGCCTGCCATAAAGTCAGACGTCTTCCCTGTCGAGATCAGCCCATGTACTTTCGTTAGGAACTGATCGCCCTCCTGAGCAGATTTGATTCTATCACGTAAACTCGGTTCAAGATGGAGTGGTGCCAGCTGCACTCCTTGGTGCCGAACTCGAAACTCGATGCCTATCGCCTCTAGATAATGAAGTAAATGGTTGTTTATAGATAAAGAGCCCACATGCTTTCGACTCAGAGCATCAGCAATGACGTTTCCCTTGCCCGGTGTATATGCGATCGTCAGGTCATAGTCCTTTATCAGTTCTAGCCAGCGCCGCTGCCGGAGGTTCAGTTCCCGTTGGGTGAATAAATACTTGAGGCTCTTGTGTTCTGTATAGATTTTGGAAGCAACACCATAAAGATAATGTCTCCACAACTTCAGTGCAAACACAATTGCCGCCAATTCCAAGTCATGTTTCGGGTAGTTTTTCTCGTGCGGCTTCAGTTGTCTGGAGGCGTACGATATTACCTTATCCTTCTGTATGAGCACACACCCCAAGCCGAGTCCCGAAGCATCGCTTTATATCTGAAACTCTTCTACCTCATCCGAAAGTGCAAGAATTGGAGCTGAAATGAGACGTCGCTTAAGTTCCCGAAAGCTAACTTCGCAGTCATCACCCTATTTGTATACAATCCCTTTCTGAGTAAGGCGAGTCAAAGGCGAGGCCAGTTTAGAAAAATCTTTCACGAATCTACGGTAGTATCCCGCTAGGCCCAGAAAGCTTCGAACTTCGCTGGCTGACGTAGGTTATTTCCAGTCCACCACCGTCTCTATCTTCTTTGGGTCCACGACGACGCCTTCTGCCGAGACGACATGTCCAACGAACGCCACGCTGTTCAACCAGAACTCACACTTGTTGAGCTTTGCGAATAACTGATGCTCTCATAATGTTTGCAGCACGGTCTTCAAGTGTTCCTTGTGATCCACCTCATTCTTGGAATAGATTAGTATGTTGTCAATGAACACGACCACAAACTTGTCCACAAACGACCAAAACACGCAGTTCATCAGATCCATGAAAGCTGTAGGGGCATTCGTCAAGACGAACGATATCACGAGAAATTCATAGTATCCGTATCGGGTTCGGAATGCAGATTTTTGAACATCATCAGATTTGATTTTCAACTGGTGATATCTCAACCTGAGGTCAATTTTAGAGAAAATTGTTGCACCTTGCAGCTGATCAAACAAGTTATCTATCCTTGGCAATGGGTACTGGTTCCGCATGGTAGCCTTATTCAGTTCTCGATAGTCAATGCACAGTTGCATGGATCCATACTTTTTTTTTACGAACAGCACCGGAGCACCCCATGGAGAAACGCTTGGACGAATGTATCCTCAGTCCAACAGATCTTGTAACTGTACCTTCAGTTCCTTCGGCTCTGCTGGGGCCATTCGATAAGGTGCCTTCGATATCGGTCACGAATCCGAAAAGGTGTCAATGGAGAATTCGATCTCACGATCAGGAGGCATTCTAGGCAGCTCGTCCGAGAACACGTGGAGAAATCTGCTATGACTTCAGCCTCAGCTGCATCTGCACTTTCCTGCTGGGTGTCTCGAACAGAGGTTAAGTACCCTTCATAGCCCAAATGCAACATACCCCTAGACGAAATTATTGATATCACCATTGCCGTCTTCGGTGCAGCGGTGCACGAATAGTAAAAGTCTGCCTCGTCGGGTAGACGAAATACGACCCGCTTCTTCGCGCACTCGATTGTTGCATGGCAAGCACCCAACCAGTCCATTCCGAGAATAATATCATAATCCTTAATCTCTAGAACAATGACATCTAAGGAAAGCTTCCTTCCTCCGATGCAGATATAACCATCCCTACAGATCGCATGGGCGGGCATGTCGACTCCCGAAGGGGTACTCACGCAAAGATTCATATTTAAAGGAGTAGAAGCTAATTTATGCTCAACAGTAAAATCAGTAGATATGAAACTATGCGTAGCACCTGAATCGAATAAGACTCTAGCGGGCAATTTTCGGTAAAGTAAGGTACCTGTCACAACTGTATCGAAGACGGGTGCCTCATCCCGAGTCAGTGCATAGACTCGGCCTTGAGCACCCTGGCGTCGGGGGTTCACTGGTACAATATTGGCGCCATTTGCTGGAGGCCCCTTATTCTGATTTTCGTTGTTCTGATTCGGCTGTGGCCTGAAAATAGGCCTTGGATCTCGACAGTCAAAAGCTTTATGGTCCAAACGACCACATTTAAAATACCCCACAACTCGGTACTCATTCACCCGATGCCCCAATTTGCCGCACCTATGGCAGTACGGTGCCTGGGGCGGACCCTTGTGTTCGGATGTGTGCGGATGCTTTTGCACTCCAGACCCTCCCGTTTCCTGAGTCCTCTTATTGTTATTAGTACGGGGAGTCTGCACATCGACCTTTGGTGGATTGCGCCCAAAGATCCTTTCACTATTCAGGGCAGCTTCGTAACATTCCCTGTAGGTTTGGCACTTTTGATTTATGACATTCCTACGCAAATCGTTATTCAAATATTTCTGAAAGCGGTAGCACCATGCCTGCTGGTTAGGCAAGAAGTGCCCGACAAATTTGGCCAGTCTAGCAAATACTGAATCATAATCATCAACAGACATACTTTCTTGCACAAGATTGCTGAAGTCGTCTTCTTCCTGTTGCCGCACGGCCCGGGGAATATATTTTTCAATAAAGGCAGATTTGAACATTTTCCAGGTGATTTTGCAGTTGGGATGGGCATCATAAATCCTTTGTTTAGTGGCTTCCCACTAATCGTGCGCACAAAGTTCCAGTTGAACCTAGGCACAAGCCACTCTTTTGGACCCCTTAATGCCAACCAAGTTGAAGAGTCCCTCCAGCTTTGCAATCTATCCCATTACCACGTCCGGTTCTGCTCGCTCGTTGAACGTTGGTGGATGCATTTTGGTGAACTTTGCTGCTCGACAGGTATTCCTAGTTGGTGGCTGTGTTTCTTCTGACTCGTCTTTTGCTGCCACAACCGGCGGCGTTACAGGCGTCACGGTGGCTCCTCCGTTGCTGGGTACCAAGGATGTAATCAGTTGCATCATGGTATCCATCTGCTTCTGATGAGCAGTGAACTGCGCCTGAATTTGCGCCTGTTGAGTGGCAACTTATTGTTGCTGTACCTCCATGAGATGCATAAGCCGCTCTGTCATATCGGTTAAACCCGCTCCTCCGGATTCTCCAGAACTTGCTGGATCGCTCTGGATAGGTTGAGCACTGCTAGCAGTGACAGTATTTTTCTTAGCCATTGCTACAAAAGAGAGTAGCTTGTCAACACTCCAAAAACAATAGATTTTATATCTATGGGCTTATTGTATAAGTGACTCATCTCATGCAGCGGACGCTGAACGCAACTCAATTGAGAGGCGCATCAAACTCCTATATTATCTTTTAAAATTCTAAGGAAGTGAAGCCGTGCTCTGATACCAATATATCACGCCCCGATCCCGAAAGGGTCAATCGTCCTCGCTAGATCCTTTACGGAACCGATCGTCCTCGCTGGGGCATGATGCCGTGCGAGCCTGGAGTTGCGCTCGTACAAGGCAAGAGCGTGCAGTGATAGAAGCCATTTTGAAACTCAATTTAGAAAACACATTCACAAATATTTGAATACAATTATAGGAAGAAATATGCTTTTCATTGATAATTCAGAGTAATTTACATAAAGGTTACATTTGATGCATCTCTCGGCTACTTGATTTGCATTATAAAATATAACTCAAAAGGCAGGGCGTGCTCCATCAGATAGCCACGTCGTTCATACATTACGCACTTGTATAGATTGAAAGTCCAAGCCTCCAAAATGAACTGACTCCAACTATACTTCAAAATAGAGGTGCTCCTAACGCCTCCTCGTTTATCCACTAGTGTTGCACCGCCTGAGTGCCTGTAATAGTTGCCCACAACGTGGGCCAATACGCAACTTGTACTGGTGAGCGGGACGAACCTACTGGACTAAATCGACACTAGCTTATTAGGGGTGAGCATGCATTAAGATGATCTTTCTATAGAGAAGTAAGTGAATTCAATTCATATCAGTTGTATATTTTGATAGGAATGAAAACAACATTTATCCATCAGTACATCGGTTGCTTACTCAACCGATGCACACCTTCCCTACAACGAAACATAAATATACTTACCATATGTACAAGACAATAAATTAGCATGTGTTCTATTCTATGCGGTCATTGGTGTGATCGACACCTTAGGGACTTATTCCAAGCATTGCGGCACGCCCTGTCAGCCCGGGTAGCAAGCCCTGCTGAAGGTTCCGCAATGCATCCGACTAGCACGATCAAATATTTCTCCCGAGACGATACGGTTCTAGTGCCCCAGAATACCATTTCAAGGAAAGTCAAACCTAGTACACAAGTTGTCCCAGACCATGCAAATGCATGAACAATTCATATATCATACATTGCATTGAAATGAAACAGAAGAAGTAAAGCAGCAATATATTCTCATGCAACAGTTCATATTTTCTCAAGCCAAGTTCCAATTTTGGTATCCCGTAGGTCCAAACTCTATCCGAGGCACCAGGCCGCAACCAATAACTAAATTCCTTTACAAATAAACTCAAGTTTATAAGGTGTGCAAGCATATAATTAAGTTAGTCTACAATCCTATGTTCCTTTCTTAGTGGCTGGCATGCATTGTGACTAAGGATTTCCTAGGTGTCCAACCGGACATCATCGAGTGAACGTTAAACATTAGAGATGTGGGCGTGAAGAAGTAGGAAAGAAGGGTCCGAACCACTCATTGGTTAAGCGAAAAATGCTGAAACAAGGAGTCCCGCCTAGCGACGATCAAACGTCAGTTACGCGGACCTGCAACAGCACGAGCACTGAGTTAGAATCCTTTGCCTATCCTTCTGCTGAACTCCCCAAGAATTAAAGCTCCAAACGAGAAAGCCAATAGCGAAAACCAAGCAAATCAAAAGCAACACCAAATCAAAATCCCAAAGCGGCAATCAAGAAAACCAAGCAACCAAACACGATAACTATTGGACTTGTTTCAATAGAGGCCTATCCATGAGTTGGAAAGAATTATCGTATTTCGTCCGTGGCAAGAGGATGCCGAATATCTAAACTATGACTTAGACGGACTAGCCACAAGCCCAATTACATAGTGCATATCCCGGTCGGATCGGGATTTGAGGTACTACACTAATAGTGTGCCCTAAGGGTGTGGATATTAGAAAGGAGGCAGTACTTTTATTAGGAAGATAAGAGTTATAGAAGTAGGCAGTTCTGGAGATTGTGCATCATAGAATTTTATCTGGTAGAGCTACTTATCAGGTAGTTATGTCGCATGCTAGGATAACCTTCTTGCATACCTAACAATTTGATGCAGAGGCAGGCAAGGAATAGAGCATATGTGTTTATGCAAATTGTTGCTAACTTGTATGTCTGTTGCTTGGATAACCATTCGGCGAAGGGTAAGAATCATTGTATTAGTGATCACTTGTTATTGTTTATGTTATTATCGATCTGCTCATAAGACTTGTCTGTTTTGTATCTATATGTTACTGCTGCCTTGAACTGAATTGAATAGTCCACTAGAGATATCGTATGTTCCTAAGAGTTAATGAATATGCCTCATGATACATGATGTGCACTGGACGATAGAACACTATCCCTATTGTATGCTTGAATGTATTGAATATGCAAACTATGTTTCAAAGATTTTTTTTTGAAAGAAATAATCTGACTCAATTCCTATGCTGTATGAAATGAACCTAGGTAAAAAGTAGCAAGATCACTAGTAATATAATAGTTTTCCACATGCTTACTTAGTTTGGTTTTAGAGAGTATTGCTTCTGTTCGTTGCTTTTATACTCACCAGTACTTTCCCCAAAATGCTGACCCCCACCAGTTTGCTTGCTCATAGGTACTGGATTGTCCGAAGAAGCGATATCATATCCTCAACTTTAGGACCCAAAAATCTAGAGTAGATGCCTTGAGCCGTATCGAGATATTTTTAGATACTTTTGTATAGAGGGACATAATATATGGAATGATATCATTGTATTCATAGAACCTCGTGCCGTAAGCTTTGCCTCATATACTCAGATGTATTGTTGTTCGTAACACTGCTCCTCCACTGCAAACTCGATCAGTTCGATGATAACCAAGACGACTAACGTTGTTACCTTGTGCGAGCGCAACTCCAGGCTCGCACGACATCACGTCCCAAGGGAACGATCGTCCCGCGGGAGCGCTGGCAGCTACGGGACATTACCGAGTAGGTCCGGGCATCGAGCCCCGACATCGGCTAAGGGTGGTATATATATATAATAATAAATTTATAAAACACTTTAACATTTATTCCTACTAAATAATATATGGAAATTCATTTTTTATATATAAAATAATACAATTATGGACCCCAAAATTATGGAAAGAGGATAAATTTTACTTAACTAAATAAACAATAAATAAATAATAATATAAATAATAGTAGTAATTTAAGGGGGTTTATACACTTTCTGGTATATATTTTATGTAGTCTATTTATCTTATGTGTTACTAGTTCAATAAAGTTACCCCTAGTGATCCGAGTACTTACAGTACGGTGGTAGCAAAATTCCTCAAGTTGTATCTATTATTAATTAAGTATTGTGATAACCCTAGTTAGATAATGTGTAGTAATTCGTAGTTGATGTTCTTTGTGCATTATGGTTGCACTTTTTTTTTTTGCTTAAATTTTAGTTCGATGTGTTGGTACATGGCTAGAGGCTAAGTTCTGCTTGGGAGATGGTCTACAAAGCCAATCGTTATTTATATTACAGGTTGTGATCCTTCTCTAGAGTGGTCAATGTCACGACCCGCACCCGGTTTAGGGCACGAGTGCGTGGGTACGTCCAGCCTACGCCGCAGCATCGGCGGTAGAACGCTGTCAAGGTCTTGACACTATCTAGCTAATGTCACTAAAGCATCCAATCTCCATAAGGAGGCACGGATGACACCAATAAAATGAATACATACTCAATCACAGGATTACAGCACGATAAGATTTCGAACAGAAATTAAATACAACACAAGTCACAAAGTAATATTCTAACTCAACAATATCCAAGTCTCATCAAAATGCCGGAGACAAATCCGGTACCAAAAATCTACTTAAAGAACTAACTAAAAATAGTAATTTCCGGCTAGACTTTCCGGAATCACAACTACTACCAAGTCTGCAGCTACTCACCATGGTCCACAAAGTGTCGGACAGCGGTCCTCTAAGGCATAGTCTGGAAAAATATTTCCAGTCAGGAAGGAGCAAAGCAACACTCTCAAATAACAGTTCCATTAATTGATAATGTCTATAATACAATAAAACATGTCATGCTAGCTACTGAGAAGACAGTGAAATAAATGCAATGGCAATTTAAGAGAGACAGGCAATGTAAAGAGACAGGCAATAGGCAATATGATACAGTCAGTGCATGTATGGAAATAAAAGAACAAGGAACAGTATCATATACGGGTGATGTAGTATATGATTTAAAATAGGGAACTGCAATCTATTCTAAGTGTTTGAAATTGTAGTTTCGAAATGTGATCGGCTTGGGACTTGTACGATTGCTACAGTCTGGCTAATCATACATGGGGGTATGATTAGCACCAATAATATAAACTTGTACGATAGGTATTTGATCACATTTCTCACTAGCAATTTCCCCGCCCCCAACTAGTACTGTGGATCCAATCATGACACGTCACGATACACGAGCAAGTCAAGTCTATCATGTGCAATGTCTAATATCAATGTCTAATTATCAATGTCTAATATAAATGTCAATGTCGTGTATAATGTCAATACGATAATCAAGGTAACATCTCATGACTGCAGATCCAAGCTATACTAGTCCGTGTAGCACAGTGTCAAAGATTCAGTTGTAACATTTCAAGATCATTGAACTTATAGCAATTATCAAGAATTGGAAATTATCAGAGAATGTACTTGCCTCGGGTCCTTAGCTGGTATTTATGGATGTCCTGTTCCAGAGTATCCCCTGGTAAACCAACAGTCCTATAAACACATCACAATATGACATTTGTATCAGAAGCTATCCTAACACACAATAGAAATACACTGGCCTTAGGGCTACGCTAGGTACGGTAGGGGTCATCTACTAGATAGGCCAACTATATATATTAATATCCCTTAATTACAATAATAACTATAAGTATAAATATATACACTTTAAATAAAACTAATACCTGTATGTACACACAACATATCTCAAATTAATTACAACTACAAAATATACATGTATATATATAAAAATGTACTAAGGGTTTATACAAAAATATACCTACACATATATATCTATGTCAATTGAACAATAAAGATATATATATATATATACACACCAAAAATAGTACGTATACTATTATTTTTATATACTAATTTATACCAATTAAATTATACAATACTATATACAGATGAATATACCAATTAAATATATTTTGAAAATATGCTATGTATATATATATTTAAAATACATATAGTAGCACACGTATTTATATATATCAATCATATATATATATAAATATATTAAATGTATGTACAAAATATACATTTGAAATCATATCAAGTATATATATATATACAATATATATATATATATATATACCAACTTAATTATAGAATTTATTTAAATATATACTATACTCATACAATTGATTACTAATAATTAAATAATATACAATTTACATATTTATACATTTATTTGAATATATACCAATTACATATTAAGAATACACAAATGCTAATACACCAAAATAAATTTATACTAGCATATACTTTTATTAAATAATGCCATAAAATAAACCTATGTATATATACATATATATATACAAATTAGATTAAAATACATATACTAAATTATATTAAAATATACAAAGTATATATATAATATGCATAAATATACATATACAAAATATGTACTTATACATATATATTAATACATACATTTACAAAATATATATACATATATATATTATAGTGAATACACACACAATACATTATACAAGGTATATATATATATACCATACTAATATATATTAAACATTAATTTAATTTTACATAATTACATGCACATGTACTGTTAAACATTGATTGAATATATATACAAATTACATATACATTAATATTAAGCATTAATTAATATACTGTTTATATACATATTCGTATATACGTATGTATATAAATATATATATACATTATACTATATATACAACATAAACTAGTATATACATTAATTAATTAAATTGCTATACATATACATGCTAATATTTACATATATTATACATTGATTAATATTCCATTATATTTTCATTAAATAATTACCTACAATAATTATACATTTAGTATATAGATACGCATATATATACGTATATATATACACACACACACACACACATATATATATATATATATATATATATATATATATATATATATATATATATATATATATATATATATATATATATATATATATATAGATATATATATATATAAAGAGGGAAAGGGAGAGGCTTACTGTGGGTTGGGCGCTGGAGCACGGCCGCCGGCTGGAGACCGCCGGACCGGAGGAGGAAGCCGCCGGGGTGCAGGGAAGTTGTGGGAAGCCGCCGGTCGGCTGAGCAGCAGAGGGGAGGAGATGGGAGGACAGGAGCAGTGGAAGTCGGGGAGAGGGGAGCGCCGGCGCCGGAGGGGATGCTCGGTTGGGGGAGCTGCCGCCAGAGGGAAGGAAGGAGCAGCCGCAGCAGTTCTATGGAAGAGGGCCGCCGGAGATGGCAGGGGCCGCTGGAGGCTGTACCCAGAGCCGCCGGGGAGGAGAACAGCACCGGCGCCGGAGTTCAGAGACTCGGGCCGGAGCACACAGGGCAGCCGCCGGAAAATGCACAGTAAGGGGGGATGGGTGAACAGTGTTCCCCCCCCCCCCTTATTCCTTTTGAAATTTCAAATAAAATCAATAAGAGAGGAAGAAGAAGAAGAAGAAGAAGAAGAAAGAAGAAGAAGAAGAAGAAGAGAAGAAAATAGAAGAAGAAAGAAAGAGGGAGAAGAATCCTACGTAGGAGAGAGGGGCTTGTGAGGAGGTGGTGTTTCTAGGTTGCCTAGGGATTAGGGTTTGAGGGTACAATATATTAAATAGGGAGAGAGAGGGTGTGATGGAGGGTTGTGATGGGCCAATTTCCAATGAATGGCTAGGATTGAACATGAGAAAATTATTCATGGGGGATGAGGGTTCTTAATTAAAATTAATAGGCTCCCTCATTGATTAAAATAATTGGGTGAGGCCACAAAATGCCAAATTGCAATTTGGCCCCCTTAAATTTGGGAAATTGCACAAACACATGAAATGACGAAAATTGGACGGGCGATTCGGGGTCCGATGTTTTGTAGGGTCAGGGAGCACTGTAAGATGGGTATGGGCTGAATTTGCAGGGCGCTGGAATTAATTCGGAATTTCAAAATCAGATAAAATGGTATCCTCAAATTAAATAGAAATAAATGCAAGTTGTGTTCAACAATTAATTAGGAGTACTTGGGGTCAAAATCAGATCAAGTCATCAATACCAATATTGAAGAAGACTCAGAACAGAATATTACCCTAATTTGGGCCGCACGAAAAATAGGTCAAGATGGCCTCCAATTTTTGATTTGAACGCACAACGATACAAAAATAGGAAATTAAAAATAACGTCCGCGACGATTTTTGTGCGGCCAGAAACAATGCACAGGGAGCAAAATTATGAGTTACAAAAATAGCAGAATTTAAGGCGGGCATGTCTAGGGCAAGATTGTGAAATTTGTTGGAAGACAAAAGTCTGGATAGTGCTCCAAATATCGAAGCAAAGGCAATGCGCAAAATATTAAATAAAATACAGTAATTAATTCCAATCTCCAAATATCAAATTCTAAATAAAATAATAAAATCTAGAATTCTATAATTCGGACAGGGGTTCGTCTACTTGGCTTCTAGGTCTAGTCTGCTAGCTAAAATAAAATAATTAACACTGCATATAATTATATATTGAATTACACATCGCACAAAATTATTTAAATCAATACAATATCATGAAATTAATTAATTGTAAATAACATAATATTAAATATTAAAAATTCAAAAATACCCCTGTTTTCAGAATGTGGTAGTGACAGTCAACATGCTCTCTCGTCACTCATCATCCCATCTCTCTCTATAACTCGAATTTTATTTTTGTATTTTATTTCAGTTTTCTTTATTTTATTGAGAAACGTACATTGGTACCATACTTGTCTCGTCCTATCATTTATTTCTAGTATTTTATGTTGTCTATTTAATGTCGTTATGTCGTTGATTGATGTTATTTTGGTGAGTTTTGTTTTTATCACTATCACATTTCTAGAGTGGGGGCTTTTTGGTTATTTACCATATTTATATTATTTTGTTAATAATTGCATGATAGGTAATATATATATTATATTGTATTAATTAATAACATGGGTTAGTGGACTAGACTTGATGTGACCATGGTCCTTGCATTAGACTAGACATAGAAATCCATTTTGAATAATCCCTTTGCTATTAATTAGATTCTAATTAGAACCCTCACTTAAGACTAAACACCTTAATTAAATGGCTCTTCATGACAAGCCATGGAGGGCAAAAGAGACTTTATATATTACCAAACCCTAACCCCACTCTATGGCCGGCCCTATATATCTAGAGGGAACCTCCCTCAAAGCCTCTCATCATTCATGAAGAAACCCTAAAAAATAGCCTCCAAGAAAAATCTTACTTTTCCTCCACAAATTTTAGAATTCCTAGACCCCATATCCCTCATTCTTCCCTCATTCAAAAGAGACCTAGAAGCTTCGGCTCAAGGAGACTTGGAGAAGGAGAAACTACATTGGGAATCCATCTCCCAATAGATAAAAATCTAGAAACCTTCATTTAATTCCTATTTTAATCATTTGTTTGGCCATTAGAAGCCCACCCATGGTTTAAGAACACCCTCAAGGAGAGAAAATTAGTTATATTGGGTTCCATAGTATTTTCTTCATGAGATTTGTTCATAGTTTGGGTTTTTGTGATCCAATGATGTACTTTCCCCTAATTTTTATATCAACTAATTATATATATATATATATATATATATATATATATATATATATATATATATATAGAGAGAGAGAGAGAGAGATAGAGAGAGATAGAGAGAGAGAGAGAGTATACGTAGATGTTTAATTGTGTATTGGGGTTTATGCGTGAGGATTCATAGAGTATCCCAGATTTTGCACACTAGGTGCTTGATAAAATATTTAATAGGAGGTATGCCTATCTATATGATCTAATTTATGTGTTTTGGATATATATATATATATATATATATATATATATATATATATATATATATATATATATATATATATATATATATGTGTGTGTGTGTGTGTGTGTGTGTGTGTGTGTGTGTGTGTGTGTGTGTGTATATATATACGTATACGTATTATTGTATATATATATGTATATCTGTAGGTTGTTACATGAGATCGGGTTCTTCATTGTGGGAACAGTGCACTGTGTGCCAATGTATGAAGGGGAATCGAGTTGTGTGTGAGTGTGTATGGAAGTATCGAGAGGTAGTAGGCAATGAGCAGTTCTTAAACAAGGTGCTTCCATTGCTGCAGCACAGTGTGCAGTAAGCATTGAGGAGCACAACAACTCGGGCAAGAGAGCAGCAAGGGGGGAGACACTGTGCAATGCACATCTTAGTGTATCAGTGTATCACTTGAGTGATATCAGTGTGAGGAGTTTGTGTATCAATAGAGTGTCAAGTGAGAGTGATATCAATGTGAGGAGTGTGTGTGTCAGTAGAGTGTCAAGTGAGAGTGGTATCAGTATGAGGAGTGCGTGTGTCAGTAGAGTGTCAGTGAGTGAGGTATCAGTGTGAGATATGTGTGTGTCAGTAGAGTGTCAGTGAGTGAGGTATCAGTGAGTGAGTGTTGTGTCTCAGAGAGTTCCTGATACCTTAGTGTATCAGTGATGTGAGTGCAGTAGGTAGCACTCGAGTGCAGCAAGTTGAGGGCAAGTGTGAAGGTTAGAGTAGGTACATACAACAACAGCATATTTCTGCAAAGAGGAGCAACCAATTCAGTATCAGTAGTATGCAGTCTACTGAGATGTATAGCAGTTTAGAGTATGCAGCAATGCAGGTGCACTGTGCAAGTTCAGCTCGAGGAGATGCAGGCTCGAGCCACTATAGCAGCATGCTCGGGCTGTACAAGTGGTTGCAGTTGTGCATCAGTGCACAACTGAAGAGCAGCAGTATCAGTACAAGGGGAAGGCATATCAGCTAGCTTTATTAACCAGACTGCAACAATTATCAAGGCACAGTCACTGCAGTGCCTCGAGGCAGTGTGATTCAGCAGCAAGTTAGCTTGTGCAGGCAACAGTGAACAGCCATTCACAACAAGTAATAGTCTGTATCAGGGTGCACAGTACCTGCAAGGTATAGATAGTCAGTTTAGTTGGGGTATTGATTAGTATATAGTTAATTGTATATATATCTATGTATGTCAGTTAGCTAAGTAACTATGTACTAGTAGGTATATGTTAGTAGTTAACTATCTTAGCTATATGTTAGTATATAGATATGTAGTATTGTATCATAGCTAGTATCTAAGTATTGTAAGGATATCTATATCGTACTTAGTATAGGACAACATATAGTTTAAAATATGGGGATGTATATATATATATATATATATATATATATATATATATATATATATATATATATATATATATATTTATATATATATATATTAACTATAATCATGGGTTTAGAATTACCTTGAGATACCAAGGTAAAGTCAAGGTAATGGGTCGACATCAAGGTATTGGGCTTGAGTATCGAGATGGGTGTGTGGGTAATGAGATACGCATTGGTGCAAGGCCAATGTATCCTAATGTCATCGATTAGTATAGTATGTAGTGTATTGACTTGTTAATTTATATATATATACACTACTATTTTCATATTTAAAACTTGTGTATCTAAGGATATGGCTTTTTGAGTGTTTCTTAGTATCATAGATTAATTAGTATAGTTTGGTTTCATAGTGTATCGACCTAGTGTCTTAGTATTAGACTCTTGCAACCTAGAATTAGTCGGTTTGACTAAGAAATGACCTTGTGACCTAGAATTGCATCAATTAAACTTATTTTCATTACTGAACTTTGTATTGACACAATGTACCATATATATAGGTCTGTGTGACACCAGCTTGGGCATCGATCCTCACACCTTGCTCAGGACCACAGGCGAGTACATTCTCTGATAGTTTTTATTATGTTGATTATTACTATGATTCTAGTTGTAGTGTATGCTTGATTCTGACACTGTAGATACACGAGCTAGTATCATAGATACCCGTCATGAGGAGTCATGATTGGAATCCATCGTGCTAGCTGAGGACAGAAAAATATTAGCAAGATTATGTGATCATGCCCCACTTTACATGCATCATAGCTTACCCCACATATCACGTAGGGTGTAGCCTGACCATTTACATGTCTCATAGCCTGTTATATATGATTAGCCTGACTATTGCTCGCATCATAGCTAACCTGATGGTTAGCCTCACCTCACATGTATCATAGCCAATCATATATAACAAGCCCGATCTAGTCCTAAGCCGATCACATAGTAAACTGATATTTTACAACACTTAGCTAGAATTTCTATTCTTTATTACAGTTCACTCATTCTAGCCTTCTTACATATATCTATTCATTGCTAGTTAGTACTATTGTTGATTACATGTCTCTCCAGTATTCTTTATTTCTACTATTTCTTCATAATGTATTTCCTTACACTGTCTTATAGTTTTTATCAATATAAATAAAACTGTTGTTTAGTGCTGGTGCTTCGCTCCAATTCTGACTGGATAACATTTTTTAGAGGACCTTGAGGGCTTCTGTCCTACTCACTATGGCCCAGGAGTAGAGGGAGACTACATACCGGGGATTCTAGAGGAGTCACTCTCCTTAGAGGAGACACCATCCGTAGTCATTTAGAGTGCTCCTTGGTCTAGTTATCTGTGTTTATTTGTTCTAAACTTGAGACTTGGTTTATATTATTGTTGAGACTATTTATGTTGTGATAGCTAGACTCTAGATTATTGTTGTATTTGGGATGTTTTGCTTGACTTATATCGGTACTTTCTTATCTTTTATATCTTATCGTGCCATTACTTTCCTATAGTTTTGTGATTGAGTACATTATAAATTATTGATGAATGCATTATTCATTGTCCTCCTTATGGAGTTGAGATCATTGACAGGTTATCTAGTGAGTTATGTTTATTAGTATTGAGACCTAGATAGCATTATACCACCGATGCTACGACGTAGGCTAGACGTACCCACGGCTTATGCCCAAATTTTGGGTGCGGGTCGTGACAGTTTTCCAACTCGAGCTTCCTTTGTGGTACTTGGTGTTTTAACCCTACTTGTTTTATTTGGCCAGATTTAACTATGAAGCCCGATGATCTGTCGTACCTTCCAATGGATGGCCCATTATTATGTCATAGAACCAGAATACTAGAGAGCAGGGGCAATAATAGGCCAGCTACAAATAATAGAGTACTCCGTTAGCCCAAGATATTATCACAGTTGTATAAAGACATGAGGGTTACTTTACAACCCATCAATCAATACTAGGTAAAGCAATCTTTTATGTCTCAATCATTGGCAAGCAAGTAAATTACAAAAAGTATGATCATCAGACATATAATAGTAAAGTCTCCCCAACTATAAATATATAGATGATCATGAAGCTAGTAATTAAAAATGAAGAACTGGCTAGAGTATACAATAATGCATGGTTATCTCTAGCTGTAGTCTAGAATATATGCAATCATATTGCCCTTGGGCAGGAACATGATCCTGGAACACGAGCTAAAACTTTTTCAGGGGATAAATACCTCAAAAATATATACAGAATATATAATGGAAGACAATATATAAACTCACTCAAGCACTCGACTGGTGGTCCTCCAGGTGTTGACCATCGAGCGACAGATATGGAGAATCCTCAGGCACCACTACGAGATATGGCCATACAAAACCAATGGGGTCAACTCAATATAACAAGTGCCACAAGAAAAGATCTAAGGTGTAATAAAACCATAATGCAAGCATATGAAGTAAAGCAATAAATAAATAGCAGTAAGGAAATAATAGTAAGAAAGTAAACCGAGGGATAATAGAAATATAAAAATATAAACTGGTACCGATACAGAAGTAGTAACTAAAGCAGAAATATAAGCCATCCATCAATCTTGGCCAATCATGAACTACGACTTAATAAGATTAGCTAAATAGGTTTTTATGTTCCATATTACTATCACATGCATTTGAGCTTCCAACGGAAACACGCAATGCAGTATGTCCAGGTTATACAGGCAAAACATTAATCAATAATTAGTACAATATTGTATCACTCGATGATGAACTGGAAGCGTGTCTCCCACAATGGAGAGATCCAAATCTGTATGTGGTCGGGATAATGAGACGACATACAACTTGGAATCTTCTCTCCCAATGAATCTAGTTGATCATTCTAGTTATTGATTCCTGAATATTTTTATTTGAATTACCGGCCATGGGTATCTGTGTGATCCATCATATACATATTTTTTCCCTTGAGAAAATGCAAGACTCGATGGTGTTTTATGTCACGACCCGCACCCGGTGTAGGGATGCAAGTAGTGAACAACGTGCAGCCTACGCCACAACAACGACGGTAGAACGCAGTTTGGGTAAACTATCTATCTAGCAATCAAGATATAATATGCCACTAATGTAAATGAATATACTCAATCACAGATCAATAGATGGAATAAGCACGAATATGATAAAAAAATAGAAGAGTCACAGATACAACTTATGATACAAAAATAATATCCAATGAGTCAGAGAAATACTAAAACTGAGCTGGAGACAAATCCAGAACAAAAGAAAACTAACTACTAAGCTACGAGTCCTGGGTCGTCTGTCTTAGTCGGGATGATACCCTCCTAAGCCAAGGTCTTTGGCTCTAAGCCAACCACGTCATGAGGCCCATAGTGAGTGGGGTACCACTCCTCAGTGTCATCTGGAAAAAATATATCCAGTCAGGAAAGGAGCAAAGTACATCTCTAACAGTAGTTCTAATAAATGATATAAACTATGTAACAGTAAATATATGTGAATATACAAGATACAAATATACAGATACAAGAGATATGCAATAAAAGAAATACTAGAAATAAATACGAGAATGAGCAATATAGAAATGAACAAGAAATACTAATGACTAAGTGAGTGAGTACCAGCTTTAACATGTGATCGGCTTAGGAACTTGATACAAGAATTGTGGCCTGGTTAATCATACGTGCGGTATATGATTAATACTATTTAAGGAAAAATACATGATACAAGGAGGGTATGATCACATATCTATACTACATACTCCCCGCCCCGACTGGTATAGTGGATCCAACTATGGTACGTTATGACACGTGATTCTCTGAGAAGGTAGCAAGTCTCCCCAAGAAACAATGTATGTACATATACAAAAAGAACAAGGAAACAAGGCTTGCACAAGATACACCATACATACCAAGGAATAACATATCATGACGAGATCCGGATATACCAATCCGTGTAACCATCGTGTCAAGAAATCAAGGA
Source organism: Iris macrosiphon (assembly GCA_036927795.1). Classification (NCBI taxonomy): domain Eukaryota; kingdom Viridiplantae; phylum Streptophyta; class Magnoliopsida; order Asparagales; family Iridaceae; genus Iris; species Iris macrosiphon. The sequence goes on from JAYESA010000002.1 coordinate 133,650,925, forward strand.
TATCTACACTAGATACAAGAGACATAGAGGATATCATAAATAAGAAGCTATCAGAGAATATACTCGCCTGTAATTTGGTGAATAGTATCAAAGATATCCGGTACGGTGTCACGAAGACCTAAATATGGAATATTATATCAATACAAGATTTTGGAATAAAAATAAGTTAAACTAGTCAACTTCTAGGTCATAAAGCCATTTCTAAGTCAAAATAGTCAAACTAGATCATCTCTAGGTCAAACGAGTCAAACTTGGTCAAACTAGCTATTTCTAGGTTGTATGAGTCCAACTCCAGGATATTGGGTCCATACACTATGTAACTAGGCAACACTAGCTATGCTAAGATGCTATGATGCAAACAAGATACCGTATCCTAAGATACACAATTTTTAGATACGATAATATGATAATATGTATATACAATCAATAATATATAATATTCCTAACTAAACTAATGCTAAGTGGATACCTTGGTTTTGAATCAATGCGGTATCACACCACTACACACCCATCTTGATACTCAAATCCAATACCTTGAATATCAATCAATACATTGACATTACCTTGGTATCACAAGGTAATGCTAATTCTAACATATAACTAACTACCAAAAACTCTAAACTATAACTAACATGCATTAACTAATACAATACTACTAACTACCTACTAACATACCAATACATACATACATACATACATACATACATATAACTACTAGTAAACAAGTATATATATATATATATGTATATATATATATATATATATATGTATATATATATATATATATATATATATATATATATATATATATATATATATATATATGTATATGTATGTATGTATATATATGTATATGTATGTATGTATATATATATATGTATGTATGTATATATATATATGTATGTATGTATGTATGTATATATATATATGTATGTATATATATATATGTATGTATATATATATATATATGTATGTATATATATATATATATGTATGTATATATATACATATATACATATATATACATATATACATATATATACATATATACATATATATACATATATATACATATATATATATATATATACATATATACATATATATACATATATACATATATATACATATATATACATATATACATATATATATATATATATATATATATATATATGTATATAACTACTAGATAATAATATGTATACATATATATATAACTATATAAATATTAACTAACTAACTAAACTACACATCAAGCTAATTAGCCCCTCTTACTTGCTCTAGATGCTGTGCATACTGCTCTTGCATTTGCTGTTGGGGAGCTCTTGCTGCATTTGTTGCTGCAGTAGGTTACTGCGGTTGCTGCTGAGGCTTGCTGTTGTTGCTCAAGCTGTTGCTGTTGTAGCTGCTGCATGCTGCTGCTACTGCAGTTCCTGATTTGCTGCTGCTGCTCATGTTGTTGTTACTGCTGCAACATGCTGCTACCTGCTGCCTCTCCATATAGTTGCTGCTGTGCTGCTTCAGTTGCTGTGCAACTCGACGCCCCTCTCAAACACACACTACACACATCTATGACACATACTACACACATCTATGCGCGCGCGCGCGCACACACACACACACACATCTATGCATACACATACATATCTATATACTTATATATATAACACTAGATACATATGTATCTATACACTTATATATATATATATATATATATATATATATATATATATATATATATATATATATATATATATATATATATATATATAACACTTGGAGATACAAATTACCATGCCCTGATTCTGTGGAATCGATAGTCGTCCTTTACTAAAACTTCAAAATATAAAGACCTCCAGGCTGAACGATGGCTTTCCCATGGAGCTGTATTGAGTTTAGGTTGCTAGCTCCTGGCTTCAAAATACTTCAAATAAGGCACGATCAGGATGCGCCATCAGCTGGACTGGATTGGGCAGTGACTTCTGCTCCTCGTAGGATCTCCTTGGTGCGGGGAACCTGTTTCAACGAGGGTCAGTACATTAAAATATACTGGTAAAGGTGAGCTAACCCAACTATACTAATCAACACGTTGTTTATATGAAGCATGCAACTTAATTATGGTCTTTCTATCTTGCCTTAGTTTATTTTACAAGCAAGCAATGATATAAAATTTACTGAATAAACTCGCCACCGTTCGGTGACTTTTACCTGCCCGTCTGAACCACCTGCACAATACTTACCATGTCCTTCCCTGCCATGAAGACACAAGTTAACTTGCACAGGTTTAAATGTACGAAGGGATCACTGGCATAATGCCATAAAGGATGAGTTATAGTCTTGAACAAGGATGACATGCAACAAAGATTCATGAGTGGCTACAGACCATCACATCCAGTTGCATGAGACTATCGTGAAGTTCCGTCCGGATTGGATCGGTGCCAGTACCCCAGTGACCATCCGTAGGAACCATTGACCTTGTGCAGAAGTTGTCCGTAATCAAACAACGTCTATATAGAGTTATCCATTGTTGTAGTTTGAGGCAATAAGAATTTGAGACAAGTAGCATGATATGATTTATTTTTTCATAGTCTCCCTGATCAGTTTGTAGCATAGCAAGGTATGTTCTATACATAGCACAATTATAGAAGAAGTATGCATTCTAACTAAAATTGAATCATATGAAGAATATCCTGAATGAACTAGCATGAATAAGGTAACCATTCCCAAGTTGATTGACAAGCAAAAATAGTCCAAGTCTATTTTCTTTTTATCTTGACATCTTTTAGTTATTATGGTATCGTTTGATCGGGGCAAGCAAGAATACAAGATTTTTAGATGTGAAGACTTGAAAGAAGGGTCAACTGAATCGAATATAAGCCACTCACAAGTTAGTTGGAGGGAGAAGAGGAAAGAGGTGCTTTAAGACTCCGCTCGCACGTCGCCTACTCCTCGTTCACCTGCATTGCCATGAACAGCAGATCAATACCTCTTCCACTCTTTCCAATCTCGGAATTGAAGTGCAGTTCAACGAACAAAAATAATAAAATCTATCGAAACCGTTCAAGAAAACACAAACAAATCCGAAAACCAAGTCAAAGCACGAAAGCAACAAAGCGACAGCGAAAACTAGACAAGAAAACTTACAGCGAAGAGGTCCCTCTTGATTTTGCCACTAAGTCGATCCTCGGGGCACGGTCCACTGAATATGGAAATCGATTCCGAAGAAGCAAATCCAAAATGAGAATAAGATCTTGTTTCAATCTATCCTGATTGAACGATGCCGTTTGTATTTTTTAGCCGCGCTCCCCGAATAGGGGGAACGGGGCACCACACAAATACATATATGAAATCTCTATACATATTTATAATCACCTCCATATATATATATATATATATATATATATATATATATATATATATATAGAACAATGATAAATATAATATTCTAATAGCTATTACCAAGGCAAATTGACTCTAAAATGCAATGAAACAAAAACGTGAAGTGTATCGCACCCGTATCACACTAGATCTATAATACGCTTGCGATATGAGTCCACCATACCGCCAAATGTACCCCGAAGGACATGAGTAAGTCTAAAATACTAATTATGAACAATACGAAGAGCTAAATACACATCTACGTGTCCGTGTCAAAATATGATATGCTCAAATCCCCCATGTCGGAAAAAACCCCCTAAATCAACACGTATCTCCAAATTGTCAGGATACGGCCTACACGTATCCAATTTTGGATACGACACTAGCCACACACAATCAAACACATGTCAATTTGGTCTAATTGACCAATTGACAAACCCAAGATGTGTCAATCTCGAAATTCTTCCAAAATTGACACAAAATAACACATAACTTTCTCCATAGGCCTCATATGAACCTAATTCCAATTTCTATGGATATCCTTAGCATATGGGGTGGTTCTTAATGATTAAAACATAAATTTAGAGTCTAATTAAAGGTAGAAAACTAAATTTTAACCTATTGGGAGATGGATTCATAATAAAACTTCTAAATTGTGTGAAAAGAGCCTCCAACTTGTAGATCCTTGCTCTAATAGCCTCCAATAATGATTTGGAAAGGAATTGAAAAAAATTTTGGGTAAAATTTGATGTGAAAATAAAAAAATTTGGAAGAGAAAATTATAGATCTAGATTTGAAAATTAAAATAAAGAGAGAGAAATTATCTCTCACTATTTACATGGCCGGCCACTTAACCCCCTCCCTAAGCTACTAAGTAAAGTCTAAAATATCCCTTGGGGCCTCTCATGAAGAAATAATTAAGGAGGGAAGGTTCTAGTCTATTGGGTTTAACTTAATTAATCATCTTCCTAATGAATGGGCTTCTAATTGGGCTCAAATCTAATTAGAATTAAATGTTGGTCCATGGATCTAATCTAAACTAGTTAGGTCCACTAACACAAGTCCAAAATAATAAACTAACATCTAATAATAAATAAATAATATAATAAATAAATAATACAATAAATAAATATACAACATGCACAATATTTAATTAATTATAAAATGACCAAAATATCCTTTCCTAGAAAATATGGTAGTGACATTTTCGCATTCATAATCCATGACATAAGACAAGCTAGCAGCCCACATCGCCATAATTACTATATACTGGAGTGTGTTGCGATAAGCTACAAAAATAATCGATACGATATCAATATAGTTCAATACAGTGCAATACGGAATCGTACGGTACAATATGGTACATATTGGACGTCACTAGACATAATATCGATGCCTTGCCATAAATGGTCAATAATAATAATATGTTGACATAATCAAGCTAACTCTATGGAGCAACAACATAGCGTAGAGGACACCTACGTATCCGGACAGTTCAAAAAAATACTGGAAGTGATGCTTCGACACGTGAAAGATAAATAGTATGTAATAGAGATACCCTTGTACACTGGGCATGGGTATAGCCGCAATCAATCCATATAGTTAATCATGCTTAAACCATAAGTACTCATGAATTTTAACATAAATCAAATAGGAATCTGTATCATGAAGGTTTTCGTATTTCCTACGGTATCATAAATAATCTGATACATGAGATCTGATCATTAGATTTCCTTAAAAATTTACCCACAGCCTCTCATATAGGCATGTTACAATATGTCAATTTCCAAGGTCATATATATTCAGATGGACATAAAAATGAATCAACAAAAATTAGATTTTTTTTTTATAAAAATCAACATTACTACACTGATAGTATACTGGACAATAAAATTTCCAGTATACTTTCTCTAGACACAATATATATAAATCATGCCCAGACAATACTATGCCTGGATACTATGAGGATACTTCCAGTATATTGTCAGTATACTACCAGTATACTATCAATATATTGCTCTGGGACAATGAGTAATACATATAAATAAAATGAGCAGAAAATATATGTTACGCCCCGGTCCTGAAGGACTGAATGTCCACGCTGGGCGTGATGTCGTGCAAGCCTAAGTTGCGCTCGCGCAAGACAAGCACCAAAATGGCCGATAAAAATGTTAAGCCACAGAGTCCCACATATAGTCCCCAAGCAGAAAATTTGAATAAACACAAGTATAAAATAAAACAAAGCTCTTTATTGATATTGAAACATATGTTACAAGGGTGCTAGGACAAATGTTGCAATCGCTTAATGTTTCTCTCTCTCTCTCTCTCTCTCTCACAATATAATAAAATATGCCCTTAGGCTTACAACTTTGTGGATAATACAAAGATGATGTTCTAAAATATTATGTCTTGTATATGTGCTTCAACTCCGGCCGCAACGCTCCAAGTTCCTATTACGCCCCATGTTCGCCATTAAAGTAAGTTTAAGAAACTTTTGCTTAACAACCAACAAAAATTACATAGAAATCAAAGACAAAAAATTTTAATACAATATTTTTGATCTGAAGAATGTGACGATGGAGATCGAGTACTACAGTGACTCATTTACTCCGTTGATGGTCCGACGAGGGAATGCTGATGCTCTCTTCTCTTTTCTCTCTCTTGAGCTTGTGTGCATATACGTAGCTCACCTGGGGGGGTATGGTCTCTGAAGCAGAAAATCAAGCCCTTTGGAACGTCCAAGTTTCTCCTATTTATAGCCATCATGCTGATGGGCTATAGGTGCTGCATATGCTTCTGATTGGTGGCCGTAGGGGGCTCCTTCAACAGAATGCGGTTACAACTGTAGCCGCATACTATGGGCAGGCTGCCACGCAGCTTCGGTTGAGATCTTTTGTTTGATAAGATCTCGGGATTGTTTTCAAATACCTCATATGCGTGACTCGGTCAGCTGGACACGTAATTAGCACTAACTGTGTGAAGATCTTTTCGGTTGCAATGGACAGATCTTACAAGCTGAAAGCCGCATAACATCTTCGCCGCATAGCATCTTGACCGCATAACATCTTGGCCGCATATGTGCTCTCCTTTGGCCTTGGACTTTTGGAAACTTTGGCCGCATGACATTGTGGCCACATGCAAACTCTCGTCTAGCCTTGGTTGAATGGACACTTTGGCCGCATGATGACGATGTCGTATAGGTCCATAGCCGCATATGAGGGAATAAGTGGCATGACACATCTGACGAAGTTATTAATGCACTGATATAACTTTCCGTCTTTTATGAGCTGTCATCTCTCACGATTCTTGAAGCGCTCTGGGTGATGAGTAGTATGTCGGGCATTAGTTATCTTGTCAGGGAATCTCATGCGGCCCCTTACTTCGTGGCTGTTCAGGCCGCATGAATTCTGCTATGCAGCTTCCTCTTTGGCTTAATTTCTTCTGAGTTGAACTTGGGGCGCATGTTTGTTGGATATATGGATCTAGATTTTACATGCTTCTACACCACAGAACCAGAATACTGGAGAGCGGGAGAGGAACTCAACCAACCACACCTTACGGAATATCGAACTAACCCGTAATTTTCTAAGGTTGTCTAGAGACAAGGGGGTACAAACTACAATCAAGTAACCTATGGTCCAAGAATATTTATGTCTCAATCATCAACCAAGAGTCAGTAAGAATGAGCATGTAAGATAAAGCAGTTAGGCATCCCTAACGCTCTATCATAATGATCATGAAACCAGTTATACAGAATGATAAACTAGTACATTGTCAAGAGTACATAATTATAAGTCAACCGCAGTCTGAATAATATAAAATAGTATAAAGGAACTAATATCCAGATAACCGGCTAACAAGTGTCGTCGGCTAAACTCCAAAAAGGTAAAAAAAAGATACTCACAGTGGAGAAGAAGAAACCCACTCAAGTTCCTCAGCGGATATCCTCCTGGTGTTCGCTATCAGTCGGATACAAGACAGGATCCTTAGGCTCTGCTACTAAACCTGGCCAAACAAAACCAGCGAGGTCAGGCCTCGATCTCAAGTACCATAAAGAAGTACACGTGAATGAATCAAAACCAATAAGGTACATAAAATAGGAATCCACGCCACAACAGTAAGCTTGTGTTGACAAATATTTGAGGTGGAGGAGACAGGTACAGGTAGCTTAACTGCCTTACCCGTCATTGAAATACATCTTTCATCGAAGCAGTATAACACCTCTACAACCAAATAAGGACAAGAGGTGTCGTACTACGTCGAGATAGGGTATGACTCGCCAATTATGAACACGACGAAGATATAATATATTAATATAATCCAGAACACACATGCTACAATATAAGCTAAGATACATATGCATATAACATGTGTTGCTTTGGTCCATGACATGTTGTGACATATTGGCTCAACCCTACAACCAAATAAGGATAAGGGTGGAACCATCGCACCATAATAGTTCATGTCCTTAGACTACCAACACATACTCGTTTAATCGGAGACCCAATCCTACGTCTTAATATGTGATACTGGGTTATCCCAGTAATGTAATATTGGAATCCTCAGATTATGCTGATGGTGAGGCGGGAAGGCCTAGCCAATAAACACATAGCACATTGTATGTAAGCACCGGTTCCTCGTAGGGCCACCGCACAAGTAATTATGTAATAATATATAATATAGCCAGATACTGTACTCTACTACTGTAGATGATATATAGTATCCTTTGAGGACCAACATGACGCCCTAGGACATATGTCCTACCGGTAGCTACCATGCATGAGCTCGAGATTATATTCTCTCCCAATACTTCGACTAATTTAAGTTACATAGTTAGCCCTACGGCTGTATGGAATATCGTATCGTGGTCACACGATCATTCTCCTTAGATAATGCACCGTATTGCGTGTACGCTAGGTACAAATCCATATTGTTGCTCGAGAGCTAAATCTGGATTCCTCCAAGCGTAATGCAGCAAATCAAGCAAGCAACCTAACCATACTAGGATTACTGACCTACTACAAGGTCCGTGATGGAGAAATCATATAATATCATATGTCACGTAGAAAAGTAAAACATATAACACGTAGCACGTAGCAAAGATATTTCATACCTCAGTGCACATGTAACATATAGCACGTAGGAACGCATAGCAAGTAGTGAATGTATCAGCACAGATACAACAGTCGAGTCAGAATATCAGGCCTACCAGACGATCAGATAACTATATTAATCAGGTCAAGAGTCGCATAGTCATGTTACATCTAGCAAGGTTTATTGGACTTTGGTGCACAAGTAAAATTATGTGATTCACTCGATGCAAAGAAAGTATCAACTCGGATACAGTTAGTCAGGTCTATAAATCAGCCACTTGAATCTTCTTATAACATTGAATCACTCGATCGCGTAGAATATTCTCAAATCAGGTACTCAAATTATCAATCAATCAACTAATTTGGAAGCCTTAATTGTAAAGTCCTCGAATTAATAATTAATGATGCCGAACGGGAGCAAGGGGAAAAATGTGAACCACTTTGGGGTAGATCCACAATCCTTAAACCAAATAAGGACCGGGATTGCAGATCATCTCCCGAGTAGAACTATGTCCCTCACTCTATCTGACGAAAAGGTAAATAACCTACTGATCGGGGTCCACTTAGCATGTACTGAGTCAATATCACCTTCCAACTCAATTGTGTCAACACATGGTCTAATCTAACATATAATTATGATATTGCACTTAGTCAGTTCTAGTACATAGCCATGTCTAGTACAGTCTGGTTACTAAGTCCATTCTTCCTTAGAATCATAACACAAGCAATCCTAGGATCAACCACATAGAGTAAAGAAACATTCCAAGTAAAACAACTGAACCCAAGTGACAGTGCCATACGTGCGCGTAGGGTTCCCAAGGATAACACGTGTCTAAGTTGTGCACATTGGGGATTGGTACATGAACTAACCCGGCTGCATGGACTAAGATGCCACATGAACCAATTGGCCTCATGCAACAGGTCATCGCATGAGACAAGTATCGCATGGACAAACTAGCCGCATGCTCAAGGAAAATTCCACGCCTAGGGACAAATAATGTGTAACAAAAATAAATAGGTGTCAGAGAAGTGATGGATGTAACTAATGTGATAAGCCATCAAGTGTCAGGGAGATAAGACAAGAATAATGAAAAGATGTGCTAGAGAAAAGGATAAAATAAGTAAGTTCATGCAAGAATGGTTCAAATATACATACGTACAGAATTCTAAGCCGCATGATCAGGGACGGCCCTACCACCAATGCTGCATGAACTCCATCGCCGCATGCACGAGTCTGCCGCATGCTCTGCTGGCCGCATGCTCAGGTTGCCGCAAAAACTTTATATGTTGAACTTAAGCCGGGAACTTAGCAAAACACTTAAGCGGATCAGTCAAGCACCCAACAAGATAGGCGCATGCTGTGAAGGGATAAGATAGGGAAGTTCCTGCCGCATAGCCTTCTCACCAGCATGGAACTTCATCGTCCCCAATCAACAAGAACTCCATGGAAAATTTTAGATAGATTCCAAAAATGGTTTTCGTCATAAAATCTCTGTTTTAAGTCTAAATCCAGTGAAACAAAAGCCAAAACTGCACGAAATCAAATTCTCCACCACATAGAACAATTAGTTTTCACAAACACTAAATTTTTGGAGATTAATCCTACCGATTAATAAAATTCCTAGATTTTGAAACTCAAATCTACTCCAAACCATTCACCAAAATCGAAAACTCCAAGAACTAAAATGGAAGAGAACATCAAGGAGAAAAAACTTTATCAAACACATTTTAATTACTATATATATATATATAAATCCAAAATCATGTCTTCACCACTTAGAGCAAGATGTACTTGTCTTGGTGGACTAACAAACTTCTTCCTAGAACCAAGTCTAGGGCTAGGGCTATGGTTCGGCCAAGGGGGAGCTCTTGAGGGAAGAAGGAAGAGGAAAGAAGAAAGTGGAAATAAGGAAGAATGAGAGAGGAGAGAGAAAATCCATATATATATATATATATATATATATATATATATATATATATATACCAAGTAAAAAAAAGATATTAGCCATAGGATTAAGTCATGACACTCTCCAAATAAATCTCAACCATCCAAAATAGGCTTAGTGGTTCCAAAAGTGAACCGGGTCAGGTATTCATCCTATATGCGAGTCCTAGTACGGGTTCATGGCAATTGCCAATATGTTCACTATTGTTCTCGGGTAGTCTCCCACAATAAATAAGAATCCAAACATATAAAATATAACATATATGACAAGAACCAACATGCAAAATACAGCAGGAATATATTTATAGGATTTTTTTTAAATATCACAAATTCAAGAATACCAAATCTGGGAACGTGTGTGATTGTTCCAGTGGGAACTCTGCGCCTTAGCGTGCACGAAGAAAAACTCCACACCGAACGAGCTGCTACCATAAATTACACATAATCTGGTAGGCTATTCGTATATTGAATGCACTAGTAGGAAGGCTTCTCTCCCACTCAACAAAACTAACACGTTCAATATATTTTGTGCAATATTACTTTGTTGTCTTTCTAATCTATCATTAGGATCAGTTTTATAGCATATGATATAAAGCCTACTCGTGTTGCAGATTGCCATACAAAATAAGAGTAATATGACGTAACTTACCAACTTACCATTCGTCCTTTTCTTATCCAAGATAGGTCAAGTTAACCAACATAAAGGAACGCATGTAAAAACTTAAAGTGTCACGGGCATGTCCCTGCCTCAGACATGATCTGTTGTAACTATATAGTATCCCGTGCATAAGTTCTCTAATATATAGTGTGTCGTACATCTATCATTTGTCCTAAATCCAATGACTCACACGCAGATTGCCCCAAGCGAGCTGACTTAATCAATATGAAAGGGTCAATGGTACAACAAGCCATTTTGGACATTTAATAAGTCGAGTGATCCACGTGTAGGTGTGAACTACCATGGCGCCCCGAAATACCTAATATTGTGATGCCTCATCCGATAAGAGGCACACCACATCCCGATGGTCGTGTAATACATTGTTCCTCCTAGGCCGATATGATCCTAGTTCTCCGGGTATCGTTCGAGAAACCAAACCTTGTGCACAATTTATCCGTGACCATGTAAGTCTTTTTTTATCTTTCTTTACTTTAATTCTATTTCTCAACTTTACTATGGGCTCCCCGAGCCATTTCTTTTCTAAACATACCGAGCTCCCAGAGCTATCTCTTCTCTTTCTTCCTTCCTTTCTTTCTTTCTTTCTTTCTTTCTTTTATTTATTTCTTTCTTTCTTTCTTTCTGTAGGTCCCCGATACGGGGACTGCCTTGGCGACCTTACGGTCCTAAATTTTTTTTATGTTTTGATTCTGCCTCGGAATGACTACTCGATAGCCTTTCGGCTAAACTGAGTGTGACATATTCTATGAAGTATTCTGAACCATCACATAATCTAAGTGACATGCATTGTGATAGTGTGAAGATTGAATACTAAGTTAGCATGTAAGATAGACTACTGGAAAATATAAGCAAATCTACTTGAATAAAACTAAAGTAGTAATACGAAGATCAAAATTCTTGTAGCAGGTTTACTTTTCATGTTCTATGCAACTGATAGAAAAATGGGGTTATCCCCTTATCTATGTGGGTTCAACTCATTTATCTTATGTGGGTTCAAATAATTTATTACCATGCATCAAGTAATTTGCCTAGAAACTAGCATGTATCGTCCAAGTTATTAAGTATGAAGGCCAAGCAAAGGTAGGTTCATCGGTGCTACCTACCTGAATGAGGGTTTACCTCGACCGCGCGGGACTTTGAGCTGTTTGCCATTAAAATTGAGTATGGGAAAATGTTCGTTTAACAATAAACAAAAAAAGTAAAAAGAAATCCTAGACAGAAAATTTAAGTACAATATTTTTTAATCTGGGTAATGTGACGATGGAGATCGAGTACTACAACGACTCTTTTACTCCGTTGACGGTCCGACGAGTGAATAAGGGATGCTCTCTTCTCTTCTCTATCTATCTCTCTTGAGCTTGTATGCACGTACGTAGTTCGTCTGGAGAGGTATAATCTCTGAAGCAAAAAAATCCAGCCAACCATTGGAACATCTAAGTTGCTCATATTTAAGGCCATCATGCTGATGGGCTATAGGTGTCGCATGTGCTTCTGTTTGGTAGACGCAAGGGAGTTCCTTCAACAGAATATGGTTGCAACTGTAGGTGCATTTGATGGACAGGCTGCCAAGTATTCTTCATCCTTAACCGGATGTAGTTGGGTCGAGGTCGAGCTGCCACGTGGACGTTTGTTGGGATTTGATGTTGCTGAGGATCGGGGTGATTCTCACCTTTTGTTTGCGTGACTTGGTCAGTTTGACATATGTCCTGCATTTAATTAGAGAGAAATAATTTAATCAGAAGAAAAATATTTTATCTCAGGGAACCATGCCACATTGGACCCATGGAGTTTGGGACGCATGGAGTTTGGAACGCATAGGGCCAGAGATGCATAGAATACATGGGGCCAGAGATGCATAGAACGCATGAAGTCTGGGATGTGTAGGGCCAGAGATGCATAAAACGCATAGAGTCTGAAATGCATAGGGCCAGAGACGCATAAAACACATGTAATCTGGGACGCGTGGGGACAAAGACGCATGTAACGCATGGTGTCTGTAACGCATGGGGCCAGAGACCCATGGAAAGCATGGAGTCTTTGTCGTATTGTACACGTGGTATTGTACGCCTGTCAGGAGTCATTATTAGTCTGACGAGAGCTTCTTATCGCTTAGTGTGCTCACATCTTTCGAGGAATCCATAAAATACTTTCTGTCAGGATTCTGTGTCAGATAATTTTTGTGTCAGGCATTTATATGTCCAATATAATAGAGCATGGATGTTGCTTTTTCTTGGCCGCATGGTCATTTTGTGGCCTGATTTCTACTGAGTCGTTTTTGGGGCGCATGGTTGTTGGCCGTACAGATCCATATTTCTCATGCTTTACAAGACCTCCTTCAAAGTTTTTAAACTGATAAGTTTGGAATACTTTGAATAAGAAGCAAGGAGGAGAGGACCTTGGGCCGTATGGATGATGGGCTACATGGATGAGTCTTTGCCAGGCTGTCAAATCTTTATTTAATGCAGGATTTGGCTCAATCTTCTAGTGGATTTTTGGAGATTTTGAGCCAACGATAGTTTCCAACAAGATAATGTGGATCACATAAATTGAGGTATCAAATTCATCCTTATAACTGCCTGGTTTATCGTATCGATCTTCCCATGTGCCCAAGGGGCCTATAAATAGGTGCGCTAGGGAGGAGGAGAACTTTTATCTGTTGGCTTCCCCCAATTTTTTGAAAGAAGATGCCGAGGGCTATTGTCTATCTCGCCGAGGGATTTGCCCAGAGCGACGTTGATCCGTGGCCCCCCGATACTGGCATTCTCTATAGAGGTGGGGGTGTGTCTTGGTGGCTGGGACACAGAGACACAAGTACATAGCCTTGCAGCGCACGTGCAGACCCACTCCACAAAATTCTGCCGCATTGATGAGCAACCATTTACAACATGCGCACAAAGCCTATATGTGGCTTGGTCGCATGGGTGTGAACTTATTTGCAGCATGCGCACAGAGCCTATATGTAGCTTGGTCGCATGATAAGGAATCATCTGCAATCATGTATACAGAGCCTATTTGTAGTTTAGCCGCATGGATGAGACCTCCTCTTGCTCATGCGTGCGGACTTAGCTATCTGGAGAAGTCCCCTCCTGCATGTGGCTGCGATATGAAAGCGGTATACGGCAACTATACACTTTTGCAATCATCGTTTGAGATTTATTTGTGTTCTTATTTTACAGGTTTTACCACTTTCGTGGTGCCCAAGATGGAGCATGAAAGAATATCAAAGAACCCGTCATTTGAAGAGAATGTAAACCTTACACGACAGTTTTTTGCCAAGAACTAATCCGGGAGACGACGGTAAACATATGCATCATTTATAGAGCTGTCCATATTTATGTCGCATGCTAGCTATATTTTTTTTCCTTTATGCGGCTTGCTAGCGGCCAGGGCTTGTGGCATCGATGGCAGAATTTGGATTAATTGCCATTTCTGTCTTGGATCTTTCCTCATTGTTGTAGAGCGTCTGCTCCTACTCCTCCCTTGCTATCCATCAGTATGGATTTTTTTTTTCTATATACTGAGGTTTGCACTAAGGAGGGATGATCCAAAAAGCATCGAGCTCTGCTGCTGGCTCAACTTGTGTTGGTAGCAACAACAACACGAAGGGGTGCTTCTAAAGGAAAATATTCGTGTCAACGAGACTTCATGGAAACCCTTAAAAATGAATTTCCGTCATATGTACTAATGACCTTGAATACTAATAAAAAATCCTTAAAAATGTATTCTCATCATATGTACTCATGATCTTGAATATTAATCAATAAAGTCTCTCATTTTTCAGAATTTCTTCTTTGTATTTGTCATATTGCATGTTATGGACTTCGGGTATGTGCTAGAGGTAATATGGACATAGCACAATACCGTAGTTTGTTTAGGGACATCCAATTGGGAGATCTTTCGTGGGCCTATTACCTTTTGCGCACTTGGGTGCAAGTAATAAGTTCGAAGCAAAAAACCCTACCAGAGGTGATATGGACGTGATAGATTTCATGGACTTAACACCGCTGACATACTTAGAGTTAAGTAAGGGTGATAAATTTAGGTGAAGACCGATGTCAGAGGTATTATGGACGTGATAATCGATAGTCATATAGAGAGGTTTGCTCAGAGGTGAGAAGGATATGACAAACTCTAATAGGGAGGATATAAGGACGATAGCTCAGAGGTGATATAAACATGATATATTTTGTGGCCTCATTACTTCTTGCGCACTTAAGTGCAAGTAATAAGTTCGAGTTCGAGACAAGCGCTGCCAGAGGTGATATGGACATGGCAGGTTTTATGGCCTCATTATTTTTTGCTCACTTGAGTGCAAGTAATAATTTCGAGATAAGCACTGCCAAATATGATATGGACGTGGCAGGTTTTGCGGGCTTAACGCCGCTGGTATACTTTGAGTTAAGCACGGGTGATAAGTTTAGGTGAATACCTATACCAGAGGTATTATAGACGTGACAAACGATAGTTACAGACCCTCCCATTTAGGTTAGAATTTATCGGCCATCTTGTGGGTCATAACCATCGGTCTTCTTACTATCAAGATGAGGTCACCCACTTGGTAAGTCCTCTTCTTGACCCGTTTGTTGAAGACTCTTGAGAGGCGCGCTTGGTACAGCTCAATGGACTGTTGAGCTAAGAGATACTTCTCGTTGAGCGCTTCTAACTCTTGTGATCGTCTGTGGTGATTGTCGTCAACGGTCAATCGGTTGGACAGAGGCACTCGGAGTGACATAATTTGGATCTCAAGTGAGAGGACCGCTTCGCTTCCAAAAACCAAGGAGAATGGTGTGATGCCAGTAGGTGTTCGAACCGTTGTACGATAGGCCCAGTGACATTCACCCACCTTGTCATTCCAATCGCGCTTATTGGATGACACAACTTCTTGAGTAGCTTTATGATGGTCTTGTTGAATGCTTCTGCCATATCATTTGCTGCTGGGTTGTAGGCAGTCGAGGCTACATTCTAGATTTGGTTTTTATCACTAAACCAGTAAAAAGTATGACTTGCAAACTGTGGACCATTATCGTGGATGATCTCCCGTGGCAAACCGAAGCGGTATAAAGTGATGCTTGACAAAGCTAATCACGTTTGAGGTCTTAACTTCAGCGAATGTAATAGCTTCCATCTATTTAGAGAAGTAGTCGGTGATAGCCAAGATGAAGCGATGTCCCTTAGAAGAAGGTGAACTAATTAGCCCGATAATTTCTATTCCCCATGCTTCAATGGCCAAGATGCTACTATTGGGTGTAGAAATTCCGAGGGCTGGTGGATAAAGTCTATATGAATTTGGCACGCTTGGCACTTTCTCGCATAGTCAACTGCCTTTGCTACCATTGTCGGCCAATAGTAACCCATTCTTCGAAGATGGTCCCGTAGCTTGGGTCTGGGTTGATAGGCACTGCAAACCCCATCGTAAGCCTCGTGGAGAGCCTGCCTCACTTCTGCATTCGATAGGCATCGTAGAAGAAGTTCATCGTAGGAACGACGATACAAAATTTTGGTAGCCGTATCATAATAGAACCGGAGGGAACGATTTCTAATGGAAGTGGCTTCCTTTGGGTTCTCGAAAAGAATTCCATAGACTGCGTAGTTGAAGAATAGGAGTCTCCAGTCTTGGGAGCCGGTATTTGTCTCTAATGAGTAGCTCAGGCACAAACATAGATTATTTTTCGGGTAGACCAGCTCTTGACCGACCATTATGATCAGCTGATAGGTTTTGACCGGAACTGTCAGGGAGGCAGCGAGGACGGTCAGGGCGTCAGCCTCAATATTTTGCAGTCGAGGGACGTGCTTTATGAAGAACTCCTCGAAGGTGGAGATTATTCTAAGCGCGACTTGGTAGTAGGAAATCAATTCCTCGTGTCGGACCTCTTATTCGCCCCGGACCTAACTGACTATCAACTTGGAATCGTCATAGGCTTTCGGGTAGTCTACTCCCACTTATTTAGCGAGTTGGAGGCCAATAACGAGGGCATTGTACTCAGCCACATTATTGGAGCATGGCTCTATGAGGGAGTAAGGGCGGTTTATGACAAGATCGTGTAGGAAAATTAGTAATATCTTGATGCCAGAGACAATATTGCCTTTGGGCCTGTTCTTGAAGCACCGTCGAAGAACATTTGTCAAATGGCTTCTGCGCTTGTGGTCATATTTGAGTCTGCTACTTCGTCTGGGATCTCCTCATAGAGCATCAAGGTTTTCGGTACAGGGTGGGCTGCCAGGAAATCTATCAATGCTTGGCATTTAACTGCCTTTTGTGGAACAAATACCATGTCGTACGGTGATAGCATTATTTCTCATGTGAGGCGAGAGTTGAGCGCTCCGAGTTTAGTCATAAGGACCCTGAGAGGATTAACACGTGAGGTCACATGGATGGTTTCTTCTGTCACGTAATACCGGGTCTTCTGAATGGCGAAGACCAGAGTGAGACACTCCTTCTCAACGAGGTTGTATCTCTGCTCTGCGCCGACATCATTCTGTTGAGATAGTAGATCGCCCGTTCGTTACCTGCATTACTTCTCTAGGCTAGTAAAGCTCCGAGGGAGTGATCAATCTCCCGTATATATAGCAAGAAGGGTCTTCCCACAACGGGGGCCACCAATACTGGAGGGTTCATGAGATACTCCTTGATGTCATTGAAGGCACGCTGGCATTCTTTGTTCTAGACAAAAGAGACTCTCTTCTTTATGAGTTGAGTAAACGGCTGACAACGTCTAGAGAGGTTTGATATGAACCTCCTGATGTATGCAAGTCTTCCTTGAAGGCCATGAAGTTCTCTGAGGTTCTTCGACGGGTGTATTTCAATAATTTATTTAGTCTTGTCGGGGTCTACATAGATACCCTTCGAAGTTATGACAAAACCCAAAAATTTGCCGCTGGAGACTCCCAAAAAGGATTTGGTAGGATTTATCTTGAGCTGTTGCGCACGTATCAGGTCAAGCAGAGTCTTCAAGTCTCGAAGGTGACCATCTTTAGAGTGACTCTTGACAGCGATGTTATCAAGGTAACACTCCACTGTCTTGCGTAGATGTTCATGGAAGATGGTGCTCATATCTCGCTGGTATGTAGCAATTACGTTCTTCAGACCAAAAGGTATGATAGTATAGCAGTACACTCCTATCGACGTTCAGAATGATGTATATTTTTTGTCGTCAGAAAATATCTTGATTTGATTGTAGCTTGAAAATCCATCCATGAAGGACACGCGCTCGAAGCCACAAGTGTTGTCGATTATTATGCATGTGATCAAAAAAGAAAACTCGTCCTTAGGACATGCTGCATTCAGATTACAAAAGTCAATGCTAATTCGAATCTTTCTATTCTTTTTGATGATGGGCACGATGTTGGCTACCCAATCCTGATGTTATTCCTCGCGGATGAAGCCACTAGCTATCAGTTTGTTGACTTCAACTTCGATGGCATTCATGACGTCCAGCCAGAACTGCCGTTACTATTGCTTGATCGTCTTAGCATTTGACAAGATGTTGAGTTTGTGGACCACGATTTGGGGGTCCAGTCTCGGCATATCTTCGTAACTCCAGGCAAAGATATTGATGTACTCCCTGATGAGCTGTAGTAGGGATTCTCGATCCTCATCGGACAGTCTTTTGCTGATTAAGATAGGTTTAGGGGAGGATTCGTCGCCCAGATCGATTTGTACAACTTCGTCCTTAGTGGGAGGTTCCTGTTGCTCGAACCATATCTCCTATTGTGAGTCTAGGCGTTGGTCCCACGGTTCTACTTTAAAGAGTTCAGGTAGATCCTCGTCGTCTTTCTCAGGGTCAACTGACACCATATTGCAAACAACGTTTGTTTGAGCATCTCCATTATACAGATATCAGAGACCCAAGCAGAAAATTCTGAAGAGTGAGAGTATAACTCATATTCTTCATCCGAGCCTTGGGGGGTTGAGGAAGGCGTGACGTACCCTAGGCCATGCTTGGTCTTATGGTAGTAATCTTCGGGCTTACCTGCAGGAGCGTGTAGACGCAGAGGAAGTGATCTGCCTTTTTCGTAGTTTAAGCCTCTAGCAGCTTTCTGATCGTATCCCATCTTCTAGATAAGGTGCTTGGTTTGAGAGTTGTACCAGTGAAGTTATATTTTGTCGGTGTCCAGTTCTGGCTCCAGTTCCTCTGGGACGGAGGATTGGGGACTTTCCACTCTGCCGAAGATGATTAGTTTGTCTTCCTTCTTCCTTGCTGGAACTATGAAGTAGGAGTTTTATCTGGGGAGAACTCGGTTCTCTGCATAGGTAGTAGTCACCTGTGTATGCAGGTGAAAGCCTAGACCGTGCTCTATGAAATATAATATGATAAGATGTGCAACATCTGAGTAGTTCATAGATACCCGTTTATTCATAAAATAAGTTATCTTCTCCTCAGGAATTATATCGCCAAGAGAAGGGACATTATCATGAGCGGCTACGTACTCCTCCAGTTCATCCTTCCCGAGATCTACCCTCAGTGCGAGCGACGGCTTCGGAGGTCTCCTGCACAGCTTTACCACTAGAGAGTCGAAAGTCGTAGTAGGTGCCGGATCTTCCTTCAACTGTCGACTCAGTCTATGAAGGTGAACGACCAGAGGTTCAGGTGCATTCCTGTGCAGTTTTACCATGAGGGGAGGGGTTGTG
Organism: Iris macrosiphon; assembly: GCA_036927795.1. Lineage (NCBI taxonomy): Eukaryota > Viridiplantae > Streptophyta > Magnoliopsida > Asparagales > Iridaceae > Iris > Iris macrosiphon. Next base: position 133,670,649 of record JAYESA010000002.1, read on the forward strand.
TTAGGAGTGCTTGCTTTAAGATAAACTCTTAAGGGCTCGTCCGATATTGTCCCAGTCTCTGCCTCATCGTCGGCATCATTGTTGCTTGAAGAGGACCGAGTCAGAGTAATAGGCCTCGACCCCTTTGAATGGATCAATATCGACAAATTTTGTCTTGACGACGCCGTGATCATCCACGTACTTCAAGAACTGGTATAAGGTTGATAGCACGACCATATACTGATGTATCCATGGACATCCCAACAGGACGTTGTAGGATACGTCTACGTCTATGACATAACAAGTGACCTCTGTTTTCAAGTTGCCGATATGATATTTCAAGCGAATCTTGCCCAGAGGGTAGCTCCTCCCAGCGTTAAAGCCACTGATGGCAGTATTGGTTGCTTCCAGGCGATGCATCAGTGTCACTACCACATTTTCTAGAAAAGGGTATTTTAGTCTTTTCCTATTTAATTAAATATTGTGCATGGTAAATAATTATTTGTTGTATTATTTAATTGTTGCTAGATGTTATTTAATTATTTTGGACTTGTATTAGTGGACCCAACTAGTTTAGTTTGGAACCATGGACCAACATGAATTAATTAGTTAGACTTGGCCCATTTAGAAAGCCCATTGTTAAGGAGATGGATTAAATTAATTAAATTATTAGACTAGAAGCTTTCTTCCTTAATTATTTCTTCATGAGAGGCCCCAAGGGGTACATTGGACATTTTATAATTGCTTGAGGAAGGGGTAGGGGCCAGCCTATTAAAAGATGGAGGAAATTTCTCTCTCCTCTCATTTTCATTTCAAATCTAGATATAGAATTTCCCACTACCAAATTCTTTTCATTCCCATTCCATTTTCCTACCAAATTTATTCCAATTCCTTACCAATTCACCATTAGAAAGTTGAGAAGCAAGGATCTAGAAGAAGGAAGCAAGGATCTATAAAGAGGAGCAATGATCTACAATTTGGAAGCAATTTCATCTCAATTGGAGGTTTCATTGGGAATCCATCTCCCAATAGGTATAATTCAGTTTTCCCCCCTTAAAATAGCTTCTAAATCTGAGATTTAATCATGTAAAATCAACCCGTATGTATGTACTACCCATAGGACTTGGTTTTGTGTTCATAGGAGACCCATGGAGAAAGTTATGGTACTTTTTGTGTCAATTTTGTGGGAATTCCGAATTGACTTTTTGTTGTGTGTGTCAATTGATCCAATAAATCAATTGGGCATGTGCTTATGTGTTTGGGGCTAGTGTCGTATCCAAAATTGGGTACGTGTAGGTCGTATCCCAATAATTTGGTGATACGTATTGTTTTGGGGGTTTTTCCTCCGATACAGGATTTTGTACATGTCGTATTTTGACACGGACACATAGATCTATATTTGACACTTTGATTTGTTCATAAATAATATTTGTGACTTGTTTGTGTCCTTCGGGGTACAATTGGTTGTGTGTTGGACTCGTGTCGCATGTGTATCCTAGATCTAGTGGGATACGGTGTGATACTCTCCATTTGTGTGTGTTTATGTGTAGATCTAATTATTTATGCTTTAATTCTTGAATTATAATTAGTAAATATATATAGATGTTATATATTTATTTTAGTGTAATTATTATGATATTTATTGTAGCATAGATCTATGTATTTTTATGTGTACTAATATAATGTATAAATATATATGTAGCTTTCTTTACATGCATTTATATATGTTACAACTTATGTTAATAAAATAAATTATATATAAATATTTTATAAAATGTATTTATGTGTTTAAATGAGTAATTATATTAATTATAATTATTATATAATTAATTGTATATAAATGAATGTATTTTTATGTGTGCATTTAGCTATGTTAAAATATGTACATTAGTACATGGAATGTGTATTGTAGCTTTTAATATTTATTTATATGTATAGGATTATGTATATATATAAGTATATATTATTTATTTGTTATATATATATATATATATATATTGATTTATATATTTATATATTAATATATATTATTTACTTTTAGGCGACGACTGCATTAATGACAGATTCTGTCATTAAACAGCAGCAGCAGCCGTTGTAGCTTACTGAGCATTTAATGACAGTTCTGTCATTAATGCTGCAGGCGGGTTTTTGAACAGCAGTAGCGACGGTTTTTTGTGACAGTTGTTAACTGTCACCAATTAAGTGACAGTGGGTTTTTATACAGCGGTTTTGGCGACGGCTTTTTCAGTGACAGTTGGAACTGTCACTAAAGGGTCTGTTTATTGAAAATCAGTGTTTTAACACACTGTTTTCAGTGACAGTTAGGCAGTTTTAGTTTATATTTTATATATGATAATTATATATATATATATATATATATATATATATATATATATATATATATATATATTGTGAGATATAATACTAGTATTGTTATAATTTTAATTGTATAATATATTAGTTTATATATAATATATTATGTATAAGAGTAAATACTCTATCTATGTATCTTGAGCATTACTTTGTGTGGGTACCAAGATGGTTCAAAACCATGGTTCCTAATTGTTGTAAATATTAATATTCTATATTATTATACATTATTAATATATATATATTGTGAGGTTTACCTTGGATTCACGTATCCGAAGATACGGTATCCTAATATTTTAGATTGTGGTTCCTAGGACTTAGATTATAGTATTTTTGATCCAAGATTTTGGTACTAGACTTGTGCAACCTAGAAATAGATAGTTGACATTGGTTTGACCATAGTTGACTTTAGTTGACTTTAGAGTTGACCATAGTTGACTTTTGACTTAGAATTGACTTATTGATCTAGAAGTTGACTAGTTTAACTTATTCTCTTTTCGGGACCTTGTATTGATGTTGTATTCCATATCTAGGTCTTCGAGGCACTGAGTCAGACATCTGTGAGACTATTCATTCGACTTAAGGCGAGTACATTCTCTGATAGTTTCTCATTTATGATATCCTCTATGTTCACTGTATCCAGTGTAGATATCCATGTTCTCTTGACACTATGGTTACACGGATTGGTATATCCGGATCTCGTAATGAGATGTTATTCCTTGGTATATGGTGATATGGTGCAAGTATTATTTCATTGGTTATCTTGTACATGTACAGACACCGATTTTCGGGAGGAGTCGCTTTCTTCTTGGGGAATCTAGTGCCATAGCATACCGTGGTTGGATCTATTATACTAGTCGGGGTGGGGAGTATTAGTATAGATATGTGATCAATATCCCTATTGAATAAAGTACAGATTATAGAATAGTATTGGTCATGCACCGCACGTATGATTAGCCAGGCCGTATTGCATCTTGCCCAAGCCGATCACATGTTAAGCTAGTACTCATACACTTAGTCATTAGTATTATTGTTTCATTAGCATATTGTTCATTATTGTATTTATTTCCAGTATTTCCTTATTATACATATATCTCTTGTATCTATTGTGCATCTTGTTTATCCACAGCTATTTACTGTTACATAGTTTTTATCATTAATAAGAACTGCTGTTAGAGATGTACTCTGCTCCTTTCCTGACTGGATATATTTTTTCAGATGACACTGAGGAGTGGTACCCTACCTTTTATGGACTCCAGGATGTTGTGGGTTTAGATTCTGAGACCCTGGCTCAAGAGGGACTTATCCCAACTGAGACAGTTGACCCTGGAGTTGTATCTTCGTAGTATTCTTTGTACTGGATTTGTCTCCAGCTTATTTTTGTACTTCTTCAGACTCATTGATGTATTATTTTAGACTCATGAGTTGTATTGTGACTATTCTATTCTTATTTGATTCGTGCTCATTTCTCTCTTAGTTATGTGATTGAGTATACTATCATTATTGGTGTTTTATTATGTTGTTAGATAGATTATCTAGACAGCGTTCTACCGCCGATTCTGCGGCGTAGGCTGGGCGTTGTTTTCGACTAGTACCCTTACACCGGGTGCGGGTCATGACACGTTTTTGGTGGTGGCCCATGCAGGTCTAGCTTCACAAAGTATGTGATATCGTGGTAGTGCGACAACTTAGTTGTACTACTGCGAGCCTGCGATAGGATATAGGATATAGGCTGAGATACTCAATCACATCTAGGAAAATTCTTTTGATTCAAATATTCTCTTTTGATATTGATACTTGATCTCTTAACTTGTCTTTTCTTTGAAAGTCTTATATCATGTGCCATATTGATTCTATTCTTCTTGATTCCATTCCAGCTTTAGCTTTGTTTGATAGTGGTGCTTCCCATAGTTTTGTATCTGTTTCTTTTGCTTTAAAGCATGGTTTGGTAGCTGAGTCTTTGTTTAGGACTTGCAAGATCATGACCGGGGGAGGCATTATTCTGGTTAATGATATTTGCAAGGACCGGAGAGTTACTTTGGGAGGCCGGGAGTTGAGTGCGTGTCTACTTGTAATGCCGCTTCCGAGCTACGACATTGTACTCGGGATAGATTGGTTGAGTAGGCACCGTGCTAGCATAGATTGTAGAGGAGGTAGAGTTTTGTTTGGTCCGCCAGGAGAGCCAGAGTTCGAGTTTGCTAGAGGAGCTGCAGAGCAAGGCGAAGGCATTATTTTTGGAGCTATGGTGGAAGACAAGGAGTTGTCGCATCCGTTAATAGCAGAGTTCTTGGATGTGTTTTCTGAGGAATTGTCAGGATTGCCGCCAGATCGAGATGTTAAATTTTCTATAGACTTGGTGCCAGGTGCAGAACCAATTTCGTAGCATGTCTATAGAGTAAACAACAGCAAGCTGGTCGAGTTGAAGAAGCAGGTGGACAAATTATAGGATAAAGGGTTTATCAGATCGAGTTCTTCACCATGGGGAGCCCCGGTATTGTTTGTACCAAAGAATGATGGATCGGTGCGCATGTGCATTAATTACAGGGCTTTGAATAATCTCACTATCAAGAATAAGTATCCTTTGCCACGGATTGATGATCTGTTTGATCAATTGGGTGGTGCCAAGGGATTTTCTAAGATAGATTTGAGATCAGGCTACCATCAGGTGAAGGTGAAGCCGGAGGACATATCGAAGACTGCTTTTAGAACTCGATATGGTCAGTACGGGTTTATGGTGATGCCGTTTGGTTTGACTAATGCACCAGCGGTATTTATGAACTTAATGAACAAGGTGTTCCACCAGTACCTTGACAAGTTCGTGGTGGTGTTCATCGACGACATACTGATATACTCGAGGATACCGGAGGAGCATGAGGAGCATTTGAGGATTGTGTTGGATGTGCTAAGGAAGAAGAAGTTGTATGGGAAGTTGTCCAAGTGTAAGTTTTTCTTGGACAAGGTGGAGTTCTTGGGGCATGTTGTGACTGGTGATGGTATTTTAGTAGATCCGAAGAAGATTTCAGCAGTGGACTCTTGGAAGACTCCGAGTTTGGTAGCAGAGATCAGGAGTTTCTTGGGATTGGCAGGCTACTACAGGAAGTTTGTGCAAGATTTTTCGAGGATTGCCGAGCCGATGACCAGACTCACAAGGAAGGATGTGGGTTTATTTGGACGAAGGATTGCCAGGTTGCTTTTGAGGAGTTGAAGAAGAGGTTGACGTCTGCTTCTATTTTGACGTTGCCATCAGGGTCCGGAGGTTTCACTATTTATAGTGATGCATCAGGGAAGGGTTTGGGTTGTGTTCTTCAACAGCATAGAAAAATGATTGCCTATGCATCCAGGCAATTGCGTCCTCATGAAAAGAACTATCCTACCCATGATTTGGAGTTGGCAGCCGTCATATTCGCCCTGAAGTTGTGGAAATATTATTTGTACGGAGAGCGTGTGGAGATCTTTACAGACCACAAAAGCTTGAAGTACGTTTTCACGCAGAAGGAGTTGAACATGAGGCAGCGTCGGTAGTTGGAACTTATGAAGGATTTTGATATCTCTTTGCAATATCATCCTGGGAAAGCCAATGTAGTTGCTGATGCTTTGAGCAGGTATCCGGTAGCTATGTTCTTGACGCATGATCGATATTTGTTGGAGGACTTGGAGAGCTTGGACATTAAGGTGATTGTTCCTGGGTGTGTTATGCAGATGTGGGGATTACAGATACACTCAGATCTGATGGACAGGATCAAGGCAGCACAGTATGATGATGTATCTCTGAGGAGTATCAGAGCTCAGGTGAGAGCAGGATTGGAGGATAATTTCACTATTGCAGAGGATGGATCTTTGAGGCATGGAGTTAGATTGTGTGTGCCTAGTGGGGAGCTGCGAGAGGAAGTATTGCAGGAAGCGCATCGCTCTCAGTATTCCATGCATCCAGGTGCTAACAAGATGTATCGGGATATGAGAGAGTGTGTGGTGGTATGGCGTGAAGAGGGAAGTGGCACAGTTTGTATCCAGATGCTTAGTGTGCCAACAGGTGAAAGCCGAGTGGCAGAGGCCAGGAGGTTTACTTCAGCCATTACCCATTCCAGAGTGGAAGTGGGAACACATTACTATAGATTTTGTGTCCGGACTTCCACGATCTCCAGGAAAAAAAGACGTAATTTGGGTCATTGATGATAGGTTGACCAAGTCGGCCCATTTCTTGCCTTTCAAGGTGGGTTTGTCTACGGAAAAGCTGGCAGAGATGTATGTGAGGCAGATCGTTAGGATACATGGAGTTCCCGTTAGCATAGTCTCAGATCGAGATAGTCGTTTCACTTCTCATTTCTGGAGGAGTCTGCAGGAGAGTTTGGGCACTCAGCTCAAATTCAGTACTGCATATCATCCCCAGACAGATGGGCAGTCTGAGAGGACTATCCAGACTCTCGAGGATATGTTGCATACTTGTGTACTAGATTTTGGGGGTTCTTGGGAGGACCATCTCCATTTGGTAGAGTTTGCTTACAACAACAGTTACCAGGCCAGTATAGAGATGTCACCTTTTGAAGCTCTATATGGTCGGAGGTATCGTACTCCTTTGTCTTGGGACGATATTAGAGAGAGAGTTTTGCTTGGGCCAGAGATGGTTGTGGATGCAGCAGAGAAGGTTCAGTTGATCAGAGACATACTTCAACTGGCGCAGGACAGACTGCGGCATTGGGCCGATAGCCATCGGAGACCTTTGGAGTTCGAGGTATAGTTTAGATTTTGTTTGTGCTTGTTCTTGTTTGCTATAGATTAAGTTCTTAAGATGGTGTTTTGTTATAGGTGGGTAGTTTGGTGTTTCTGAGGATTTCTCCGACACGAGGCACGATTCGCTTCGGTGGAGGCGGAAAGCTTAGTCCACGATTCATCGGACCTTTCACTATTCTAGAGAGGGTTGGTGCAGTTGCTTATAGACTAGACTTGCCACCTGCATTAGAGGGAGTGCATAATGTATTTCATGTGTCATATTTGAGACGATACGTGGCAGATCCTAGTCATGTATTGGATCACTCGGAGATAGATGTGGGCCCTACTCTTAGCTATCCAGAGCAGCCAGTTGAGATTTTGGATCGGAGAGAGAAGGTGCTGAGGAACCAGACTATTCCTTTGGTGCGTGTCGCATGGAGGCATCACTCTCCGGGGGAGTCCACCTGGGAGAGAGAGGATGAAATGCGAGAGCGTTATCCATATTTGTTTGTACCTTGAGGTATGTTATTTTCAAGTTATGCTCTGTTCATTAGTTAGTTGTGATTCTTTAGTTCTGTTCTGTGATTTTCTGGGGGTAGTTTTCATCTTTGAATTTCGAGGACGAAATTTTTTAAGAAGGGTAGACTTGTCACTACCACATTTTCTAGAAAAGGGTATTTTAGTCTTTTTCTATTTAATTAAATATTGTGCATGGTAAATAATTATTTGTTGTATTATTTAATTGTTGCTAGATGTTATTTAATTATTTTAAACTTATATTAGTGGACCCAACTAATTTAGTTTGGACCCATGGACCAACATGAATTAATTAGTTAGACTTGGCCCATTTAGAAAGCCCATTGTTAAGGAGATGGATTAAATTAATTAAATCATTAGACTTGAAGCTTCCTTCCTTAATTATTTCTTCATGAGAGGCCCCAAAGGGTACATTGGATATTTCATAATTGCTTGAGGAAGGGGTAGGGGCCAGCCTATTAAAAGAGGGGGGAAATTTCTCTCTCCTCTCATTTTCATTTCAAATCTAGATCTAGAATTTTCCACTACCAAATTCCTTTCATTCTCATTCCATTTCCCTAGGAAATTCATTCCAATTCCTTCCTAATTGACCATTAGAAAGTTGAAAAGCAAGAATCTAGAAGAAAGAAACAAGGATCTACAAAGAGGAGCAAGGATCTACAATTTGAAAGCAATTTTATCTCAATTGGAGGTTTCATTGGGAATTCATCTCCCAATAGGTATAATTCAGTTTTTTCCCTTAAAATAGCTTCTAAATCTGAGATTTAATCATGTAAAATCAACCCATATGTATGTACTACCCATAGGACTTGGTTTTATGTTCATAGGAGACCCATGGAGAAAGTTATGGTACTTTTTGTGTCAATTTTGTGGGAATTCCGAATTGACTTTTTGTTGTGTGTGTCAATTGATCCTATAGATCAATTGGGCATGTGCTTATGTGTTTGGGACTAGTGTCGTGTCCACAATTGGGTACGTGTAGGTCATATCCCAACAATTTGGTGATACGTGTTGTTTTGGGGGTTTTTTCTCCGACACGGGACTTTGTACATGTCGTATTTTGACACAGACACATAGATCTACATTTGACACTTTGATTTATTCATAAATAATATTTGTGACTTGTTTGTGTCCTTCGGGGTGCAATTGGTTGTGTGTTGGACTCGTGTCGCTTGTGTATCCTAGATCTAGTGGGATACGGTGTGATACTCTCCATTTGTGTGTGTTTATGTGTAGATCTAATTATTTATGCTTTAATTCTTGAATTATAATTAGTAAATATATATAGATATTATATATTTATTTTAGTGTAATTATTATGATATTTATTGTAGCATAGATCTATGTATTTTTATGTGTACTAATATAATGTATAAATATATATGTAGCTTTCTTTACATGCATTTATATATGTTACAACTTATGTTAATAAAATAAATTATATATAAATATTTTAACAAATGTATTTATGTGTTTAAATGAGTAATTATATTAATTATAATTATTATATAATTAATTGTATATAAATGAATGTATTTTTATGTGTGCATTTAGCCATGTTAAAATATGTACATTAGTACATGGAATGTGTATTGTAGCTTTTAATATTTATTTATATGTATAGGATTATGTATATATAAGTATATATTATTTATTTGTTTTATATATATATATATATATATATATATATATATATATATATTGATTTATATATTAATATATATATTTATATATATTATTTACTTTTAGGTGACGGCTGCATTAATGACAGATTCTGTCATTAAACAGCAGCAGCAGCCGCTGTAGCTCACTGAGCATTTAATGACAGTTTTGTCATTAATGCTGCGGGCGGGTTTTTGAACAACAGTGGCGACGGTTTTCTGTGACAGTTGTTAACTGTCACCAATTAAGTGACAGTGGGTTTTTATACAGCGGTTTTGGCGATGGCTTTTTCAGTGACAGTTGGAACTGTCACTAAAGGGTCTGTTTATTAAAAATAAGTGTTTTAACACACTGTTTTCAGTGACAGTTAGGCAGTTTTAGTTTATATTTTATATATGATAATTATATATATATATATATATATATATATATATATATATATATATATATATGTATATATATATATGTATTGTGAGATATAATACTAGTATTGTTATAATTTTAATTGTATAATATATTAGTTTATATATAATATATTATGTATAAGAGTAAATACTATATCTATGTATCTTGAGCATTACTTTGTGTGGGTACCAAGATGGTTCAAAATCATGGTTCCTAATTGTTGTAAATATTAATATTCTATATTATTATACATTATTAATATATATATATTGTGAGGTTTACCTTGGATTCACGTATCCGAAGATACGGTATCCTAATATTTTAGATTGTGGTTCCTAGGACTTAGATTGTAGTATTTTTGATCCAAGATTTTGGTACTAGACTTGTGCAACCTAGAAATAGATAGTTGACCTTGGTTTGACCATAGTTGACTTTAGTTGACTTTAGAGTTGACCATAGTTGACTTTTGACTTAGAATTGACTTATTGATCTAGAAGTTGACTAGTTTAACTTATTCTCTTTTCGGGACCTTGTATTGATGTTGTATTCCATATCTAGGTCTTCGAGCATTGAGTCAGACATCTGTGAGACTATTTATTCGACTTAAGGCGAGTACATTCTCTGATAGTTTCTCATTTATGATATCCTCTATGTTCACTGTATCTAGTGTAGATATCCATGTTCTCTTGACACTATGGTTACACGGATTGGTATATCCGGATCTCGTCATGAGATGTTATTCCTTGGTATATGGTGTATATGGTACAAGTATTGTTTCATTGGTTATCTTGTACATGTACAAACACCGATTTTTGGGAGGAGTCGCTCTCTTCTTGGAGAATCTAGTGCCATAGCATACCGTGGTTGGATCTATTATACCAGTCGGGGGTGGGGAGTATTAGTATAGATATGTGATCAATATCCCTATTGAATAAAGTACAGATTACATAATAGTGTTGATCATGCACCGCACGTATGATTAGCCAGGCCGCATTGCATCTTGCCCAAGCCGATCACATGTTAAGCTAGTACTCACACACTTAGTCATTAGTATTATTGTTTCATTAGCATATTGTTCATTATTGTATTTATTTCCAGTATTTCCTTATTGTACATGTATCTCTTGTATCTATTGTGCATCTTGTTTATCCACAGCTATTTATTGTTACATAGTTTATATCATTAATAAGAACTGCTGTTAGAGATGTACTCTGCTCCTTTCCTGACTGGATATATTTTTCCAGATGACACTGAGGAGTGGTACCCTACCTTTTATGGACCCCAGGATGTTGTGGGTTTAGATTCTGAGACCCTGGCTCAAGAGGGACTTATCCAACTGAGACAGTTGACCCTGGAGTTGTAGCTTCGTAGTATTCTTTGTACTGGATTTGTCTCCAGCTTATTTCTGTACTTCTTCAGACTCATTGATGTATTATTTTAGACTCATGAGTTGTATTGTGACTATTCTATTCTTATCTGATTCGTGCTCATTTCTCTCTTAGTTCTGTGATTGAGTATACTATCATTATTCGTTCTACCGTCGATTCTGCGGCATAGGCTGGGCATTGTTTCTGACTAGTACCCTTACACCAGGTGCGGGTCGTGACAATCAGGATGCCCAAGATCTGAAGCAGACTCATTGGGATGATGCTGATTGACGAACCGGAGTCGATGTACATCTGGTCCACCTTGATGGAGCCGATGTACCCTATATAATACAAAAGACGATCATGCCGATTGTACTTCAGTAACATATCTTATTGCGAGAACATGATGTTATGTATCGCCTCCATCATATTATTATAGTGGGGGCATGCGGTAGGATCCTCAGCTGGCGGCTTGACCTACGCCAGGTAGGTGTCGACATTCTGTAATGCCTCACTCAGAGCAATCCGAGTATCTTTGGAGAGTCAGAAAAGCCCAAATAGTGACAACTTCACCGGGGTATTGGCCAGTTGTACCAAGATATCGAAGTTGTAGGGCTTCTCCAGCCCTTGAGCGGTATCTTTGCGCAGCGGCTTGTTGAAGCAAGTTTTTCTGCTTGGACTTATCCGCAGCTGGAGGCTGGGATGGACCCAGATCAGATATGACGATTGGGAGCACACCATCGTTAGGGATATCGTACTCTTGTTGGTACGCCAGGACTGACCTCGTTGTTCCTGGTACAACTTCTACGGAAAGGAAAGAAACCGTGTTGCAGGACTTGGATTTCTTTTCCTTAGACTTGGTGGCGGAGGGTGTTGCTTGATGAATCAAGTCTGGCGCAAGATCTGGATGAACCCACATGACCTCCCCATGTGATATAGTGAGGGGTATTAGCCCGGCTGTTTGGTTATGAGCTGGTGGGAGATTGACAACATCCTTTATTGCCCGGGGATCGGGATTACTACATCTTGGGCTTATGTTGCCGGGAGATATACCATATTGACGACAACTATTTTTTTATCGAAGTCCAAGAAGAGGGCCTTGGTGTCGAGTAGACGCTGGATATATCGTTTCAGTGTGTAGCAATCTCGCATCATATGGTGGACGTATCGATGTTAGTGGCAGTACTTTATATTATTCACTCGGGGAGATGAAGCTTGTTTCCCTTCATTAGTACATCAAAGATTGCCATGACGTTAAGTCTCCTTCGATTTTGAAGTTTCTACGGGCTTTTGCTCGGTCTTCTCGGTTATATTAGCAAAATGAGCATGCTTCTCCTTGCCATCCCGGGTGCTATTGCGGCTGTTGTTGTTGCTGTTGTAAGGGCATTTTCCTCTATCATCAGCGACGGGGATCTGTATTCCCAAAAGCGGGCACCCTTTACTTTCTTCTCCGCATCAACATAATTTATGATGAATGTTGTCCAGTCTTTAAACTGAGAGTCGCCCATCCAGAGTCTAACTATAGAGAGGAGATTTCTTTGGCAGGTGTTCATCAGCGTGGACTCAGGGTTACCGGAGGATAACTTTAGCGCTGCTTGCCTGTACCGCTCGATGTATTTTCATACAGAATCTTTTTCCCTTTGCATAATATCCATTAAAGAGGACATCATCATATCATTTCCACCGTCATAAAACTGAGCAAAGAAAAGACCTTTGAGGTCGTCAAACGACGAAATACAATTACCTTGGAGGCTGCAGAACCAATCGAAAGCTATTCCAGATAATGTCCCGACAAAAAGCTTAGTTAAGTGGGCATCGTTGCAAGGCAGATGCTTCATTGCCGTCTCGAAGTAACTCATGAATTGACGGGGAGATATCTTCCCATCAAACGGAGTCAAGTTAAAGGGCTTGTACTTGGACGGGTATGGTACATCTCTCCACTCGAGGGGATACGGTTGTCGAATCCCAAGCTCACGCAGTGAGTCCTAATTTTCCATTGAGTCTAGGCGGGATCGGAGTTCTCGTACCTCCCGCATTGCTTATCGGGCTTTATCGACTACGAAAGGAGCAAATAATCCGGGCAGGGAAAGATTGCCGCCAGCGGGTGAGCGGTTGCATTTGAATTCCCATTTGTCCCGGGGTCTAGGCTTGTTATTTGCCTTAATCTTCAGCATTATCTGAGTTAAGGCATGTATTGACGTGCTCATGGTTTACATCATGGCCTCAAGGGTTTTGAGGTATTGTCGATCGTTGGGGCCCTCATGATCATCCCCTACCATATAAGCTATTCTCATATGGGAAGAAATGGATAGGACGGTGGACGTCGCACTTTTTTGCCTCAGACTCTTGCTATGAATAGTCATCCAGGAAAGTTGGTAGTGTCGCATCCTCTTCGGACTCGGAGGGAATACTACCCCCAGCGTAGGAAGCGGAGTCCTCTTGACGAGGGTGACTACCCCCAGGGATCTCAGCATCTGTTCCATGTGTATTTTCGTCTTCTCTGAACGACGGATTGTCATAGAGGTCTTAGGGATTACAACCCCCATCTTGCGTAGTTATGTGAGGTTCTGAGAAAAACTACCCCCAGTGGCTGACAGCTTCTTCTATGAGCGAGTGCCCAGAAAAATATCTCCCGTGTGTTCCGCTGCATGTCCTCCTTGGATCCGTCTTCTTGACTCGCTGGCCGAGAGCGACGGACTGGATATGATGGACTTCTGACATTCCCTTATGGAGGGGGCCTTCCGAGCAGAATAACATGAGGCGAAGGGCAGCTCCTCTGCCTCTGGTGGTTGCACATGTTCTCCGGGTTGCAGCCGGGTGGGTACCTTTGGTTGCAGCCGCTGGAATATCGACCGCCTATTTTTAGGTACTGCTCTTTATTACAGCAGCAATTAATGATAATGCTAGCACAATGATATCCTGGGGAGGATACTTCATATGACATAGTTAATTCCCTTGCTTTGCACTTGTGATTGATCACGTTACGCAAGTCAAGGGAGGGATGATTCACCTTTGCACCATTCTTATGAGCCCGGGTAGACCGAGCACGTGGGTGCGTAGGTGTTGACTTTTCTTCCCGACCTGGGGTTCATGCAAGAACTTGCCCCATGTTGAAAATAGAAGACTCTTTAGACTGACCCTGTCCAATTTCCACAGCGGGCTGGACGCATGGGTCAGTCTTGTACAACTTTTCGTCAGTGGCACGCATAGTTAGCGACGCCTGCTGACTGTCGATCGAATAAGCAATTTCTTGAGCTTGTTGAGCTCGTATTTCTCCAGACTTCTTCGTCCTAGAACACGCCGGTGCATAGTATGAAGAGTCCAAGTTTACATCTTCGCCTTTCTCAGCATAGCGCATGGAGTTAGCGCTGCGTGAGATTCGGTCGAAAATGAAACTTTATGTTGTTGTCGTATCCGCATGTGGCCATCTGGTTGTAGCTATCGAGTAGTGCTGTATAGTCCTCCTTATGCGACTTTTGATGTAGCTGCATGGAACGTGTCTTAGCGCTCGAACTCCTTACATCGTAGTATTTTTCTCTGACAAAGCTCATGTGCTGAGCACTTTCCTTGTCCGAAGTGGCTACCACATGAAGGGCGTCAGCTCGTGGGGACACATAATATGAGTCCCCTGCGGAAGGGAGAGAGACGGGAAGCGCTCGCTCTGTAGATGGGTGAGACACAACGGCCTTTGCAACCTATGTCCTGCGGGTTTTCAGGTGTTGAGCACTCTTTTTGCCAGAAAAGGCAGCTGCATGAGAGGTGTCATCTCATGTGGACGCATAATATGCGTCCATGTGGCAGAGATATAGACGAGGAATGCATGCTCCGTAGTTGGTTGAGGAACAACGGCCATTGTAATCCATGTCCCGCGGGTCCTTTTAGGCTTTGTCAGCCTTGGAGAAGCGTCTTCGTCAGAGAGCATTTCCTCAAAGTCTTGCTGGTCGAAGCGTAAAACCAGCATCCTCTGGATCGAACCCAGCTTCGCCGCGTCGGACTGCATCACGACATTCTCATAAGAGGAGAAGGATGTCCCCAACAGAGTCGCCACCTTGTTTGCCATTGAAATTGAGTTTGGAAAAACTTTCGTTTAACAACAAACAAACAAAAGTATAAATAAATCCTAGAAAGAAAATCTAAGTACAATATTTTTTAATCTGGGTAATATGACGATGGAGATCGAGTACTGCAGCGACGCTTTTATTCCGTTGACGGTCCGACGAGTAAATGCGGGATGCTCTCTTCTCTTATCTCTCTCTTGAGATTGTGTGCACTTATGTAGCTCGCCTGTAGGGGTATAGTCTCTGAAGCAAAAAAAGTCAGCGAGACATTGGAATGTCTAAGTTTCTCCTATTTATAGCCATCATATTGATGGGCTATAGGTGCTGCATGTGCATCTATTTGATGGCCGCAAGGGGGCTCCTTCAACAGAATACGGTTGCAACTGTAGCGCATATGATAGGCAGGCTACTACGTGTCCTTCATCCTTAACAGGATGTAGTTGGGTCCAGGCCGAGCTGTCATGTGGACGTTTGTTGGAATTTGTTTTTGCTGAGGATCAGGACGATTCTCACCTTTTGTTTGCGTGACTTGGTCAGGTTGACACGTGTCCCACATTTAGTTGGAGAGAATCACTTCATTCGCAACAAAAAAATTTGTCTCAGGGAACCCTTCTATGTTGGACACATGGAGTCTGAAACGCATAGGGCTAGAGACGAATGGAATGCATGGGGCGAGAGATGCCTGGAACGCATGGAGTCTAAGATGAATGGGGCCAAAGACGCATGAAACACATGGAGTCTAGAACGCATGGGGCCAGAGACACATGGAATGCATGGAGTCTGGGACACGTAGGGCCAGAGATGCATGGAACACATGGAGTCTAGAACGCATGGGGTCAGAGATCCATGGAACCCATGGAGTCTTTGTCGTGTTGTACACGTGGTGCTGCATGCCTGTCAGGAGTCATTATTTGTCTGACGAGAGCTTCTTGTCGCTTAGTGTGCTTATATCTTTCAAGGCGTTCAGAAAATCATTTTTGTCAAGATTCTGTGTCAGACATAATATTTGTGTCAGGCCTTTATGTGGCCAATATTGGGGCACATGGATGCTATTTTTTCTTGGTCGCATAGTCATTCTGTGGCCTGATTTTTTCTGAGTCGATCTTGGGATGCATGGTCTTTGCACGCATGGATCTAGATTTTCTATGCTTCTATATGAGGGAATAACAGAAAACTGTCTGAATGCCGTTGCGCCATTTGAATCATCTTGCTGCTGAGCGGAGTGGGCTGTCACATAATACACCACTCAGAAACAGTTTTGTCCTCGAAACTTCCTGAGTACAACTCATCTAACTATATAACTTATATGTCCCACTGATCACGCCTTTCCTAACTTCAAAGATCGCTCGCATACACTTCCTATCCGTTCCCTCAATCTACGCCACACTTAAGCCTTAGCCAACTTTTCTCGAATACTACATCATTCCAATTCAATTCGACTATCTCAAAAAATTAACTATCAATTCCTCTGAATTTGCCTATGTCGTGCCTTGTGCAGAACTGTACTATTCCAACACCGAGTATGCTATAATTTACTACACAAGGGACAACATAGAACATAGAGAGAACTTACCAAATGCTATACATTTATCCTTTTGAAGTAAGAATATACCCAAACCGATCACTCGACATCGCCCGATCGAAACCCAGTGCTACGCCTAACAAAAACCCAATAATCGTCAAGACTTCAAGTTCAAATATCAACCAATTTTTTAAATGCGACAATATCAAAGTCTAAATCCAATTGTATTTTAATATGAGATTTCCTAACTCGAGCCATCATCCATTCTCACTAAGTAGCTTCGCTATCTTCCAAAGTCATTGCTCGAATCACCTACGTTCTATCTTTCGAAACTTTCAAACACTATGAACCAATCGAACAACCAAAATTTGAATCTCTTACTTATGCATACCTCGATCACACTTCTTCCAAATACGATCACAATTTAGACGATATTTTTCAAATCTGATCAAGTATAAATCTGTATTTGTTTAATTTTCTAGAACGGTCTCAACTATCTTCTAACTTGTAACTCATCGATACTTAAATCCATCTCGCTCATTAACACTTCTTCCAATGACACAAAATCTTGATCCTCAACATCTAATTTGTTCCTTCAACTAACTATTTTATTCTTTCGATAAATCCTTGCTATGACACGATCCATTATTCCAAGTATTCTCGTCTATGAAATCACTGATACCTCGAGAGGGGTCGATCAAAAATCCATGCCAATTCGAATCCACTTCAAACCCAAGTATTAACCTATTATCAATTGCATCTTCCAAACACACGATTTTGATTTATAATTCTATTCGCCATCCAAATTTCTCGATCAATTCCATTCATCCGACAATAACATTGATCCGATTAGTCCTCGATACCAACTCGTTCCTTTCATCGTAATAGTCTATCCAATCTAGCAATTAACATCAAAGTTTTGTTGTCCATTTTGTTCGTGTCAAACATCAAATTTCTTTAGAGAGTACATCCAAAATTTAAGTTCTAATTCTAACTCTTGCTGCCCTAGCTCTACAAGTCTACCCAAGCAATTCTGCTAGGGTCGATAACACTGGTCATATATCAAGGCATAGGGTCGTCTGCCTAACCACTAGTTCAGCTCAGTAGGTCATAGTTACGTAACACGATAACCATCCTTAACGTGCAATCTAAAGCACTGCGTTATCCCCAAATATAAGGTCAAACCATAGTCTGATAATACAGGGTATTCTACCCAAGCTCGCCTCACTCAGATTTCTAAATATCGAGCATATATCATCCTACTCGCATCAACAACATCCCCTTCATGGAGTCCGAATCCGTTCAGCAAAGTCATTCTAAATTCATCTAACAAAATCTTTGATATATCCCAATCGACAACATCAATCCGAGTAACTCACGCAGTCCTAATCCTCAAGCCCGTTCGATAGCGTCCATCAATTTCATAATATCGATCACCGAATCATAACTCAAAATTCGAAGTCACCATTCCCAGTTTGCAACTCTAAACCACCAATCATAAGTTATATTTTTTAAGTCACCAATCCAAAATCAAAATTTATAAGTCATCCAACATCGCTACGTATTCGATCACAAAGCCACCGAGCATAACTTACTTCAAATTTTGACTAATTCATCATCAATACACGCATTTGATTCACTGGTATCCTCAAACCATAAGTCTGTGAAATCCTAAATTTATTGAACAATTCACTATCGCGTACTCGTTCCATCCAAGTCATAGATCGATCCACCACTTCCCTATGTCATCAATCCATTACATCGAATCAAAGATAAATCCTCAAAAATTTCAACACTCATAAAGTAGTGTCAAACTTATATTCGTCCATTTCATGATCAAAATTCGTCTAGTCAGGTCATCCAAAACTTTAATGTTATCATTTGATCAATCCGTAGTCTACATCTAGCATTCCTCAAAATAACAAAGTTTAAAAATTAAATCGATAATCTACTCGACGTTCATCAAACAAGAAAATTCTTAAGTCGAAGTTTGTTTATCCTCGATACACTTTGATATCGTCAAGTATATTTGCGCAACCATAAAATCATTCTTCGTGTAAATTTATTTTTGCTTTATTACATGCATCTTCCAAACTAGATTCATGATCGAATCATCCGAACTCAAGATCAAATTCGCTATCGTCTATATCCATTCCTCGAGCAACATAATTTTTTTACTTGTATCAACTCGAAATATCTGCCAATCGAATCGACTTATCCAATTTTGAAACTAAATCGTTCGCACGTAAACTCTGTTCCATCAAGATATAACTTCTTTTCATTCTTAGAACCATTCTCGTATCCTCAAATCGAATTTCCAATCGCTATCTTTTAATTCGTGCTCTCCTCCAATCGCGCTAACTCTGATCGCATTCTTGAGTCTTCAATCACAACTCTAAATTTTATTCCATTCGATTCACTCCGTACTTACGTATACGATCCACGATGATTCCTTGACCAAGCCATCAATTTCATTACTTAGAATCCCTATCTGATATACCCTTAAAACTTGCTTGACTCATTCTTAATAGTTCGAACCAAATCTCATACGATACCTTCGAAATCATGACTAACTAGATAACACTTATTCTAAGGCTTTGTACCATTGCGTCGTTTACTGATAGACTCAACGATATCCCAAAATTTGTAATCAATCGAACATTTTTAAGTTATTCCATACACCACTCAGAGTTCAAGCCATTCTCCAAATCCTCAAAACCGAATTCAAATTCCCAACTGACTTCACTTGAATATCCAACCGACCATTCTTCAAATCCAAGCACATCCCTTTCGCTTTTGCCTCAAAACTCTTAGTCTCACGGCAACACCTCTATTGATAGTCATATATAATCCAGTGAACCAAATCTAACTTATCCTCGTCCAAAAATATTTTGATCCCGCACACAACTTGCTAACACCAACAGAAATTTAATATGTAATACCCAACGCTCAGCCTATAAGGTCTTCTGCATAGCTATCATGTTCAACCAAAATATTCGTATAAGATTCATAAAATATCTAGGCTCATTATATGGAAAATCGAATGAAACATCAAGACAGAGCGTCTATAACATCACCTACTAACGCAATTCAAAACTGATAGGATCGATACGAGGCCAATGACGTAAAGCTGTGATCTGATACCAATATGTCATATCCCAGTCCCGAATAACCGAACGTCCTTGCTAGACATGATGCCGCATGAGCCTAAGTTGAGCTCGCACAATGCAAGCACTGAAACGGTCTATGAAAATGCTAACCCACAAAGTCGCACAGATAGTCCCCAAGCAGAAAAGTTGAATAAATATAAGTATGAAATAAAACAAAGCCCTTTATTAATATTGAAACATAGGTTACAACGACGCTAGGCAAATATTTCAATCGCTTAATGCTCTTTCTCTCTCTCTCTCTCTCCTCTCTCTCTCTCTCTCTCTCTTTCGCAATACAATAAAATATGCCCTTTGGCTTACAACTTTGAGGATGATACAATGTTGATGTTCCAATACATTATGTCCTATATAAGTAATTCATCTCTGGCCGCAGCGCTCCAAGGCTGTAGAGCGAACTCCACTCCTTAGCGCGTACGAAGAAAAACTCTGCACCGAACAAGCTGCTCCCGCACCCTGCACGCAATCTGGTGAGTTATCAGTGCATTGAATGCAGTGGTGGGGAGGGTTCTCGCCCACTCAACAAAACCAACATGTTCAATACGTTCTGTGAACTATTACTTTGCTATCTTTATAATCTTTTCTTAGGATCAGTTTTATGGCATATGATATAAAACATACTCATGCGGCAGAGTGTCATGCAATATAAGAGTAACATAACACAACTTACTATTCGTCATTCTCTGTCCAAGATAGTTCAAGTTAACCAACACATATTTATATATGATAAAATAAAGGAACGCATATGAAACTCAAAGTGTTACGAGCGTGCCTCTGCCTTAGACATGATCTGTTCGAACTATATAGGTCCCGGGCATTCATTCTCTAATATATGGTGTACCATACATCTATCACATGCCCCAATTCCAATGACTCACACGTGGATTACCACAAGCGAGCTGACTTAATCTATATGAAAAGGTCACTAGCACCACAAGCTATTTTGGACATTTAGTAAGTCAAGCGATCCAAGTGTATAGGTGAGAACTACCAAGGAGCCCTAAAATACCCGATATTGTGATGCCCTATCGAGTAAAAGTTACACCATGTCCCGATGGTCGTGCAATACATTGTTCCTCCTAGGCCAATACGATCCCAGTGCCCCGGGTATCGTTCGAGGAACCAAACCTTGTGCAGAAGTTGTTCGTAACCATGCAAGTCTCTTCTTTATCTTTCTTTACTTTACTTCTCTTTCTTTCTTACTTCTCTTCTCTTCTCTTCTCTTCTCTTCTCTTTCTTTCTTTCTTTCTTTCTGCAGCTCTCCAGTTCGGAAACTGCCTTAGCGACCTAACGGTTCCGAAAACTTTTTACATTTTGATTCTGCCTCAGGATGGCTACTTGATAGTCTTCCGGCTAAACTGAGTATGACATATTCTACGAAGTATTTCAAACCGTGGCATAATCTAAGTGACATGTATTGTGATAGTTTGAAGATTGAATACTAAGTTAGCATGTAAGATAGACTACTGGAAAATATAAGGAAATCTACTTGAACAAAACTAAATTAGCAGTGCGAAGATCAAATTCTTGTAGCAGGTTTACTTTCCATGTTCTGTGCAATTGATAGAAGAATGGAGTTATTCCCTTAGCTATGTGTGTTTAACTCATTTATTAGCATGCACCAAGTAATTCGCCTAATAACTAGCATGTATCATCCAAGTTATTAAGTACGAAGGCCAAGCAAAGATAGGTTCATCGGAGCCACCCACCTGAACGAGGGTTTGCCTCGACCGAGCGGGACTCCGAGCGAACCACTGAAAACTCTAAGTTCGAATGTCGTTGTTCCATTTGAATTATCTTGCTGCTGAGCAGAGCGGGCTGTTACAGTATACGGGGCAGTATACTGTCTTGTAGGTTCTCTCAAATTTTAGATTTTCTTATTTTTGAGCTTATTGGTAATATCGATTATTAGAAGTATTATTTATGCTAATGAATTTATGGGGATACAAGATAGACATTACTTGTCTAAACCTAACTTTGATATTAGAGTAGTTCAAATCATCTTCTTTATTAAGAAAGTATTGGATTACATTATCGTTGGCAATGTTTGTGTCTGGTTGTTTATACATGTACTCATCCAGAGCAACATCAACATCATAAGTTGATAAAACAACCATAAACGGTTGATTGGAATTGGTCCCTCCATAGATCCAATCCACCGAGGTCTATAACAAAAGGCCAAAAGGCTCAATAAAGTTGTGATGGTAAGCACTTTCATTATATCCTTTTGAGGTAGATGATTAGAGGACCTTCTTCCGGTGCATTGAGCTCTTTTTATCATCCGCATCGTTGCCACTTTCTTCCCCAAGAAACTGTTGTTTATATAGCACAACATCTGAGAAGTAAGCCTCGACACCTTTGAATAGGTCGATATCAACAAACTCTATTCTGACCACCCCTCTCCTTGTCTACATACTTGAAGCAGTGGTGGAGCATGGATGGTACAATTAGATTTTTATATATCCAGGGCCGTCCAAGCAGGATATTGTAGGATACATCCACATCAATCACATAACAAGTGACTTATATGAGCAGATCGCCTATCTGGCACCTCAAGTGGATCATTTCCAATGGGTGGATTTGTTTGACATTAATGCCTAGAATAGTAGTATTGGTAGCTGTGAACCTATCTATTGGAATTCCTAGAGTCTGTAGCAAGTTCCTAGGTAAGATGCTGAGCGAAGAGCCTGGATAGAAGTTTATTTATTCAACCTTGATGGCGTCGATGTACCCAAAGTAGTATAATCATCTATTGTGCCAATTATTATTCAACAATATATCCTCCTAAGAGAAGGTTATATTTGGTACATGCTCTGTCATATTATGGCAGAGGGCAGGTTATAAGATCTTCAGCTGGTGGCTTGACCTAAGTCAGGTAAGAATCGATATGCAATAATGCCTTTCTTAGTACATTTCTTGTTTCTTTAGAGAGATGAAGGAGATCATAAATCAATAATCTAGCAGGTGTATTGGCAAGCTGTGCAAATATGTCATCGTTATACAGCTTGTTGAGTCCTTTAGGTATATTTTTCTTTAAGGATTTGTCAAAGAGAACCTCCTTCTGCTTGCCTTTATCTGTCGCTTATTGCTTCGGTGGCCTAGATACTGATGCAGAAGGTGATG
The DNA here is from genome assembly GCA_036927795.1 of Iris macrosiphon. Taxonomy (NCBI): domain Eukaryota; kingdom Viridiplantae; phylum Streptophyta; class Magnoliopsida; order Asparagales; family Iridaceae; genus Iris; species Iris macrosiphon. The sequence continues at coordinate 133,693,546 of JAYESA010000002.1, forward strand.
TGTCCTTTTGGATAGGATCATAGGTCCGTAAATATGATTTATGGGACCTAGTTTCCCTGAAAAGTGCCTCGTCTTGTGTGATAGTTAAGGCGAGGGCTTCTTCTTCGGATTATGTCATAGCATTGATATATTATCTTTCTTTGGAAGCATGAAGGACAATTGTCACGAATCGTGCCTGGATGATCGGTACGAGTGCGTGAGTACGCCCAACTATAGTATCGATGGTAGAACATTGTCTAAACCTCCAATATATATGGTTTAGGGATTTCAATATAAATAAAGATCTGATAATACCATCTCAATATTGCAACATAAAAATAAGATCTAAATATACTCAATCACAAATAACACTAGGGAAGATAAATAAATGTGGGAAATATATAAGATCCCAAGGATAGTCACAAAATCTAAAATCCAAGTTTGGATATTCTCCAATATCCAAAGTACAATTCTAGATCTAAATTATTTAGAACATGCCAAATAAGTTTTAAGGAGACAAATTCGGTTAAATACTAAGAAAACTAATCTAACATAAGATCTAAATATCTAGGTAAAAGCAAGCTAGATATCCATTGTAATTAACTCATGGCCCTCCTGCATATCAGAAACAGTATCTCCTAAAACACCCACCTGTGGTCCATAAAAGTTAGAACACAGATTCTCGTAATCATCCCCTAATATATCAATACATCCAGTCAAAATTGGAGTATGTACATACAAAAAATTTATATGTGGCTTATATTCCTACATAAGAGAGAAAAACGGGCTCATGTTGATGAGAGAAAAAAGGGATATAAGCAATTAGCTTATATTCCTACATGAGCCATGCACATGTGGACCAATAGGAATAGACTCATATATGTCATGTGCACGAGTACACTTAATTTCTATTAGTTCACATTCACGTGGCTCATATAGGAATATGAGCCAATGGATCATATCCTATTTTAGGCTTTTGAAGGAGTTTGTGTGACTTTTTCTGAAGGAAATATCGTCCCTAAAGAACGATATAGTGTTGTCCCTAAAGAACTTCTGATAACTGATGAAAATAATTATAGGGCTCGGGACACACTCTCAATCAGGTTGAGGCATTCATTTTACAGATTAAAAAAATTTGGACAAATTTAGAATAACCACCTAAGTAAGTATTTGATTAGTTAGGAATATGTGAATGATAAGTATGTCCTTGCATGTTCATAAATAAATTATATTATGAATTATTTATTTTAGTAGTATATGTCAATCAGCGGACTCCAGAAGTGGCTGAGATGACTGTAATACCCTATAAATGCTCGATGCATTACGTTGAGTCAGATAAAACGAGATAATAGTTGGTTACATTTTAATTTGTTGAATTTGGGAGCAAGTATTGATTTGAGTTGGTTATATGTGCAGATCGCGTGCGGAGTTCGATGGAATCAGGTGTTCGTTCAGACCAGTACTGGGATAGCGGGATTAGAGCGATAATGTCGTCTTTCTTATTCTGATCAGTCGGATAATTTAGAGATCACGGCCTTCTCGCACGGTCATACCAATTGAGTAGATCGTTCTTTGCATCGGACCACGGATTCAAGGAATCGGCCGTATCGGCAAGGCAGCGTGCTTAGCGAATTCAGACTTGGTGAGTGGGCTTTGTCTCTTCTCTTCTACTCCTTCATGCCTAATAATATAGAACATACATAATAGTTTGAACACTTGGACTGGAATATTAGAATCACCGTACAGTAGCGTGCATAGAATGTGCGTCATTTGGTTAGATAGGATTTATGGCTTAAGTTGGCCTTACGTTTGGGCAGTTGAAGCTTGAGTGGATCATCTTGGTTGGAACATCGAGGCACTTCGAGCGAGCGAGCGAGCATGCAACCTTGCACGAGTATCAAGTTGGACGCTTTTTTTTAAAAAGCGTACAGTTGTGGTTCAAAATCAGATAACTGCATCGGAGAGGACATTGTGCCACTGTTGGATCATTGTGCCACAGAGCTTTCGGAGCGAGGGGTATTGCACTAATCGGAGAACTGTGTCGAGAAGCGGCATAGTGCCTAATAGAGATAACTTGAGATGGTGCCTTGGGCTATAGTTGGAGAATGGTTATGGTGATTTGGATGTATCGAGGCGAGTATCATTTGGTGGCGTGAGAAGAATCCATTCTCTCGTCGTACCTTCGGTTGCAGGTTTTATTGGTCTCGGATAACCTGTTGCACATAGGGTTTGGTTTCCTCGAAAGGGATAGGCTCCGGGGCTCCGGGATCGTTCAACCATGGAGGAAACAAATGCTAACGTTCTTTGGGAACAGTACTTGCATTTCGAGATGACCAGGTGAGCTAGCTACTCAGTGCTGGATCGGGTCATTATGCAGTTGGATAGTCCTTTATGGCTTGGCCAGTGACCTTCATATAGATAAGAGTTGGTTTGGTTTGGTTTGGTGTGTGTATTCGTGTAGGCGGCGGCGGTACCTTGCCTAGGGCAAGAGTGTGCTAATCAATGATTGGATTAGCGAGGCTTGGATTTTGGCATGGTTCGAGGATGGATTTTGAGACTTGGAGTGCGATGTGGATCGATAGATTCACTCTTTGCTTCGGGTTTGAGTAGAACGGATTGTATGCTTTGTCTAATTTTGAGTTGGATATAACTACTAGTATATTTGCATGAGTTGAATGCTTGCATGCTTAACATGCTTTATAGTTCTCCTTAACATGTCATACCTCAGCCATGAAATGAATCTATGATTCAAGTAGAAAGATCACCATATAATTTATTGCATTCACTATCTACTTAGTGTCGGTTTAGACGAGCGGGTTACCTCGCTCACTAGTACGGCTGTGTACTAACCCACATTTATGAACATTATTTCCAAGTACACAGGTGTAGTAGCTCATCTTGGATATACGAGACATAATGTATGGAATAGTAAGTACCTCTATGGAAAAGAGAGAAAATGAGTATTGTATCGCCTTTGTGGTATTCTCCTTTATGGCATTTTTGTTTGGACCCTTCGAGAGCTTCGCTGCGTATACTCTGATGTGTGCTTGGTACATAATATTTGACTTTCGCTGTAACTTGGTCGTTTCGATGATAACCATGACGTTTGATGTCATCGTCTTATGCGAGCGCAACTCCAGGCTCGTACGGCATTACGTCCCGATGAGAACGATTGTCCTGCGGGAGCGCTATAATATGGTGATTCACGTTCAACGGGGGCGATCGAACTTGTGGAAGATCGGGGCATGACAAATTGGTATCAGAGTGCCCGATTCATTTTCTCAAACTTTTTCCTTTGGTTCATCACAAACTCTAAATAGCTTTCATGTGTCGTTTGGCTCTTGGTTCTACTCGGTGCCGCATTGGATGTTTCATGCAATAAGTCTATATATTTGTTGGTTGTGGGTGCATATTGTTCTTTATTGCGTTAGATTTCGTTGGTTTTTTATTGATCGATTAACATCGTTTGGCATTGTTGCATTCGTAAAACAAGTTGTGTGGCATTATTGCATTTCATCAGTGGAGCAGTTGGTTGTCAGATGAGATTGGTTATGTGGCATGCTGTGAGTAGAAACAACGGAATAGAATAGAACGTTGCATGAGTTACCGTATAGCAAAAGTGTCGGTCCGTTTGAGAAATAGTGGAATTATCAAGAATGGAACATGGTGCAAGTTGAATCGAGCGAGATCAACAGAAGAGTTGGATGGTTCATGCATTGGCTGAGTTTTATGTCAGACTTTGAGTTATGATTGGCAGGATCATGCAAAATGGCTGGTTCGAACAGATCTTGGATCAGTACAAAGAAGTGTGATACGAGTAGTGATTTAATTCGAAGCGGTATATGGTATACAACCTAGTGAGGGTGGCATTGGAATGTTTGGATAGACATCAGTAGAATTATCATGATGGACGCGGGTAACAGGAATATAAGTGAGTTGGCTGAGTTATGTATCAAAACATGGAGCAAACAAGTGTTATGTTACGATCGATAGGATAGTCACGGGATAGTTGGTTCGAAATAGACTTTCATCGACGTAGAGTAAATCTGGCGCGAGAGCAACTCAATTTCTAAGTGGTATATGTGTGCTACAGAGTGGTGTGCACGTTGGAAATATTCGGAACAAGATAAGCGATAGGTTTGCTCGCAACAGACAGACTAGTGCGGGATTGTGTCAGGAATTGGTGTAATGGAAATTAACTCAGGTATTTTTTGATACGTTGGATTTGAGAGATCGGAAAGGGACTCGTATAAATGGAAGTTCCGTTGGACGAGAACAGAACAAGCAAGGGAATGAGTGTTTAGAATTCGAATGAGTGATGCGGACCAAGTATTGGAAACAAGATAAGATCGATCAGAAGAAAAGTGGAATATCAAAGTTTGCTTGCAAGATTTGGAAGTTTGGTGGAATATTCATTGATAAAAAGAGAGAGTTGAGCATAAGGAACAAACAGTTGGAGCATGCATGCGGGAGCGATGGGTGTATCAAAGAGTAGTGAGCACGAATTACGAATTTTGGCAACACCAAGAAGAAGTTGGTTGAGAAGATGGAATACGATTTGGTTTTGGAGGAGCAATGCGATGGATTCGTATGAACTTAAAGGATTTCAGATATTGGCGCTCGAGGAGTTTGAATCAGAGTTTAGCAAAAGCAAAATTTGGCAAAATGGTACAACGATGGTGGACGGATTCTCCGGAAGACATGAATGGGCATGAGGCAAGTCTAGTTGATGTTAAGTCAGATTAAAAGTTAACACTTGCAGTGCTGAGGCGGATCGAGTCAACGGGTGAAGGCGATATGGATTTGAGATTGTATTGGAACTTATGCACAAGTCTTCGAGAGCGTGTGGATGATCGAAACACGGAGAAATCAATATGGTGCTAAGAAAGTGGAATGAGAACAAGGATTATGGAGGATGGACTTTTGAGAATAGTTGAACGAGAGAGCAACATTGAAGAAAATTACTGTGTCGCTCGAGCAAGTTGGACGTGCAGTGTGAAGCATGGAATATGGATAAGAAACAGAGCAAGTGTATAGTTTTGGGAATTATTGCAACTGGTAGTACGAGAAGTCAAACAAAGCGGTTCAGAATTTTGATGGATTCAAGGCAGAACGGCAGAGTGATGAAAGAAGGTTTCAGCGAGAACAATTGTCGATTTGTGGTTTGGATATATAGTAAGACTCTAGGTGGTTGGTGGCGTTTGATTAACAGATCATCAGAGGTAGTGCATAAAGTGCTTGGATTTAGAAGTTCGTTCGGATCGTATTATAGGGTGATGGTTTGGACTGCAGATGAGACATAGAATGGTTCATATTAACTATCCTACGAGTTGATACACAATTATCGAGTGTAGCTTCGGGACAGCAGACCCTAGAGACTTGACCACCAAATTGAAATAAATATTATAGACCCATAGAACGACTCTTGTGGAGACATATTTGGGAATGCATCGATGGTGGATCTGAGTGGTGTATGTTGAAGGTAGGACTAAGTGACTGAATATTGGATTTGAGAGATCCTTGGGAGATAGCCTTCAGCTGAAGATGAAGCCAAAAGATCGAAGCGATGGTAAAAATGGACTAAGTCAACTGATGAGATTCAGAGTCACAAATTTTTGAAGATGGCATCGCCTCTGAACGTAGTGCCCCGAAAGAGAATATCATTCATATGAATTGACGACTGTGTAACTAGATTCAAGAAGTTAAAGTCGTGGCTCATTCTGATCAAATTCTTGCACTACCGGATGGGACAGATGTGTCTCAGATCTACAAGATAAAATCGGACTTGATTTGCGATACGTGCTCATGCAGAGGGCGAAGGTGATATCATGTGCTTCGAGGCAGTGGAAGCAGCGCAAAGAACTATTTCATGCGCGACCTAGGAATTGTGGCGAGTGTGTCCGCGTTAAAATGGTGGCAACACTATCCCTATGGCATGGCGGCAAAATCTTTGTGGATCACATGAACCCCAATATAGGTGTTCACCCAGAGAGGTATTAGGCCGAGCTGATCTAAGAGTATAGTATGATATTTGGATAAGTCGCATAGCTAGAGTAGTATCTGTTGTGATGATCGTTCAGAGCATGAGATAATATTTAGAGATGGTGCTTACAGAACATGGTACGATTGAAGTCATACTAGAGTTTGGTTAGTTGAGCTTGGACAGTGCTAGTGAGAATTCAGAAATAGTTGGATGATAGGGCATGGCAGAATAGTTATTGCGCTTGGGATGCATAAGAACTCAGAGCGTATATTGGATCTTGCTAGAGAATTGATTGATTCAGAACATAAAATAATTTGAGTCAGGTGAAGAGATCGTCAGAAGGGAATCATTGTATTTGAGAATAGCGCTTGTGTGAATGAGTTATGGGATGAACGTCAGGATTGGTTCAGTCGAGAGTAAAGCGATGAATATCTCGGACATGAAGATACCCTTGTAATTTGTCCAAATTTGTTATCGCTAAGCTCGGCTAAAATACATGTATT